>JAQIUQ010002513.1:0-122500 GCA_030378365.1 Hybognathus amarus | reverse complement strand
AAGCAGCAGTGCAGTTCCATTAGCAAGTTTAAATTCTGCCCTCAAATAAATCACAGGAACCCTCGTATATTGTCACACATGCAAAAGATTTAAAAAAAAGACATTTACTTAGAATTAAAAACAAACTAAATTAACTTAAAATCATACATACCACAGGAGGTTTGCACACTGTAAAAAATTCACCTGTATATTTACAGTAAAGAACTGGCAGCTGTGGTTCCAGCCCTTTACCGTAATTTTACAGTTTCAACAATGCTGTAATTTTACAGTAAAGTACTGGCAGCTGTGGTTCCAGTCCTTTACTGTAATTTTACGGTTTCAACAATGCTGTAATTTCACAGTAAAGTACTGGAAGCTGTGGTTCCAGCCCTTTACCGTCATTTTACAGTTTTTAATTTTAAGGCTGTGCATTAATTTCACAAAGTACTGGCAGCAATGGTTCCAGCTATAATTCTACAATATAAAGTTAAAATATAAATACTGTTTTTTATTTACTCTATTGTCTGATATCTATTAACATCCCTATACATAATGTATACAGACATTCCAAACGGACTTTAATGGAAAAAAATAAAGACAAAATAGATTATGTATTAGTACAGTGTTTGCCATTTATATAAAACAGGTAATAGGTTAACAATACATTAACAGTATTTAAGAAAAAAAGAAAATACATTTTAAAAATTCAATGAGAGGAACCAGTAAGCAAAAACATTACAAAGAGGCAAAAAATTAACCCAGACTTAACAGAGATTAAGTCTGGGTATGAGAGGAAAACATTGAGAACCAATGGATGAAAAATTCTTAATAGAGGCAAAAAAAAAAAAAAAAACACTGCCAAAATATCCCAAACCTGCTTTTGAATGATCTGGCCTGAGAGGAAGTCCAGATCTGAGAGGACATAGTCACGAGAACCAATGGGTGAAGAAATGTAGGAAGAGGCAAAAAAACAGCCAAAACGTTCCACATCAGCTTTTGACAGATCTGGTCTGAGAGGAAATCCAGGTCTGAGAGTAAAACAAATGTTAGTCCAATCTTAGTGCTAAAATAAAGCACATTGCAAAAAATTATCACATACTCTGCAAACACTTTTAAAAGAAACATAAAATGATAATGTTAATGTACTTAACTAATCTGAAAGGGATAGTTCACTTTGAAATTATTTTTTGATATGTTTTAGCTTACCTCAAGTGCATCCAAGATGTAGGTGTCTTTGTTTCCGCAGTATTTTCAATTTTGATATTTTATGGTCAGACCGGTTCTTGTCTGTCAGTCATATAATGGAGGTCTATGGTCACCACCTCAAAGAGCATGCACAGAGAAGTCCAAATTAAACATGATTTAATGACTCATAAATGTAAGTACACATTGACGGCCTAAGAGACGAAACGAGCGGTTTGTGTGTGAAAATGAACAGTATTTATATGTAAAAATTTTTAGATAGATCAAAATCGTCTTCCATTGCGATTTCCTGTATATCTAAATATGTTTAGATCTTCACAGTGAAAGGTAAAACTTCCGAAATCTCTGTGTAAACAATGAGTGACGTACACGCGCAAGCGATCACTTCTGGCAGAACGTAGGACACGGGTCAGTTGGACATTGGACAACTGATTCAGATCACATGGACGTGGCTATGGTTACACGAGTTAAAACTATATAAATACTGTTCGTTTTCTCACAAAAACTGCTTGTTTCATGTCTTAGGCCATCAATGTGTACTTACATTTACAAGTCATTAAATCACGTTTAATTTGGACTTCTCTGTGCATGCTCTTTGAGGTGGTGACCATAGACCTCCATTATATGACTGACAGACAAGAACGGTTTGACCTAAAAATGTCAAACTTGAAAATACTGTGGAAACAAAGACACCTACATCTTGGATGCCCTTAAGGTAAAATAAAACATATCAAAAATTAATTTCAAAGTGAACTACTTCCTTTAATTCTTTTGTCACTTAAAAAAACAACACAACAAACATTAATTCACAAGACCACCTTGGATGAATCAATGTCTTCTAAATCTGAAGCCAAACAATAGATGTGTGTAATAAAAATATGAATATTTTTTTTAATAAATACTAAATTAACTATAAATCATTACTTACGATCTACTGTCTTAAGAGTGTTCACCAGGGACATGACGTGGCGTGACAGAATTGTGAAGCTCATGTGTCGGTCATCCTTGCTTCTGTGTTACTTCTGGAATAACAATGAAAAAATGGTAACGTTACTGCATGATTGTGCACAAAGTTTGCAAGTAAGTTATACATGGCGTTAAACTCCCAAAAGATTAGGAGAAGCTGTTTCAGTCAAACATTAACATCAAGTGAAGGATTCCTAGAGAAAAATAAGAAAATAATTATTTCGAAATGTTTAACTAAGCACAGAAAATCGACGTCAGAGTACGGAGAACATTGAATAGTGAAATGCCTCAGCCGTTGATCTATCTACAAAAACGTGTTTCGCGCTGCAAAGAATATCCGTCTCTGCCTCTTCTTTCAAAAACAAACTTTGACTTAATACTATAACGTTAGGCCTAATTTACATGTGAATCTCACAAAAACGCAGGTACTTGAATCACTAAATCGAAAAAAATACATACATAATTTGCTTTGGGAATTTTAATAGGCTATTATTCATGTTAACTAAAAACGTGACCACTACATTTTAATTACAACTGGATCTGGATATTTCGAGTTGTTTTGTAATTATTCTCCATCTTATGTGCATGACATGCGAATTGATGCATCTGGTAAGATTCGCACCGTGTTACTGAATCACAAATTCATGTAAATCGAGTTGTTAGGGGTTAACGTTAGGCTACTGAACGTTACAAAAGAAAGCCCAACTAATTTCTAAATGGTAACAACTTTGCCAAGCAAAGAATTCGCAGTAATAATCGCATAGATTTAGTAATCGGAGCTCAGAGAGCATTAATTAGCAGCTAGCTGCTAGGTGAAATGTCTCAACAGTCGAGCTCTGTCTTCAAAACGCGATTCGCGCTCAGTAACGTTAAGCAGTTTAAAAAATGCCTCATGAAAAAAGCGATTTTACAGGTTGGGACTCTGGAGCAACATAATAGAACAGCAAAGAAATAAACTTACCTTGAACAGTGGCATTCTTTAAGACAGCAGGAGTGTTGCAAACCCATTTTGTTCTTTGACTGCTCTCTGTGTTCAAAAATAGACCGCGTTGAAGATGGCCCGCCCACACGTGCTATTTTTTTACAGCCAAAGACTGTTTTTTCCAGGAACAAATTGGTAACGTAGACTCCCTGTCTCAAATCGCGCACTTCACGTGGATTTAAATTGCGCGTGCTCGCCGAGTCTATCGAGTCCGTAGGCTGTCCCATTTGGCATTTTAACGCTCTGAAGTGTGCTCTGCAGCGCCCCCTTTGTACCCTTGAAGCGGTCTTCCGCGAAGCCCGCATAGATGCATGCTGCGTCCCAATTCGCCTACTTATATTACGCCTGAAAGTATGTACTCTTTTTGTGAAGAAAAGTATATACTTTTGAGTGTGCAGCAAAAGAGTAGGCAAGCTTTGGGACATACTATCACGTCATCTTTAACGGACAGCTCTGTCGCGTGCTGCGTGCATCCTGTCACCGTAAACTGCCCTGTCAATCATCTTGTCACAGTTAAAATCCTCCATTCTATCTAATTTGATTTCCTACCGTTTCAGAGCACGTTCATCTGCCAGTCGTGGGTCTTTCATGCAGATACTCTTCTCGTGTTTGGAATTTGAATATAATGATGCATTTAAAAAGTAATGGCTAAACGTGTCTTTACAAAAGTTCACAATGCTGCTGCATATGCAATATAATGTGGACAACATTGAATAAATTCATTTTCGTCCGGTTAGATACTGATAATTAATCACTCAAACCTGTTTATCTAAACCTCTCTACACAGCCGCGGGACCAGCGCTGGACTGGTGCGCCTCTCCGTATCTGTAGTTTTTTAACACTTTTTACTCGTGTTTGTAGTTCTAACCGAATCATCGTCCACCGCGCAATGGTTTGTAGGCAATATCAGCCGTTAGAGTGTGCACCGATCTACACTTCGCATTCTGACCGGAAATAGTAGACCATCCGGGTATCTTTGAAAAACTCATTTCAACATACTACGGTTTGGGGACGTACTAATTCTATTTTCGAATACTATTTAGGACGGATAGTATGCGAATTGGGACGCAGCAAGGCTCCACGCACTTTAACTACCCAGGAATCCTTGCGAAAGGCCAATCAGACAACAGATGGGAGGAGATTTCACTCACGGATTGTAAAAATAGAATATTAAAGGTGTAAGTATCATTATGGTTATGACATAGGCGTACATTTTACCAGTTGTACAGTCTATTCGAACCTTTAGAGACCAGTGGTTGATATGTCAAACATAATAAAAGAGTGTTAAATAATACGATCGCATTATATGATTCATTACATAAATAGAACCAAATGTATTGGCTTTACTGAGTCATAAACGTATTATGAATATTGAAATCTATACATTTTTCTTAAACTCATTTTCATTTTGTGTTAAAATTGAACATTATGTATTATTATTTACAACTTTTTTTGTCATTTACATAACCATGACATCTATTGTAATGCCCAGGTGGCATATACAATTATAGAACTTTAAAAGCAGGCTGCGTATTTCACATGGACATAAGATTTGAGAAAATAAAATAAATCCTGCTTTTGTACTGTCTATGCAACAACCAGACCGTCTTCCTGTTTCCGGCGTGATCGATCGAGTCTGTCCCAAAAATACCTCTCAATGAAGTGTGGACTCTGAGGAAGTCCACAAGTCCGGAGTGTGCCATTTGGGACAGGGCCTCTTTGCACAGTAAAATGTCCTTTAAGATTTCAACCCGCTGAAAGATAAACCTGATTGCTCGTCTGTCTCTGGGGACACGCCTTCCACACGTTTCAAAGTTTGTTTGACACATTTTGAGCTAATCATTTAAGAGAAATCTTAAAAAAACTGCCGCGAGACGCAGTGTCCGCAAATTTCTACTCACTGTGTTTCGGACAGTCATTTCTAATATAAAACGCATTCATTAACAACTATAAGTTGGTAAAGTAATCATATTAATCTTCATAACTTTGTTGTATAAGCGTCTACACACTCTTTTAATCGACAATTGCTCATTTGAGCATTATTTTCTAAAAGTTATTTAAGAATTTTAAATATTATTATTTTTTAATCCCTTAAAGTACAAATATTCGTGAATTGTAACTCATAATTATTTTATAAGACCATAAGAATGTTTTTTTTCGTCATTTTCTGGTGAGTGATCGTGTTTTAAGAGCCGTTTTTTATGGAGGTATATCCCTCGTCCATTTACCTGGCAGCTATCGCAAGGGCCAGTGCACACCAGAGAGAAAACCAGCAGACTCTCCTGCTAGCCACAAATATGCTAACGTAGACATCTCAAGCAAATTCGCGATTCCAACCCAGCATTACTACACTTACCATAGGCAGGACCCATTGTGACACATACCTGGCAAACAAACCACTCACATTTTTATACTCCCCTAAACTGGGCACTGATAGGCTCACAGATGTCACGTGTACACGTGTAGCCCCGCCCACAATGCTTCTCATTGGTTGGGGAAAAGTGCTGACGTCGATCGAGGTGGGGCCGCGCATAGATAGCATATAAAGAGACTAGATACCCTATTGGCCGCTGGAAAACAAGAAATGCGTCCGCCATCTTGAAGCGGTTGTATTCCTAGTCTCGTTGCGTGGCAGCAGATATGATGCCAGAGCACTGTGGAGCATTTTCCTGTTCTAATCGCCGGACCACTGAAAATAGTGCTTTTCACAAAGCATTGGTTGTATTTTGCGAATAGAATATTACCAGATAATGGAAAAGGAGCAAGGATATTTGCTATTACTGTACTGAAATCGTTGTGAAATGCTGTTTACTGCATCAGCCGGTGTTCACCCGGCATGGAGAAGTGGGGTAACTGTTAAAGTAATAAATACAAGAGCTTATAGGTTATCAGATAAGCATGCATTCAACTGTCCTGTTGTATAGGTTATTTGTGTTTGCGCACATCAGGAAGCAACGCAATATACACGCATGACAGCAATGCGCAAATTTAGTTACCCCTCCAACTTCTAGTTTTATTGATATATCTTATCACATGCGATTTGGCTATTGATATTACAGAAGTCCTGTGGCAAAATTACATTAACTTACTCCATCTACCCTTGTAAAGTTTATATATAATATGTTTAACATGTATAAAAAAGAAATTCCTTGTATAACTCTGTACTGATAATGCCATTCTTCAAAATGATTCAATATTGTTTGTTCTGTATTTTATCTAAATTAGGTGTTGTGAACTGGAGTGCAAGAGTTCCAGGTGCCCTTGTTGACTGTGCTTGCACTGTACTGAAATACACAAGGACTGCCCACCTGAGTGTGTAGGTGATGGCAGAAGGGGAGTCCTGCGTGCATTTTCTTCCGTGAAGGAGATTGAGGGCTAGTTTTTTTAATGATGGAGGGGAATTTCAGGCTGAGTAGAATGTGTGAGAGTGTACGTGTGTGAGTACATGATGTGTGTGAGTGGACGTGTGTGTGTGTATTTGTGTGTAGGTGATTATCTGACTATCTCTTTACACAATTTTTCAAACTTGTTTTGAAATAAAAGTTATCACTGGTATGAGTTTGTTTTTTTTGAGTTGGCATGCATAATATGGTTTGCAGAGATTGACAATGTACTGTATGTAGTTATTTTAACTTCAAACTTTATTGGCATAAATGTTTTATAATAACCTATATAATGCACAAAAACAAACAAGAACTATTACAGAGAAATACTTAAAATAAGAAATATATTTAGGTGCCATTAATGTTTACAGTTATTTTGTTATTTACATGGTGAAGTGCAACAGAATGTGAAAAAGTTTTAAAATACTTACACAATACTCTGTAATTCCTTATACGCTGAACTTGGATCAGGCATAGTTAAAACTATGGATATGTCTTCTACTCCTTTTTGCTGCTTTTATTATTACTTTAGAGATTTTTAATACTTGATAATTTTATTAAAAGTATTATTTCTAATTTGCGCATGCGTTTTGAAGCATCGACATCATTACTGTACCACTTAACGCAAATACGATGCATGTGCTTTCAGCGTGGTATATATATATATATATATATATATATATATATAGCACAAAAAAACATTATTTTTCTCGTAAAGAGAAAAAATAAGAACTGCTTATCTGGCAGGTAGGCATCTTGTGTGTCACAGTCAATTATGTCCCTTCCAAAAAAAAAAAATCTTGAAAATGTTAGTTCCTTGAGGACTTAAACAATAATTGAAAATTGTTGCGGAGGATGAGATAACTGGTCTTGGACACATTTATATTCCTTATTATTGCCACTACATTTACCAATGATCACCATATACCACATGTTTCTTTATTGTAAATATTTATAGTATAACATGCACTGAAGTTTTTTATTTTTTATGTTTTTTAATTATAAATATTTTCATCTCAAAGAACCCAAATCCAGTCATGGACACGTTGCGGTAATGAGAAATGTCCCCTTAAATGTGGAAAAAACAACAAAATTGGTATTTATGAAGTCATTTGAAATCATGTGCAAAATAGTACATGATGAGATGTTTATAACTGTATCCTTTTTATTTTGATAGCATTTACTTTTATAATCAAATGTTTCATTACACCTCATAAGTCTAATTTCGCGAGAATCACCCTGATATGCAAAAATATTCTTTTGTTCTATTGTATTCATTATATAAAGTCTTACATTTTCAATACTAATGCAAGACTAGTAGTCTTGAATGTCACCGTTCATCCTTTGCTATGACGCCTAAAAAATCTTGGGGACATAAATTAAGAGTATACCCACTTCTCCAGGCACCACTACATCACTGTCTGAAGGTATGTAAAAAAAAGTTTACACTTCTGATCTTCGAGGTCAATATGACCCCACATTGAAATGTAAGGGAAATGTGAAAAAAAAACCCTGAAATATATTTTCTACATTGTGTAAAAAAAAAAAAAAACATCCAGCATAAAATCTGAACATTTTTATTAAATTAAATCTGAACACAGAAATATAGGCCTGGTACTAGAGCATAAATGTCATAGAAAAAAAAATATTTGAGCTAATGGTGTAGTTGAGGAATTGTGTGGTATATGGATACAAAAGTACTTTATATCTCCAAAAACACACCATTAATGAATAGATAAGAAGTAAAAAATAAATAAATAAAATTAAATAAAAAGATGTATTATTTGTATGATTAAAAATGTATATTTTTTGTACAATTACTCAATCAATAGTTGGGGTCGTAGAGACCCCGAAGCCTAGAAGTGTAAACATGAAACGAAGACCATTTGAAGGTTAAATGTCCAAGCGAAACAAAGCAAAATGTAGATCTACATCTAGGGAGCGATATTTTTTTCCTAGGATGATAGGGGAAGACTCATAAATGGTATTAACCCCAGTGACAGGAAGGTTTAAGGACAGGGTTGGATTAGGTCATATATTTATATATATAGTAATGTAACGTTAAGTCAACAGCGTTCATAAACACACAGAAAAGCGATTATGTGTGTTGATAGCACGCCAAAATGGAAATACAAATCGGCGAGTCTTATACGCTACTTCATGAGATCAGTCTGACTGAGTAAACTATGAAGAAACAAATGCGAAGTGACACTCAGGGAATTGTGGGAATGTCAATTTACTGTTTTTCACTGTAAATTATACAATGAGTTGTGTTTCACTTTCAAAAACTGTAAATTTAATGGTATTTTACAGTAAAATTACAATTTACCATTATATCTATCACAGTTATTTACTGCAAGGGAAGGTTCTGTTAACCAATTAACCGTTTTTCACTGTATCTTCTAGTCTTTTACTTCTAGTAACATAGTCTTTTACCGTTAAAATCACAATCATTTTTTTTTAAAACTCTGAAGACACTTTTGAGGAAATCAACTGACAAATTACTTATAGCTGCCTTTGCACATGGAACTGGCATAGAAGAAAGTATTTTAACACAGCAAAAATGTCACACTCCACCTTTAGCTTCCTAAACTAAACTAAACTTCATTCTAATTCTAGAAGAACTTGAAACTTTAGTCAAAGTGCTTGGCTGCCTGTATGTATTCAAAGAATAACAATTGTATAAGGGAATCAAACATTGCACGTAAGATTATTTAAAGAATCAGCTGAGGAAATCGCATTTGAACATTATGTGTTCTATCAAACTCTACATAAAGTGTTTGTTTGATTCTCTTCCATGTCACTTGCATTTATAGTCAAAATGACATATTGTGTTGGAAAAGACCCAGCTTTCAAAGTGTGAAATAACCCACAAGAGTGTGTAAGAAAGGCAGAGGCTCAGGTTTGTTCACAGAGAGAGAGTGTGTGTGTGTGTGTGTGTGAAGAAGACGTTGGCTTGTTGAAGTGTAAAGCAGAGACTTCACAGAGAAATCTCTGGTGGATGGAATCTCAGGCCCTACAGTGTTTCAGACTTCACTGAACGCGCACATCACAGGATTTAAGTCTAATTGAACCGCAGAATCTACCAGGCACAGAGGGTGAAAGCTTTTCTTCTATTATATAATGCAATCTTAAATTTTTGATTAGAGAGCTGTCAAATATATGCTTTGTACTGCAGGAACTAAAGCATAATTTAAACAAAAACAGCCATATTACAACTAGCTATTGTTATTAAAATGATTGTTAATTAGAATTAATATTCCCTAAAACAAGCACATCAATATTACTGTTTTTACAAATAGCTTCATTAAAGGGGTGGTTGATTATGATTTCACTTTTATGTAATGTTGTAATTTATTTTGGATAATTTTTAACCCAAAAAGTTACGGACTGCAGCTTTAACTACTAGTTAACATGAACTAAGAATCAACAATAAGTCTACAGCATTTATTAATCTTAGCTAATGTTAATCTCAACATTATTATATTAATACATTATTAAAATCAAATGTTGTATTTGCTAACATTAGTTGTTGCACTGTCAACTAACATGAGCAATCAACGACTATATTTTTATTAATAAAGTTGAATAAATACTGTAACAGATGCATTGATTCTTAGTTAGTGTTAATTAATACATTAACCAATGTTAACAAATGAGACCTTATTGTAAAGTGTTACCAGGGAACTAATTAATTATGTCAATAATGAATATTATTTTATGTGTTTTTAATATAATATCAAAAACGACTCTTGTATCCTACTCTTTTATCTAGACTAGTCTTGGGTGGGTCTAAAAGCTTCTGTCCTGAAATGGTTTTAGTCATACCTGTTTGACAAAGTTTATAGTAAAGATGGGTAATTTCACCTCTGACCTGTGGTCTTCCACAGGGCTCTATTTTGGCTCCTTCTCTGTTTTCTCTATACATGCTCTGTCATGATGTATCCTTTCATTTTTATGTGGACGACACTCAAATTTATATTCCAATCAAGAGAAACACTGCAGCGATGAATTTTATTCTGCAATGCCAATAGGAGGTTAAAGCATGGCTAACCCAAAATTTCCTCTTCCCAAATGAAGACAAGACTGAGGTCATCGTTTTTGGCCCAAATGAAAACTTTCAGTGTATAAGTCAGAGAGGTCAGATAAGTTAGAGAGTCTTTAAATCCCCAGGAGTGCGAACTTAGGTGTTCTTGTTGACCAACCTTTAAAATTTGACAAACAGATCTTATCCGTAATCACTTCCAGTTTAACTTCGTCTATTGCCAAAAATCAAAGGCTTTCTCACTCTGGAAATGGCTGCATCGGCTATACAGCTTTATTTCGATAGTCACTTTAGACGTTCTACTAATTATAAGTAACTTTTCAACTACATGTCAAGTAACTGTCATTGGAGAATTAGTATATTAAACTAGACTGTCAGTAGACTGTCAGGTTATGGTTAGGTGTCAGGCTTTGGGTTAGGAGAATAAGTTTACTTGTAGTCGCCAAGTTACTTATAGTCAGTTGAATATCTGTTGGGGGACCAAAAAAATAAAGTGTTAGTAAAAATAAAGTTTAAAGCAGATATTAAGCTGAGTCTACATATACTCTAATGACAGTTAGTTGACATGTAGTTGAAAAGTTACTTATAGTTAGTAGAATGTCTAAAGTGGACTGTCGAAATAAAGTGTTACCAATGGCTGTTCATGCATTTATTACGTGTCGGCTAGATTACTGCAATTCCTTATATTGCGGTATAGTTTTGAAAGTTTGTCGGTTTGCCGTTTTATACAGACTTTTACAGTGTCGAAAATATGACCATATCTCCGATTCTCAAACACTGGCTGCCAGTTTGACAGAGAATAGACTTCAAAATTCTACTCTAAAATTCTAGCTCCTGCCTATCTCTCTGAACTCTACAGTAAGATCCAACGACCAGGCTTTGCTCGTAGTCCCTAGAACGACCCCAACTCTGTCTGTTTTCAAGTCCCTGTTAAAAATCTACTAGTTTTATTTAATCTCTTGGTTCTACTATTCTATATTTGAGTCTGATACTGTTTTTCGAACTCTTGTATTTTCATTATATTTGAGTCTGATAGTACTTTGCTACTGCTGTTTTTTGTTTTTCATTCTACATTTGAGTCTGACACTGCTTTGCTGCTCCTGTTTTACTACTTTGTATTTGAGCCTGATACTGTTTTGTCACTCTGGTTTTGCTTAGCCTTGCTGCTCTTACTTGTGTTTTATGTGTTGTTATGCAAGTCTTACTATATTTGAATCTGGTTGTTCTGTAAAGCACTTTGGTCAGCCTAGTGGCTATTGTAAATGTGCTATTCAAATTAAGTGAATTTGAATTAATAAAAGCTATTTAATATTATCATTGATCTGCTGTATTGCTGCCAAACTTTTAATAACTACATTAATAATGCATCTATAGCAAAAACTGCATTTGCAGGACAAGTAATGCTACAGGCTGGTGATAATAAATGTGGAAGTCCATAAAAAGTCATTGACAGATACTTTACCAGCTCTTTATTCTAAAGGATAAGATATTATCCCTGCAGTACTACAGTGTTTTCAGCATGCTCAGGATATTTTCTAAAATCTGTCCAGCTAGTCTCAATAATCCACTCAAACAATATGCTTTTCCGTTGGTTTGCATCACTGGTCTTGGGACGTTTTCTCATTTGTATGTTAAGTTAATATTTTCACATGAGAGAAAGTGGGGCAAGGAGAGAGAAGGATAGAGATGAAAATGTACAGCATGGAAACAGATGGTACTTTCTTTGCTTGGAGCATTTCACCATGAAATAATGGATTATGGGAAAATATTTTACAAGCACAGACAAATCACCCTTAAAACAGCCAGACCACCCCCTCAAAAAATAAAATAATCATTTACATTTGATGTATGATGGCTATTAACTAGCACCTCTTACAATCATTTTAATGAGATAAATATAGAAGGGTGTCCAACCTGTTCAGCAATAATCTCACTTCACATGACAAGCACTGGAAGGCAGAAGGCAAAGTTGCCTTTAGCTTTATACATTACCGTGTGTGTTTTCTCAGTGGCTTGTCACTGGTGACAAATGGGCCTGCTTGTAGGGATTTTCAGACCATAAATTACAGATAATCATATGGATACTTATAAAATAACCTAATGGAGGGTTTTTAACCATCCCTAACATCATAAGCTCCAGGGCATTATGTGCAAAAATCCTCCACGCTTGATAGAAGTTAATCTTTTTCTTTTTAAATAAAGGGTCAGAAGTTGCAAAAAGTTTGCACTGCAGATAAACAAATATTTATCATCAGGGAAAACTGTAGCTCTTATTTTTTTGGCTTATTTTATTTTTAATTTAGAGAACAGGGACAGAACATTAACCTCAAGGGGAGAGATGCATAGTCCGTAGTCCCTCACAACCCGTAGCAACATATTCCACTGACGAGTAGACACACAAGAAAAAGCAGTTTTCAAATGCGGTCCAGCGTTTAGTGAACTTGTTTTCGCCTTGCACTGTAGATATTGTGGTTCGAGACGTTTTTTAGAGCCAAAAGATATGAACTCTTTTAGTGGAGGAGCATCATTTTCACGGAGGATCTTATTCATCAAACACAGGTTTGTGTGGATTATCAGGTTTTCAAAACTGAGAAATATGCATTTTAAAAGTATATGACAATGATGGAACCATTGCATTTAGATAGGCTCCTGAGGCCTCAATTGTAAGGGAAATTTCGAGTGTTTTTGAATCAAATTTGATTGAATTTGATAACTTTTTTATGTGCTTTTTGAAGCCTAAATTTGACTCCAATATATATGACACCTAAAAATTTTACCTGATCCGGATTTGAAATGATTTGTCCATCGATTAAGATCTTGGTAATGCTTCCTTTTACAGTACAGTACAGTGTACTTACAGTGTACTTACCTAGAAAGTACTGGTTAATTTAAGCTAAGTACATGGAACAGGGGTAGGTTTAGGGGTAGGTTCAGGGTTAGTACTAGTTATTACCCAGTAATTGGAGTTACTAAAATAAGTACATAGTATTTACATGGGTAACTGGACTGTAAAAGGAAGCATTACCGATCTTGGTGTAATTTATAACGTTGATAAAAAACATTGAAACAGTCTAATCTAGATTTAAAGTGAGGCATGAGTTTTTTCAACCACTAAGAAACTTTCTTCATCTCTTCAGTCAGTTTTTAAACGACTTCATCCAGTTTTCCCATGTGCATATAAAACCGTATCATCAGCATATATAATAATTTTACTCTTACTCAGAGTTGGCAGGTCATTTATGAATAATGTAAACAGCAGGGGGCCCAGAATGGAACCTAGTGGCACTCCCATGCTGCATGGTCTTAAGGATGATTTTAATTTGTCGACTGTTACACACTGCTGTCTGTCATTAAGGTAAGATTGAATCCATGCTATTGTGTTTGTGTCAAGAGAAAAACATATAGTTTGCTGATAAGAAGATGGTGATCAACTGTGTTGAAGGCCTTTCTCAAGTCCAGAAAGATCGACCCAACCACACCTCCACCATCAAGACTGAATTTGATGTCTTCTAGTAGCCTAATTATCTTTTCCTAAACACAAACTGGGAGGGATGTAATGCATCGATGTGGCCGAGATGCTCCACTAGCTACTCTGCCACCACCACCTTCTCATAGATCTTGAAGATGACTGGTAGTATAGATTACACACAGAGCTTGTCTCCTGACATGAAAATTGGCTTGCGTTTTCATTTATAGATTGATTCACAGCTATTGTTAGTACAGGAGTTAGAGTCATTTTGTGTTCTTTTAGAAAGGATGTATCAAGTCCAAATATATCCTTTGCTTTACTATTTCTTAAAATTTTCTATAATTTTGGAAATGCTATCTTTATCTATATTCTGCAACCTACAGTAAGATTGGCATCCCCATGATCATCTCTACAGCAGTTCTCTTTAGGGAAAGTCTACGCCAGGTCTAACATATAATAAATAATCATTGTAATATTAATAGAGCCCTCATTTTGAACTATACCATTAATTTTGAGCAGTAAATGCTCCCAGATATATTTTTCGCTTCCCAATAATTTATCCATTCTCCTCCACATATTTTTACAATTACCATTTGCCTTGGACAAAAAATTGCTTTTGCTTTTCGAAGCAGCATGGTAACTTTATTTCTCAGAGATTTATAAATATAATAATCAGTGGTTAATTTTTAGTTTAAGTGAACCTTGAGAGTGTTATCACTGTTTCATTGTGTCCCAAAGGGATTCATTAAACCACAGGAGCCTATTTTTATTTGATTTTCTATGTTTAAGCTGTGTATATTTCTCAATTGTATTCTTTATAGCAGTTATTATATTGTTACATGTATGTACACCGCTTTCTCTGTCAATTTTGGAGGCCCAATCAATTTAAATCATATTTAAAGAGCTCTTGTTTTCTTTTAGGACATTTGTGATACAAAATTTAGGACAAAATTCCATTTGTGGAATTTTGGATTGTTTGTTTGAGGGGTATAGCAGGCCTAGGTGTGCCACTTGCTTGCTTTATTATAAGGATCTGTGGAATGATTTGGCCACCCAGCTGAACAGATAAACCAACAAAAACGTATGATATATCTGATGCAGGATGTTTCAGTGAAAAGGTATTCAAAGGCTATAAAACTGCTGAAATGTATGTCAAGATTAGTAAATAAGCCTGAACTGAACACATTTCAGTAAGACAGTTTACATGCATTCTTACAGATTTCAACCGAAGATCAAATGAGGCCCAAAACTGAATCTGTAATCTATTTTTTGATGAAACTACCAGACACCCTGTGGTGAGACCCCTCAAACTACAAAATAAGACGGGTCTTTGTAAGGATTAGTGACAGTCTCTCTGCAACTTCATTTAGCACTTCATTTTTATGGCTTAAAGTGGGTTTGCAGCCCAAGGCGCAACCACACACGGGTTTTACCATAATTAAGACGGCAAATGTTCTGTTAAGTGATGGTTAGTGGAACTGTAACTGCACATAATCTTTTCAAAATTCAAAGCTTTCATTTCACGAAATGACAAAATATATCTCCCCACACACACGCAGTCCTGGTTGAATGTTTGAGTCCGGCTTGAGCCATAAAAACAATACAGAAGTGATGTATTTTAAGTGAGCAGCTCTACATACAGAATTTCTGCAGGTTTCACAAAGTCAAATTTAAGACTTTTTAAGACCTTTTTAAGACCATTATGAATAAAATTTAAGGCCTATATCATGAAAAAAAAACGTACAAAGGAAACGCGTAACGAGTCTCTAAAATTATTCGCAAAATAATTTAATTTATTCAAACTGAACATTCAGCGAAAATCAGTACAAACGGTCCTGTGATTTTAGGAATTTGTTCCGTTTCTGTTTTTATAAAATCCCCTTTTCCAAAGCCGTTTTATCTTTCCCGCACCTGAAGGAAACATCGTTTTGAAACACAACGAAACATCGTCTGTGGTATCTGCAGATACCCGCCAATAACACAAAACCTCAAAACTGATTGGCTGTTGCATGTTGGTCTATTTTGTAGTTGTAATACAGCGAATTAAGAACTACAACTACGTAATATAAATAAAAAAAAAACATTCCAAAGTGCTGTGGGATCATTTCAATGAGATTTACATGGACATAGGAAAATTTAGACCCGTTTAAAAAGATTTAAGACCTAGACACAATACTTCAGCAAATGTAAGATTTTTTAAGGCCTTAAATTGTGATTTAGAAATTTGAGACTTTTTTAAGACTTTTTAAGACCCGCGGAAACCCTGTACATAGCTTTATTTACCAAATGGGGAAATCTATTGTTGGTAATTTTGCTACAACTGCCAAAATAGGTGCGAATTAAGTCAGATCTATCTGTCCGTCCATCCATCTATCCATCCAGAAACTTTTCCATTGATCAATCAGTACTCAAATTAGAGGATAAAAACTGATAATTTGCTCTAAGGTTTTGTTTGGCCATATAACGTTTTTTTTTTTTTTGCGAAGATGTCCAAGCAACTGAAATAAGAAGTCTAATGAAAACATCTATACTAAGGAAAAAACCCACACACAATACCATGAAAGCCTTTTATTGAACTGAGATGTAAAATATCTTTTTTTTATGTAAAGAATTCGATAGTCTTTTCCTGTTGATTGCAACTTTAATAAAATTGAGAAAAACAACTTAGTGTGTTTAAGGTATTGTGTTTCTGAATATTGACATTAATATTTCACATTGTGCTTTGTCTGAAAAAGTGTGAAACCATTCCCATAGACCTCCCTACCAGGTGTATTTGCATATAATCTCATATATTTGATATTATTTTATAATGTCATACTATAGATTCAAATTATGTCATAATATAGTAATGAAAAGGGATTTTTAGAAATGATAAAATGTTGAAGACAAAAAAGAAAACATATATATATATATATTTTTGTTGTCCGAAGGAACATTTTTGGGCTGAAAAAACTGAGAGAGCAAAGTAATTCTTCCTCAGAAATGAATAAGATGAATGAGAAAAGTGATTTTACAATACATGTCCAAAAACCAGCTGGTTAAGGTAACGGATGGTCTCAGGTAGTTCATAGTTTGTAGTTCAGTTTTTGTAAAAGCAGTCATTTTCATTAGAGTAATAAAATATCATTTGTACGAATCCAACCGGATGGATCCAGATCAAGGCTGATCATTTTGTCCAGCGTGAGCATCGGTCCTCTAAAAGGTCCTCATTTTCTCATACCTCTCAGTCCTCGGGATGTCAGGAAAAAAATGCCTTTTTCGGCGGCACAGAAGTCTCATCAGATTTCTCAGGCGGATTTCATAGTGACCCTCCCGGCTGTTTTTCACCTGGTGATAATAGCTCCCAGATGTCCTACTGAGGAATCAATGGTGCTTTTAGTCCAGTCCCACCGCCATTGTTTTCCTTATCTCGGTCGGATGTGGAGCAGGTGGGATGTATGCTGTCGAAATAAAAATAAGTCATCATCTAACAGTATGTGGAATGCAAGACATCAGTGACTCTCAAAATGGGCCCCCGTCTCTCATCGCGGCTCTCTGATTTTCACCTTTCATCTCACGCGTGTGTAAACCGTGCCAAAAGGAAATGCTATAGATGATACAGTAGCACAGTAGAATGATTTTACAGAGGCTCTGAAGGCACTTGATTTCATTACAGACAGCAAGTCCATGTTCCTAAGCGAACAGGTGACGGCTATCTTTACGCACCTGGAGAAAACGACTGCAAGCGGACACAGTGGGGAGATTTACATCCGCACTAGCATCGTGATGTCCAACAGTTCTCTACTGCGGTTGGTTAGCAGAGTTGCACTGAAATGAAAGGTCAACTCAATGATTCTCAGTGAGAGACGGTGTTTGTTGCGTCAGCTGCGTGATTAGCTGTTAACATGGATTCAGATGAGTTTGGTAACATACCTAATATAACGAAACAGAGTAAAAATGAAACATATAGAGCACAGAATCAGGACGCGTCTGTTAAATCTGCTCTGTTAAAGCACAAACGACAAGTACATGAACGCCCATCTGTCCGAAAACATACTTTACATAGAGATTGTACTCCCCTTTAAAACAACACACATTTTTGGAGCCCTGATGTTCACATCAAACCGATAACATCAGAGCACAGGGAGATACAAAAAGCGCAAATGTATTTGACATACCTCTATTTTCAGACAAAAGAAACGAACACATTTTCATTTTTTTTTTTTTCAAACAATCATTCGTTTTTGTTTCCAACTCTGGTATCCTTGTTTTTTGTGGTTCAGTATTACATATTGTGACATAATGAGGTCTTTGATGATAGAATCAGACGTTTAACAAAGCAAAAAGCATGTAGTGATAGAAATACATGTTACGTCTTTGTGCTTTGAAAGATTCCCCTATTAAGTCTCTCAAAGCCGTCCTGCTGTAACCATCCACCTGTTCTTTTCTTTCTAACACTGACAACGGTAATGGGCTTTTTCCTCAAGATCTTGAGTGGACTCCAGCATAATACTCATGCCAATGTGTTAGCAAGCTTCAGATTCCCTCCCTGGCTTCCTCTTCATTCGCACTGATCTAAAACCTACGTTCCTTTTGTGTAGACGGGATGAATCTTTGGTTGTCGTCTTCAGGCAGTCCGAGTCAGCCGAAATCTCTATGAATGCCAAAGCTGGGTTCCACCTCTATGTGATGAGGTCACCTTCGGAGGCCAACCAAGACCAAAAGTAAAGTGAGACAGAGCTGCCATATATGCACTGCAGCGGAAGAAGCCAGGGATCTTATATCTGTGGGAATAAACATCGAGAACAAATGCAGTTATGGGTGTGAACAAATGAAGAGTTCGAGATGCAAAAGCCTCTAAGTGCCATTTGAATTTTTCTTCTAAAATGATCATTTTTATCAAGCTTGTATATTTAAGTTCAGTAATTTCACTTAAATGGCAATGAAGATTACCTATTAATTGTCATTTAAGTGAAATTACTGAACTTAAAGTATACAAGCTTGATAAAAATGGTCATTTTAGAAGAAAATTTCAAATGGCATTTAGAGGCTTTTGCATCTGAACTCTTCAAATATTCATTTCTCAGTGTTGTGTAAATAATTCAGAGAATAACAATTCTTCTGTCCTTTAGAAGTTTAATGAGGTTTGTCTATGCTCTGCATCTGTAGAACATCTTTCGTTCAATGTGCTATGCTTTAATTAAAAAAAAAATGTAAATGTTTGCGGAGTCATGAAAGAGTCCTTCAAGCTGGTGGATTATCTTGTCATAGACAAGAATAATAAAAGATAATACAGTCCATGTTTGTCAGCCTTGATCCAACAGAAAGGTTTCTTCCACAATTGATTGGTGTTGTGACTTATTTAGATATTAATTTTTTTTTAGATATTTATATTAAAAATATTATAAATAAAATAAAATATCATAAATATTTATACTAAACAGGCATTCAGCAATTGTTTAATTAAGCTGATCAAAAGTGATGGTAAATATATTTCTAATGTATGATATATACAGTATATATATACACACTATATATATTTATATACACTATATATATATATATATATATATATATATATATATATATATATATATATATATATATATATATATATATATATATATATATATATATATATATTTTCAATTAAATGTTGTTCTTTTAACTTTCTTTAACTTTTCTAAACTTTTCTAAAAAAAAAAAAAAACTGAAAGAATTTCTGAAGGATCATGTTACACTGAAGACTGGAGTAATAGCAGCTGAAAAATCAGGAATACATTACTTTTTAAGATACACCAAAATGTAAAAGGTATTTAAGGTATTTTAAATTGTAATAATATTTCACAATGTCACTGTTTGATTAAATAAATGCAATTTGACTCTTATTACAATAGCATAGCATTACAATAGCATGACATTAATTACAATTAATGTTTTTCTTATTCATTTTTTATTTCATTGCAATAAACTCAATAGCAATTTCTTAAAAACTATTTTCCAATATACTTACTACTACTGGGTGGAGGGTCTTGACATTCTCCTTCCTCTATGGCCATATCGTCTATAGCAATATCCCCCTCAATGCCAGAGCCACGTATACCCTCCACAACCATCTAAATGAACGGGCAGAAAAAAATAAACAAACATTTTCACTCCGTACTGGCTTTTCATTTCATTTTGAATGCAAAGTACATTAAATTATATAAATCATATTATTATAAATGACAACAATATTATTCATGTAGTTTTTATCATAAAATATTACATTATTTTATTATTATATTTCTTATATTATTTTTTTGCGTGTTATTATGCAAGCAAAAAGAAGACAGAAAAAGGCACCTGGAAAGAGGATGTTGGATTGATGTTAACTCTGGCTTGCCTCCAACGGTCTCCTTGGTTCCCACTCAGGGTCCACACAGATGTATCCTGACCCGTCTGGCTCTTCTGCCTCAAATACACGTTTAACGTTCCTTGAAAAAAGGCATATGCACTTATTGTCAGTAGAAGTCATAAGATGCAATATGCCAGTTAACTACATATTGCCCTTGGAACCTTTCTTATGTATTACATAGCAACTGCAGGGTTCAGTGACCTTGAAGAGACATCGACTCATCTCCATTTCCACACAATCACTGCTGTTGAATATACACAGTATATAAATAATGACACTATATATATATATATATATATATATATATATATATATATATATATATATATATATATATATATATAATTGCTACTACTCTAATTCTACACTAATGAAATGAAACGCTGGAAGAAAATCTGTATCACTCTCTCAGGTGTCTGGGATGTTTCATTTCCTTGCAAATGAGAAGACAATGAGATTAGTGCTACAGAGATGTGATGCTATTAATGCTAAGATACATTCTGGAGAAAAACGGTGTAAAAAAGAGTGAAACATTGAAACAACATACAAAAAAAATCTTGCAGTTGCAATTTCGTTCTTCATTAACAACGCCGTTTTTCCATCATTACAACATTTTTGGAAAATGAGATGAGGTCTCTAGTCATATTAGTTCTCTAATAATATTTATTTTGACGTGGAGCGGACAGTGCAGGCATTGGATCATTTTGAGATCATGCCGAATATTACTATAATTGATCTTTTACGATAGCATTTTAACTGAACCATTTGTATTTGCATTAAAGTCTCATCCAAACCACTAGTTGTCAGTATAAGTTAAAGACAACTGGAATATAGGCTAATGCAACATACGCAAAATGGATTTTACTTGCAAAAAATGACTTGCGTAGGTTTTTATATCAAAAACATGTTGCCATCTAACCATGTTGTCTCGGTTGTTTGCTGTGCAGCCAGACAGGATCTTGTTGGTCACATGGATTTTTAACCCCAGACGCCCGATGAGACCACGTGTAAAAAGCCAGGAGAGAAAACCCTGGTGAGTTGGAATTAGCTTCACACTTACTATTCTAAAAGCACACAGCTTCGTGAAGCAGAAAATTGCAGTTACAAGCTTGTCTGTGAGGCCATGGAGGTCATTGCTACCCGAGAAGTGCGACAGCATGCCCAGCTCAACTGCAGCAGCATAAAGTGAGCATGAAAAAAGAAACTATAGAAATGTATGTGTACCACAGAGAACAAATTGAGTTATTGGTCTAAGTCATTTACAGCACTTACAGTCCACTAGAAATCTTTAATAGTCGGTGTTTCCATCCCAGAATAGACCAAAGTCCACAGCAAAGACTAGCATGTTAACTTATATGGAAGCCCATTTCAGTCTGAGAGTAAAAAATTCAATATAAAAAATAAATCCATTATTTATGAGACGTATGTAAATGCGCAATTTCATCATATACGTAAAGTCTATGAAGATTTAAAGGTTTTATTCTCATAATTAAATAATTATATATTTTGAAATATATTTTTATATGTAGGCAGTTTTCCACCTGAATTAAAATAGTAATATAAATGTATATGTAAAGTAAAACAGTATCTTATAATACATAAATCAGCAAATCCTTATACAAGTTTAAAATAAGAAATAGTAACATTTTAAGATACGTCACACTGCAATTTATAACATTACGATTATAAGAAACTGAAACAAAGTTATTAAGATAAATTAAGCTGTAGATATACAGTCACACTTGTGACATATAAAAATAACATTTCTGAGAAATAAAATTCAAGAAATAAATTGTGACATTTTATACATATCTAACTGGAAAGTGGTAGACATTTCATCTTTGTTTTCATCTTGAGAAACCCATCACTGACTGACCAGGGCTGTGTTTCTAAAAAAGTGAAATGGGAAGGAAATAAGAAGTAAGAAGAAATGCTGGCCTGGTCATCAAGCCCTCATATGAACAGTATATTTGTGATGTCAAACACACTGTAGTAGTAGAGGTTACAGCTCATCGACACTAATTAGAAGAAACAATTCAAATAAGTAATCTGCATACAAATCCTCTTAGTTGATCACATCAGGAGTCCTTGCCATGTACTAGTCTAACAGTAACCCACCTATATGCTTCCCATTCATGTGGTAGTAGAAGCTGAAGCAGTACGTTGGGTTGGGGGCCACATTCCCGTAGGGATTTTTAGGGGCAACATTGAAGGATGGGGTCAACAGTCGGGCCTTGTCTCCCTCCAGACGTGGTCGTGAGGTCTCAATATACATGTAGAAACCTGTGCAAAGTCCACAAGTACATACAAATTACCTGATAGTAGCTGCCACACTACTGTTCAAAAGTTTGGGGTTGGTACATTTCTTTTGTTTTATTGAAAAGAAGTCTCTTACTCAAAAATACAGTAAAACCAGGGATGTTGTGAAATATTATTACAATTTTCTATTTGAATATATTATACAATGTGATTTATTCTATGATGTCAAAGGTGAATTTTCAGCATCCATTAATATAGTCTTCAGTGTCACTTCAGAAATCAGTCTAATATGATGATTTGGTTCACTAGAAACAGTTTATCATCACTATAAATGTTGATAACAGCTGTTTTTTTTCTGGAAGCCGTGATACATTTTTTTCAGGATTCTTTGAAGAATAGAAAGAACAGCATTGGTTTGAAATAGAAAAAAACGTAATCGAATCCCAAACATTTAAATGGTAGTGTATACAAATACATTAAATCAAGAGAATGAATTCAATTTGGGACAATAATTAAAATGGTTTAGCATCAAAATCACACAACAGTTCAAATCTGATATTGCACATGGTAAATTATCAGGATATAATTTCTCCAAGCTTCAATACAATTCCATTGGACTTAGCGCTGCCTCAGAATAATCAATACAAGACCTCAATGACCACTGAGCAGGACAAATGATTTTTCAATTCACATTTCTCATAGCCTTTTAAAAGACAGATTTCTTTCCTTTCACATCAGGTCAGAGTGACTTAAAAAGCTATTGACCTGCGTTTTCTCCCACTCAAGTCAAGCCCTTAAACACCCATAAATTGAAATATTAACAAATTGCTGCAAGAATGAGTCTTGAAACAACTTAGCATTTTAGCACTTCCGGTTCCATCATCCTCAAGTCAATAGGTTTTCTGAAAGGGTGTTTGGTTAAATGCCTGAAATAAGGTCTGTGGTTAATACATTTTTCCCCTTCTTTATTACATTAAGTACATCAGGTTTTTTTAAAAAAGCTTTTACGTGTCTTGCAAAAGTCAGTTGCTATCAAGTGGCTAAGATGTTGGGACCAGATGTTGCCAGGGATATTAGACATAATCAGATTGAACAAGTATCAACTCACTAGTTCTCTTTTACAGTCTTGTTGTGATTATATTTGTGTGTCTGCAAACTATTATAACTTTTAACTTGCACATTTTTAAGAGATTGAAAAATGTGGAAGTTGAAGGGTTATTCACCCAAAAATAAAAATTCTGTCATATTCCAAACTGGTAAGACTTTCATTCATCTCCGTAACACAAATGAAGATATTTTTTAATAAAATTTGGGGAAGTTATGTACTCTCCATTGACAGCTACTTCAAAAAGACATTGTAAAACTAATGTTATGCGGGAAAACCGAGGATTTGGCAACACGGAGGGTCATTATCATCCATGCAACACTTAAAAACCCACTTCAGTATATAGATTAAATAAACACCCTACCGTTCTTTCTGAACTTATGACTTGCATTCTTCAGATTCGACTCCTTCAAAGTACTAGACAAGCTGATTGCATTAGTGATGTGTTGACCCATGGAAATTATCCAGTTGCACACCGGATCTGTCATGATCTGATGTCAGGTTTAATGACTGACACCATTTTTTCTGAAAGTGCAGCTAATGGAACCCACTGAGCCTCTTCCTCTAAACATCACCCAAACAAAAGAAGGCCTGTGCACTCTTTTAGCAACATGAGAAATTGAAAGTGCCTTTGGACGCTAATGCTGTTAGCCTCCCTCTAAAAGTCACAGGCTTCATTTTGCTGATGATATAACCTTTTACTCAACATCCATTATGCCACTGATAAACAACAATTCATTAACTTATTTGTGAAAGTATGAATCTTGAATTGTTTGACTTTGGCGTAGTCATAAATCCACGTCTATCTATATTTAACTTACCGTTTTGATTTAATACTAAGTGGCACGTGTGCAGCATACCTTGTTTAGAGCCACTGCGGTCACTGCTGGGTCCAGTGTTGGGTGTATATTTAGTGTCCCTGGTGGCAGCGCTATGTCTTGTCCAATCAAACTCTTCGGTTTTATCTTGGGTGAACATACAGATGGTGTCCTCTTCGAAGCCGCACTGAAACTTACCTATGGTTGTTTCAGCAGAAACAGTACAATGAAGAGTTTGCAGAAAGAGCATCTAAAAAGCTATATCAGACAATTCAGTCATTCAAGAGTGATCACATATTTGTACATAAATACATTTTTGGATGATTATTAGACAGTACACTGTAAAAAAATATTTTCATGATTTGTGATCACAACATTTTTTCTTTTGTCAAATCAACTTAGATAATTTATGTAGTTCAGATAACATAATATTTTGAGTTTCTGATGATTAAAATCTATCTCCTTCCTTTTATTAACTAATTTTTTCCATCTCAATGAACTTACAATTTTAAGGCAACCAAGTTACTTTTTTTTTTAAGTTAAACCAACAATATTTTTTACCGTGTAGAAATGTACAATATCAATGTATAGAAACATCTAAGACAAGCTCTTTTTAAGATCTATAGAAACACATTTGAACAATTTTTCTTAAGACTGCTTTCATCATCATCATCAGAGTTCAAATTTATGAACTAGTCAAAAACTGTTGATGTCACATTTAAATGTTTTACCCATGAACTGTCACAATATTTATGACCATTAGAAATGACATAGAAACAAATAATCCTTTAAATGACAAATTTGATAAATGCAGTGTTAAAAAATGTGATGGTATTAAACATTTTAAATTTTCACATGTTATAATAACAATAAAATCCATGAATTTAATATACAATAAACCAGGATTTGAAAACATTTGTATGTATATGCTTTTAAATTTGTATAATTTGCATTATACATGCACTGCTGTTCAATAGTTTGAGGCCAGTAAGATTTGTTTTGAAAGAAATTAATACTTTCATTAATCAAGGATGCATTAAATTGATCAAAAGTGAGTGTACAATTATTTATAATGTTGCAAAAGATTTCTATTTAAAATAAATCCTGTTCTTTTGAACATTCTATTCATCAAAAAATGTGTCATGGTTTTCACAAAATATTAAGCAGCTGTTTTCAACATTGATAATAATAATGAAACATCTCAGGCACCATATCATCATTCAAGAATTTGAATGATGATATATATATCCATATCATTCAGTGATTTCTGAATAGTGGCTGCTAAAAATGACAGATAAAATAAATGCAGCCTTGGTGATAAGAGATTTTTTCTAAAACATAAATAGAAATTACTGGCCTCAAACTTTAACAGTAGTGTATATGATAAGCAGATGAATGACTGAACATAATTATGAAAACAGTTAGATTACATTTTAAAATCTAATTATTGAAAAGTTACTTTCAAAAACATGTTAAAGATCTTACCAACCCTAAACTTTTGCATGTTAGTGTACATAAAAAAGGTAATCAGCAGCTGTCCATATGTAAATATATTTTGATAAATAATCTGTCTATACAAACATATAAACAGCTATACCTATACTAATGAGATCATGTTGATCATTTACTCATGCTAAACTTCAAACGGCAAATGCTATAGATATTTTTAAATGGCTCATCTTCCCCTTTTTTACTAATTAGTAAAAAAGAAAAAGAAAACTTACTCCAATGAGGATTCACCGGTGCTGTAAAACAGAAAAAAATAAGAGGTTACACATGTGAAACCCTGGGCTTATAGTAGATAGTTTATTAATAAACCATTATAAACAACAACAGGGGATTCGGAGGGGAGAATGCAGTTTGCCCTTGGAGAAAAGTGTTTAGAAAGTGCTTTGGGCATCATTACCATGTATCACACAGTTAGAGAGGGGAAATGAAATAGCGTTTCAGTGCAGGAGGAGGTGTTTGTGTGGGGAGAGGTCGCTATGGGGCTGTGCAATGCTCAGGTGAACCATAAAGACCCGTATCTCTCATCATTCCATTCACAAGCAGCCTATCTGAGTGTGGCAGAAAGCCGTGTGCTTCCAGGCAGCCTCATTGAGGGCTAAGGTGCATTGTGGAAGAAAGGTTTCAGAGGGCATGTGTGGAAAAGATAGTGAGACTGAAACGATCCCTTTTTCAACCAACTAAGTTCAGTGCCTTAATACAGAAAAAACCATGCGCAATCCTGTTTAAGTCAGAAAATGGCTTTGGATCCTCCACACTAAGCTTGGAATATCTATGTTGGGAAAACAAAAATCAAAGGTCATCCTTTCAAAAAAAAAAAAGAAGAAAATATCGTCGAGGGCTCTAACTTTAGCAGAAGAATTTAAAGAAATATGGCAACGTAATGTTCTCAAATTGGCATTCCAGGCAGTAAAATGAGTACAGTGTGTCAGTCGCCTTCTGGGACGGAAAACGGCATTAGGTTCTGGCATTTGATCAGGCTTCTATAATGAGAGAGATTAGCACAACAGCGTTCAAACACAGCAGATGTTCACAAGGGGTTGTCAGTGTAAATGTCTGCTTTGTGAACTGCAGGGGGAACAGCTCCACACGAAATTGATGATACAAATGAAAAAGTAAAAAGTTGACAGGACGGGGAAAGAAGGGGAATCAATTATCAAACGTCTGTTTACATACACAGAATTTACAAATGAATGAATGAGTGAATGATGGGAAGTGTCATGGGATTTGCAACCTTAAGGGGAAAAGAGGATCTTGTCAAGGAAGACAAAATGCCAGTGAGTTATTCCTTGAAACAGATGCCTTATCTTTTTTGGTGTTTATTTTAAAGTTAATTTATGTTACGGTTTGGTGCATTCTATCAGATATAGCATGTCTTCAAGTGTTAACAAACTGCTTTTGGCATCTCAAGCTAAGTTTATAAAAATCCATATGTTTGGACATTAGGAGAAAAAGGGAGGAAACGGGGTGGAACATTTCAAACCAAATTGCTGGGTGCTCTCCATGTTATCAAGGTCATTTCCTCAAATCATTAACACTTAACAGTCAATGATATACTTATTATTACTAAACGTTTGATGGGAACGACAAAACAATGCTTTATGTAAAAGTTTATGGTGTAAATACATTAAAAACAACAAATACAGCAATGTACAAACTCTTTTAACATACATGATTTTTTTTAAATAGAAAATAATTTTCTTTTGTCAAATCAACTTAAATAATTTATTTAGTTCAGTTAACATATTATTTTGAGTTTCTGATGATCAAATCAATCTCCTTAATTGTATTAACTCACTTTTTCCATTTCAATCAACTGTAACGATGTAACCTGGCAACCAGGTTACATCATTTTTTAAGTTAAACCAACAATATTTTTTTGCAGAGCAGGAATCATATAAATACAATAAATTAGAACTGATTTTGAATTAATATATTTAACCCTGCAAACCAATAAACAATTTGCTATCGCTAAACAACTGCATTACTGATAAAAGAGCACAATCAATATGTGAACTGATCAAATTCCATGGTAACTATTCAAGACTAGCTGTTTTTTTCCTACTGCAAAATCGCAATTTAGAAACTAATTATTTCATGAAGGTTACAGTTCCGTTCCTATAACACTACCCAGCTGTTTCTAAATGGGGTAAGGAGGGGAGAGGCCTGCTTTAGTTAAGCTAAACAGATGTTGCATATTTGGAAACACGTGCCACATTAACACACTCTCTAAATTGATGGGCTTCATGTTCTTTGTGCTTTCCCTTTCCCTGCTCTCTTCCTCCATCCCCGTAAAAGTACAATTAGAGCTATTGGAGCAGGAGGCGAAAGCAAAACGTCAACATCATTAAACACACAAGCAATTAGACCCAGTATATCTCCCACTCAGAGAGGATTCACAGCCGCCCTACTCAAAGGCAAGCTTTAAGGTGAAATACTAGCATATTCAGGCCTTTCATTTGAACAAAGCTAGAGAACAACATTAATGTGCAGAGCTGAGTAACAAATTGCAGTAATGCATTTCAGGCTAGATATAAGCCATGTTGCCTTATCATTGAAACTGGGTTTTGTGATACAAATCCCGAAGGCATTTCAGAAACAATATGGTATCACCATGAGTCCAAGTAATGCACCCCACACATAATCAAAGGCCTATAAAAATTAATGAGTAGAATCATACACGCATCCTCATCAGCATAGTTCATATTCATACATTTTGCTGCAATGCTTGCATTGACTTACATAAGCATTTAAATGATCGTTATTAGTAATATTATCAGCAGTAAACAACTAAACAAAGAAATAATGCCATTTATGACAACCTAACACCATAGTAAAGTCGTAGTGAAGAGTACTAACTGTTTGACAATACAATTATAATAGCTTGTTAGCACTGTCCTCTCAGCCTGTTTGTGTTCTCTGAAAAGACTCATAAATAGCTGCCAATTGGTGGCTTTCCAAAGCAATCTACAGGCAGCAGCAAGTTTATGTGTTGAATAACTGCTTTATAGAATGACACCAAATGACACAGTCCATCAATTCTTCTTGGTAGCTTGTTAATTTGTCTGGCACTGTCCATGCACAAATGTGAACAGCAGCCATTCAAAGTCTCAACAAACACTGTGAGACCTTTGCCACAAGTTGCAATGGCTTGCCTAATACTTTCCAATAAAATCCACCAAGTATGGGAGAATTAAAATCACTGAAATGGCAGATTCTGCCTTATATTCATAAATTTTCAACATTCAGTGGAAAACACAGTAGAAAAAAACACACACATACACTGTCATAAAAGAAAACAGTGTAGCCTACGTTTTTTTCTTCCATGCAATGAAAGTCAACAACATTGGATTTTAATGATTTTCATTGTATTGATAAAAACAATTGAGACAGTCTTCAATATTTTTGTTTTGTTTCACGGAACAGAATTTAGATTTTTCAGAATTGTGTTTAAATATTCATTGGTGTTGCACAATGAACTGAAATAATGTATACCTTGAATGCAATGTAAATTGCTGTTGATTTAAGCATCTGCCATGTAAACATAAATGTGCTCTGTGCCTAGAAACCTTAGAAAGAAAATCATACAGGGATGCGTTTTCCAAAAGCATTGTTAGCCATCTTTGGTCGCGAGTTCCATAGTTATCAGCATAGTTCAATGACTTGATGTTTCCAGAAACCATTCGCAAACAGCATCGCAAAGTTGTGTGGTTGGAACGACAGCTCTCAACCTGTGGTTAGAAGCATAGTTTCTAGATTGCATGATATGTGGACTTAATAAATCCTTATCTTGCGCAAAATAAGCAAGCTGACATTCAGTACAACCTGTGTCTTTTATTTTAGAAATCATAAAAATGTCATTTAAGTCTTTGAGCTCTGAAGAGATTTAAAGCACCTATTTTGAAGACTGCGCATGTATGAACGTGCTCTACAATGTAAGCACAAGGCTATGATTGCAGTTTAAACAGTTTAATTAAAACAGGTTAATTAAAATAAGTTATTACTCCACCACGAGCTTGACGTCATAAACCAACGTGGTTGAACTTTGCGACAATATGGTTTCGGGAAACAGTCGTGACTAGCTAGTTGATTTCTTCAAAGATGCATCGTACTATGGTAGTGAAGCATCGAGTTACATCGTTGTACGGGAAACGCACCCAGGTTAGGAACGACTTGAGGGTGATGTAAATGATGACGGAATTTACATTAACACCCTTTAACATTAAAAATTAACAGGACATGAACCAATAAAAATGGTATACCTTGAATGCAATATCACTTTAGATTTAAGAATCTGCCAGATGCATAAATGTAAACATAAAGGTGCAGTTTTCTCAAACCAATAGAAGGTATTATCCTCACGGAGAGCTTATTCAACCGTTTACATGGCTTAATTCCAGTCTATTGTGAAAGCTGGGATATGGATTTTGACTGGTGAGATTGTGTTATCACCTTCTCCAGGCTATTTAAGCCAATTAAAATGCATAATGTCACAGTGGCAAAAGCTGGACTCTTTGATGGAAGTGCTCCTAGTGTGAAAGTCATCCCATCAATACAGATGGTCTTTTCCTATGAGTCTTGTGGCAAAATGACTTTGGGGAATGGAATAGCAGTGAGGGAGATGTTATGGAATGAGAGATTTTCAATTTTTTAGCACTAGTATTTCCATTACCTGATACAAAGACCGTGTTGAGCCATAGGGCTTCATATCATACGGGTAAGCTGCTGAATAAACTATGAGCAGAATAAATCAAATAATGACCGAATGGAAGATTAAATTATTTTTTGGGGGAATTCTTTCTCTCTGCTTTTGTAATTGCACCTAGTCTGTATAGATCTACAGGGGTCTTTTCTTGCTAATCCATTTTTTTAGAACACATACAGAGTGTGAGGGGGAATTAACTAGTCTAGGATGTCACACCTCAGGACCCGTCGACTTTTTACAGCATTTCATGTCCATTACACACATAAGCAAAAGGCTTAAAATTATGACAGAGCCTTTAAAGAATCTCTAATATCCCACAACCTCGATAACAGAACACTGTGCACAGTTAATGAATGTGCTCGTGTGCATCCAGCCATTGGTGAGGTTATAAAGCTGTCACATTACGGTTTTCCAGTAAAGAAGGGATGGGGTTCAGGCACCACAGACATAAGGTTTAGGTGACTTGACATACGTTACCTGTGTCTCGACTGGCCTCTTTAAGAAGCACAAAGCAAAACCATAAGGTCAATCTATAGCTCTGGTTAATTTTGGAAAATAGTACCGTATTTTCCGCACTATAAGGCGCACCGGATTATAAGGCGCACCTTCAATTAATGACCTATTTTAGGACATTTTTCATATACAGGGCGCACCGGATTATAAGGCGCATAAGATACTGCAGTCAAACGTTTGACTGGGTTTGCATTATGCATCCACTAGATGTGCTAAAGGGAATGTAACGAGTGCGCGGCGCCGGAGGTGAGGCGTTTATTTAGTAAGCATGAGCGCGCTGGGGCGGGCACGTAACTTACATTCACAACTCCAGGTAGACCTATCGCACACCAGACGCACACTTTCTCATTAGTGTATGGCCAGCAATATTGTTATGTTTAATGACATTATGATATGAAGATAATGTCTGTTCTATGTTATGATTGTACTGTACAATTAAATACAATCGTTGCTGAGTCTGCAGTCTGAAAACTTTACCTCAGAGCATCCGTTAACTGAATGAATTGAAAATCTCACCTGAAAAATCCAATAACATCAGCAATTGTCATTTAAGCAGCTGATTTCTATAAATGAATGCAAAACTAAATATATATTGCAGCATAGGGCGAAGTCAGGATCCATTGGAAACGATTTGAGACAAAAAAAATAAATTTTATATAAAACTATGTAAATGGCGCTCTGTGGCACAGCAGGATTTTAAAAAACGGTCCTGAGCTGTTGCTGGGCACCGTGGTGCTGCCGGTGTGTGTACACTCATAGAGAATAATGTGTTTGAATTCTAAAGATGTGGTTTCTCGTCCGGTGTGTGACCTCCTTAAGATGGACAGGAGCGCGAGTTCGCAGGAGAATTTAATAACGCGTAGCGTTGTTAACCAATTGATCCATATATAAGGCGCTCTGGATTATAAGGCGCACTGTCGTTTTTTGAGAAAATTAAAGGCTTTTAAGTGCGCCTTATAGTGCGGAAAATACGGTAAATAACAAGAAATAGTTGCAATAAAATGCATGTCAACAGATGAGTAATATAAATGCATTTTTCATGTACCTAGCCAGCAGAGGTCACTATTACATAAAATAAATAAATAATTAAAACGTCCTCTGCTAGTTATTTGTTGGATTAGCAGATTTCCACACAAGTATTAAAAACAGTTGAATAAACAATTACATTACTAAAGATGTAGCATTTGCACAATATTTGAAGCTGTTAAATCATCTGAACTTAAATGAAGAAAAAAATTACGTGACCTTGACTTTAAGACATGCAGCACACATACAGAATCTGCTCATCAGTACTCTAACATGATTTTTGGTTTATTATCTATGTTGCAAGAGCAGTTATATATTAAAAGTCTGAGATCACAGGTCAAAATTTAGCATTTTTCTTTTAATGCATAGTAAAACTAAACTGAAAGCATAATAATTTGAGAGAAAATTCTAATTCATTTCAAGCAGACTTTGACTTTGGTCTCTGTAGACTTTTTACTATTAGTAAACTAATATTTAACCTTTCATTTAATGGCTGATACTGTAACAGATACAGGAATTCCTTTTTAATATAAAAATGATTTTTTATATTAAAATTCTATACAATTTTGTCAAGTTAAAATGACTAAATACTAAAATCAGCTGTATATTTACAAACAGCTATATACCACACTTAAAAGGTAATACCTGAAAATGCAAAATATGGGACTTTAAATATTACAAATGAATTTAGGCATCACAACAAAGCACAGTATGAACAATGGTTCTCCATTTTGAGATTAGCAAAGACGGCCTTAAACAGTGTTATTAAAATAGAGTTTTTTTTATAGATTAACATTAAGTTAGGGTTAGATGATGGTAAAGAAAATCTAAAAGAAAAAATATCCCTAATATTGACTGATAAACAATATGCTACAGTATCGTGAATCCTATTTTTGACCTGACTGTATTTTGAGACTCACTATACTTTCTCTTAAACATACAGTATTTTAGAGAGTTCACCATGTATTAAAATACTGAGAACATTAAAAACAACCATGACCATAATCCAAAAAGTTTTTCTTACCACTGTAGTGAATGATCCGTTCTGTTGAGTCTCCCTCTCCAAACCGTGTTATCGGTGTGAGGCGGACCTGATAGGACTCAGGTTTAATGAGTTTGGTTAGGTTGTAGGTGAGTAGTTCTCCTTTCTGGATATTGTCTTCTGTTGGGATTTCCTGCTCCCACCATCTCTGATGCCCCGTCTGAGGTAAAGAGCATAATTACAGGTTTGTTATTCCAACACCTAATGATTAAGCATCAAGCCAGCACACGCATAAGTAATGATCCTCCAAAAGGTCCCTTTTAATAACATTATCTCTCTGGGAACAAAAACCATACATCTTGATATGACGTCTCTACACTATTAATTAAAACATAATTTCAACATACTAATAAAATAATGTAACACACTGTGCATAATATTGAAAAGGGCTGATCACCTCTCTTTCTGTGTCCATTTTAATGTCTCACAGAGCTATTATGATGGAAGGTCTCCTCTCTAGTATTTTTCTCTCTCTTCATTTTTTTTAAGTTAAGAATCTTATTTAAAACTTCAAATTAAACTTTTCTGATACCAGCTAATGGCATTAATCAAAATGCACTGGCACTTCCTGAGACAGCCCCACTTGTCTGATGCAAATCAGTACAAATTCTCTAAACAAACACCACAGCAGAGATGGCATTTTCAAACAATGATGCTTTGTCACCTCATGAGCTTTCGTTCCTCAGTGAAATCACAAAAAGTTCCTGAATGGGCAAAAAAATAAGCACTATTGAGTTTTCAGTGAGATATGTGAGCCGGCTAATTGATTTTGACAAGGCATTTTTGCTCCCTGACCCTCTCAATTAACTTTTCGCAAGCTGAATTAGTGCAATATTAGAAGTCGATTCATTCCTTCAGCTCAGGCTTGAAGAAAAGCATAAATGGATTTCGGCTGATGCCCTTTTATCGTTGTTGTGGTGGTAGATGAGAGAACATATCTAATTAAAACCCAGCACCTATGAAACCTTCCTGGATCTCCTGAAATGAACTGCCGGGCAGTAAACAAACCAACACGAAGTGTTCAAATCACAAACAGAGAATCGGAAAGTTGTGACAGTGTTTGAGAAACTCTGGGCTTTCATTTGCCTAGTCTCATGTCAACTCAGCAACTCAAAGACCTCATACATCTTTCATTACAAATATGGATTAAATAAGGATTAAAAGTTACAATTTCCAGTGAGGATAAACACAAAAGTTTGCTTTGGGGGTAAAGTACACAACTTGTGAGTGTCAATTAATGAAAAAATGTTTGCCATATCTTTTGGGAACTGATTTGATTGTGAAAAGTGGACATTACATACAAGAATGGAGCCAGTTTGTTGGAGTGGTAATATTGTGATAATATAGTATAGACATTTCTTTTTTTTAATAGCATGATCACTAACTCAAGCACAGCATATATTACAAAAAGTAAATGGGGTAAATGTTTTATCACACTGGCTTAAATCCATCACTAAAGGGAATTGCTATAAGCATATTAACTAGCAAAATCCCTACTATGGGTTAGTAATAATTTTCTGTTTGCATGGATTGTGGTGATCTTTTGGCCATTGTGTGCAGATTTGGTCAGCTTAACTGAACATTTGCAGCAGACTTGAACTTTTTTTCAGGTGACAACTGTAAGGCAAGCTGTAGATGCACAACGACGAGAGAACCCTCTTGTGCGGTGGCCGTCTGATCTTGGCCGCAAGAATACGGTCTCAGAGCTTTGCTGACTGACAGCCGTACACAGACTCCCTCGGCAGTCAGCCTCATCACCGCGGGTCTCGCTGGATTCAAATACAAGATGATTGGTTAAATCAGTGGGGCGAGAGAAAGGAAGGGAGGGTGGCAGCATTAGCCCTGAGAAGTTGCCAGTGTTCCCATCAGGGTCTCTCTCTCTCCTGGTAACAAGATTTCCATCGCCAAATCCAATTACTGTTTATTGCTTCTGTGAGATTTCTAATTCCAATGCCTGCAGATCTTGTAGAGGGAAAAGCATCGGTGAAGGCATATATAAGAAAAAATAGACCGTTCTTCCCCCAAAGCACCTTACTTCTGCAATGCATCATACAACAACAGCTTATTTCAAAGTCTGTCCTTTATAAACAGAGAAAAAATAAAAATCAATACATTCATAAGCGATATCATCACAGACAGCTTTCAGCAGCATTTGATCTTATCTATGCAAAGCCGCTAAACCCAAAACCCAATTAAACCCCACTGAAGAGAATCACAGAAGATCGTTTTCATATCCTAAAAAAAAAACCCAATGTCAAGATTTTTTTTACACTAGCTCAAAACACTTGACATGGAGCATCCTTCAACACCACATTTGGGTGGATTTCATTAAAGAAATGAAATGCATCTGCTTTTTCCATGTGGTTCGGTGTGCACAGCTCCAGGGACCTTCTGTTCTTCCAACACAGCACTCAAATCTTAACACATCCTTGAGCAAGACACTCTAAACCTTGTTGTGGATGTGAGAGGCAATATTGAAGCACACAGCCCTCACACTGAAGGAGAGTGTGTGGAGCACAGGGACAAAGAGCACACATATGCTGACAAAACAACCTTGCAGGACCAACCAGCTCTGTACGAAATACTTAAAATTTGGTGCTGCTGATATAATACCCAACTTAAGTCTGTGGGATGTGAAAATAATCTATAGTGATTCAAGAAAGTGACCTTGTATACATGAAACAAATTATAGTTCTTGCCACAAAATGTTACTACTTGTGTCAATGTGCAAATAAATAAATCAGCTTTAAATTACAATAAACAGCAACAACATAAAGCTGTTGACAACTCATAAACTGCCATTCAAACGTTTTGGGGTAGTTTAAAAATAAATTAATTAATACGTTTCTTCTTGAAAAAGTATTGACACGTTACAATATTCTTACTGTATTTTTGATCCATTAAATGCAACCTTTAGCCTGGCTAATGCTAGACCCAATTCTCGTTGAGACTTGGGTCTGGAAACCACATGCACAATTTCTCGCATTTGAGGCGTGGTTTACGAATGCCCAGAGTCGTATTATTGGGTGCTAAGAATGTCTATCAAATGTGTCTGTACGTAGCTCATAGCCAATCGTTTCAATTAGAAAAACACAAGTATTAAGTACAGTTTAATATAGATGTTGAAGTTGTTATTTTCATTGGAAATTGTTTGCGCTTGTACTTCACAAGTTAAAAACAAAAAAATTAATTTAATGACTAAAGTGTCAACAACTTTAATCGGGTACGTGTGCACAGCTGAAAGTTATCCTACTAAAGCGGTAACGTTAGCTGTATTGATATTGAAAAGCAACACAACTTAGTGGCACTGTGACAACCACAGTAGGTAGTCTACAGGCATAATGACAATATGATATTAATAAATACCACTTACTATTTATAAGTTAAATGGACTTAGTCGACGACGACGATGCCTTGCAGGAATATACAACTCCGTGGCTAACATGTCTTGCCACTTTGCGCTCATCCAGGCCTCGGGACTGCCGAACAGAAGTTGGTATCGACAATTCTTTATCGCATTTTCTCTCTCGGGACACAGCTGAGCGGCAGATATTCCAAGGTTGACCGCCTCCTGTACTGGTCCTCCATTAGGGCGATTAATGGCGAGACAACAATAACGACTGCGGTCTCGTGAAGTTTAACGCCAAAAGCGGCTCTTTTTTCTAAATAAACTTGCATTCTAAACTACTTAAAAACAATATCTAAGGCTGCATCAAAAGCTTCGCGTCTGCTGCCATGTTGAATCCATAGATATAAACAAAACTGCGTCGGTGTGAGGGATAGATGTCGTCACCGTCTTGCTGCTCCCTCCCCGTTCTGTGATTGGTTCCCTAAATGAGGCGAAAAATCTGGCCATGGTTTCCAGACTGCCTTTCAGCGTGAATTGAATCGCGCTGCGGTAAAGGCAGTATGGGGAAACCTAGACTATGCAACCTTAGTATGCATGAGACTTTTTCGAAAACTTTAAAAAAACGTACAGAGCCCACAACTTTTAAACTGTATAACAAGTCCCTTATAAGGAAAGCCTGTTCACTCGCGGCCATATTTGCAACGCCTTCAGGTAGCTATTTCGGGCATCCAAGAACAAGTCCTATCTTTGAATGGGGTAATCCTGAAATCTCAAACTCCTTGCCAAACTCACAATTAAATAACATATTTCAAATCTGCCAACAGCAGAAGGAAAACGTGAACTTTCATAATCAGCAGAGGCTCTACGCCAGAGGCTTTCTCTGGGGTCACTCGTGAGACAAGCATTATTATATTTTTATAATGTAATTTTCATCTGCTTCTCATTATCATAGCTTAAGAATGCAGTTTCCCTCCTGGTTTCTCAGTGAACCATCTGTGCTCTAAACCATATGTATACTGTATTTCCCCTCTTCGCTAAATCTCTTTTCGGTTTGTTTCAGTTTGGCAATGAATTTTGATTACTAATCAAACCAAGCACAGTTACGACACTCGCATTTGAGCACACAACACACTTTAAGGCATTTTTGGCTATTCTGCATTACATACAAACCTGACATTTCCCTTCCTCTGAACATGACCTTTATTCAAATACCATCATCAGAGAGAATGAATAAACAGGCCTCTTCTTTTGATCAGAGAAACATCCTCAAAACACGAGGTAAATTAAAAAAATAATAATAATACACACGCACATCAGTGTTAACCACGACTTGAAGAGGAACTGCCCCAGTAATCCAGGGGTGAACATGGGGAAAAACTAACTCCACTTAGAAGATCAGCACTGAAATACATACTGCAGTCAGACTAAATGAAAATATATATGATCTTCTGCAGCACTGCCACTTCAGCACTCACCATTAGCTTTTCTTATGAATAAAGAAAAAAAAGGTCAAATAATCTCTCTAGGGGTACTGGAACTTACTGGTTACACAAGAAGGTGCGTGCTCGCTAAATAACAACTGTCTTTGCGATTCAAGTATAACACAGAATAAAAGCATCTCCATTCACCTACTCTCACTGAAAGTACTTTTGCCTCATTTTGTTCCACCTTTTTGTTCTGCATTGTAATATATGTTGCCGGTTCGGAGGTAAAATGGCTGGTTGCTATGGCAACTGGGCTCACTTCTCATTCATGACATCGTTCAGCAAATCTTGTTGTATAAAGACGAGCAGAGAAGGAGTTGGGGATGAAGGGAGGATGGGGTGAGTTGATATGAAAAGAACAAGACATTCTGCCCTTATGCAAATTCTAACTTAAACACCTTTTTGTGCACTGAGATACATCAACTCCACATGGGAGAAAGGAAATTATATTTTGTGTAAATAAGAACCTCATTAGTATTTGATCGAAGATATCTAAAGAAAAAAAAGCTGATTTGCAATTCAAAAACGAGGCAATTAAAGCAAATTATGATGATTTCTTTTTTCACCGCATACTTGGGGGCAACCTAAGGAAAGTTAATAAAAGAACTCTTTGCAAATGTTAATATACTAAGTTTATCAAATTAAATGATTTGTATAGCCAGCTTAATTATGAACACGGTCAAAGGTGAAGATATGCTGATCTCAATACAGAAGCCAAAACTTTTCTCCCAGCAGCTTCATCTGGATGTCCAAAGGTGAAGCAGTGCTGATCTATGAACATCTCAAAACCTCATTAATGCATATTTAAGTACCTCCACCCTGCAGCAATAAAACCTCTGCTTATAGCTACAGCATGCATAAGTTCCGTGTACAGCAAATGCTAAACATAGAAATGTCATTATTAATTGGGAAGCATGCTATGGCATGCTAAAGCATTGTCTACTCTGTTTACTGTGAGTTATTATCACTAAACATAGACTAAGCCGTCTACAAATGCCGTCGAGCGACGCAAACTGACCCATCATTGATGCCATGTGCATTCAATGTCAGTTTGTGTCTAATGTAGTTTATAACCATGATACAAAACAATCCCCTTTTGATATTTGATTCAGTTTTAGTTTTAACAGCAGAGACTAAAACATTTACTTGAGCTCCAACTCAAAAAAGTGTGAGATATTAGAATCTGGAATAACAATATGCACATACACGCTTACCTGTGCATGCAAAATATGAATCGCTTTCATTAGTGTAACCACTCCAGCGTGCCCCCGGTAATAAGACTTCACACAAGACTTATTTTGTCATAATACACAGTAATGGCAACGAGCTTCACTTGTAAATAAGGTTTTATGCTAGCATTAGCCAAAACGTAGGCCCAAGGACATTGTACCTTTAGATGCTTCATCTGGTGCGAAGTAAATTGCATATTTCCAGAGGACGGCTATGTGTCAATGTCGTGCAAGCCTTTGAATTAGCCCACAGGCCAGTTTGTAGACTGCAGAGTGCCTTTTGCCACCAACACAAATCCTCTGCTGCAGTGGAGATTAATATATTCTTGTTGTGGTACTGTAAATGTACAACTGTATCCTAGCACACTGTCCTTCTGAACAAACAATTCATAGACTGAAAAGGTGGCCTATTTTCAATTACGTCACAGATTGAAAGAGAAACACGTCAGCAATTGTGTGCTTCTCAGTGTGAAACAGTGGGCATGAAGAGTGTCCTTGAATCTTTACTGTGGGTGGAAGCCTTGATTTTGTTTTAGCATGCAAGGGGTGTACTGTATGTGTGTGTTTGTGAATCTATATCAGTCGAGTTCTCTCTAAGGAGGCCAAATATAACGAATATAACCAAAATATAATAAATATTACCAAATACGTGACTGAATAATGTATAAACCTTTTTCCGAAGTAACACAATTTAAATGTGTCACTCGTGGGCACGTTTTTCAGAAGGTTGCATCCCTTTCGCAATCCTTGAGATGTACATTGAGATACCAAAGCATAAATATGAAAAGGGAATGGTGAGATATTGATAGTCACTTGAGATCTGGTGACTGGTTGATTGCCCTGTTAGTACGATAATTCCCATCATGTCCTCAAATCAACCAAACTGGGGAAATGGACAAACTAATCACTAATTAAACAACTCGCCACTAGTACTGTATGTCACCCCTTTTTGTCGCCCAAATCTAACTGAAAATCAAAGACTTTTACTAGTTAAAACACCACAAGTTAAAAGTTTTAGGTCAGTACAATTTTTTAAATGTTTTACGTAACACTTTATTTGGATAGTCCACTTTAGACATTCTACTAACTGTATGTAACTTTGCATCTGCATGTCAACTACCTGTCTGCTTATCTGACAACACTTTATTTTGAAGGTCCACAAACATACATTCTGCTGACTATGAGTAACCTTGCAAGTACTTTGCCATTTTATCCAAATAACCCTAACCCTAATCGGTTTGAGTAAGGTTATTTGAATAAAAAAAGCTAAACCTAACCTAATGAGAATCAGTTGACATGTAGCTGAAAATTAAATGAGTTAGTTGACGCTGAAAATTAATGAGAGTTAGTTGATATGTAGTTGCAAAGTTACTTATAAGAAGAATGTCTAAAATGGGATTTTAAAATAAAAGTGTAACCATGTTTAAAAAAAAGTATTTAACGCTCACCAAGGCTGCATATACGTATTTAATTATTAAAATACAGTAAAAACAGTAATAATGTTAAATATTTAGGGCTGTTAAACGATTAATCGTGATTAATCGCATTGAAAATAAGTGTGTGTTTACATAATATATGTGGGTGCAGTGTGTATAATTATGTGTGTGTGTATATATATATATATATATATATATATATATATATATATATATATATATACACATGCATGTATATTTAAGAAAAAAGTAGTATTTATATATAAAATATTTATATTTATATATAATATAAATTATCTATAAATCTATATACAGTATATACATGAAAATATTTCTTTAAATATATACAAGCATGTCTGTGTATTTATATATATACACAAAATAATTATACACAGTGCACCCACATATTTTATGTAAACACAAACTTTTATTTTGGATGCAATTAATCGTTTGACAGCCCTAGAAATATTACAATAATTTAAACCAACTAAAATAACCGACTTAAAATATATTCCTCTGCTTTATGTTACTTTTGATCAAATGAATGCATAGCTGAAAAAATTTACAAAACCCAAAACAGTTTTATAACTCTGTTTTCAGAACATTTTTAGGAAATTGTATATAATAGCGTGATCATATAAACACAAAAATAGTAGGTTACACTTTATTTCGATAGTCACTTTAGACATTCTACTAACTATAAGTAACTTTTCAACTACATGTCAACTAAGTGTCATTAGAGTATTAGTAGGCTGTAGTAGACTGTCAGTAGATTGTTAGGTTAGGGTTAGGTGTTAGGGTTCAGGTTAGGAGAACAAGTTGACTTGTAGTTGCTAAGTTACTTACAGTCAGTTGAATGTCTGTTGGGGGACCAACAAAATAAAGTGTTAGCAGATATTAAGCTGACAGTCTACTTATACTCTAATGACAGTTAGTTGACATGTAGCGGCAAAGTTACTTATAGTTAGTTGAATGTCTAAAGTGGACTATCAAAATAAAGTGTTACCAAATAGTATAGTATTTATTGCTTGTTGGTAGTGCAACTTACTGTAAAAAGTGTTCCATTAATCTTTAACCAGGAGCATGTAAACACTGGATGGCACATGAAAAAATACAAATAAATCAAGAAAAGAGACCTCCTGAAAAGAAAGCCTTCTTGTCAAGACAAGTGCATGCTACTGATCTATACGTGTATGAGAACAAATGAGACAGACATTAAGTTATCAAAGGGGGAATAATGAGGGTGAACAGTATGGGATTTCAAACCAGAGGGGAAAAGAGGAAGTCATGATGGGGAAGAGATCTGATAAGTGCGCTCTGCTGAGTTCACTACTGAGAAAGCACTATGTGAGTGTGCAGAAGGGATGAAAGACGGAGGGCGGCCCCGACTCTGAGATTCTATATAATTCCAGATAAAATGCTTTTCAGTTTTGTCAGCAAAATGCATCAGGCACTAGTTCACCAGATGAATTTATAAAAGTATACACATAAATCAGTTTTTTAAGCATCACAGAGTGTTTACACTTGTTGTGAAGTTTTCCCGTAAAATGGAATTCCCAAACTTTGATGTCAGACAAAGCCCTTTCACCTAAAATATTTACTTCACCTGAATTTTTAAGTTATCATTGCAATAATTCAGCAAAAAATTAGACGTGTTTACTTTTTCATCAACTCACAACTCCCAGTAGTTCCCTCACAAATTCCAGTTTGGGAAACCCTTCAAGTAGTCCGTTTAAAATGGGAATAGGAGTACTCTGCACATTAAAATGGGAATAGGAGTACTTAACATCTAAATAAAAACCCAGCACACTTGACCTTTTAATGTGTTTTTTTTTGTACTTAGTTTACTTAAAAACTAAAGTAGCACAGGAATATTCACCATTTTTCACTAAGTTAGAGTGAACAAGTAACGTAGAACAAAATCCCATAAGCAGCCCGAGGTAAAAGGCTTCATCTCAGCACTACATGGGAAGTATGATCAATAGAGAGATTTTTACAATGCTGTTAAAACATTGCAGAAATATGATGACACACTTACAGAATGAATGCAATTCAAACACTCTACAAGAAGTCTTTGGGGGCAAAACGGAAGGCCAAGGGTCAATTCCCATCCCAAAGGTTCTTCATGGCTTCATTTAGCATCGATTTGATAATTATGAAATGTATTTACTTGTGATAAGCAAACAGTTGTAGTTTCAAATAAGGAAACTAACTCTGTGACACCTTGAATATGAAATAGAATATTTTCTGAACTGGATTTCAGGGCTGCAGGAACAAATAAACAATAACAGAGGCTTTGGAAATGAGAAACAATATGACTATTTTCCACACCAAACATCTTGTATACCTCACACTTTTAGGAGCCAAATTTGGTTTATGTCTTTGGAATTCAAAGGAATTAGATTTCTATAATGTGGATTTGGAAGCATTATGTGCAAATGCCTTTACCACGCCTGGAGAACTAAATGTTGGACTGCAGCAGTAAAATAGGCTTTCTATTTCTCCTCTAGTCTGAGAGCTAAAGATAGTGCTAAAACAATATCATTAAAGACACTTAATTCCCATTAAAGTAAACTCTGAAATCCCTTTAATTAAAGATGAATCGTTATACAACGTTTCTACAAAGCGCTATATAACTTGCTCTAAAACATAAAGCTGAGGCAACTTGCAGCACTACAGAGGTGGAACCTATATGTCATCTAAGTTAGGATGACTTTTACAACAGAGTGTTAAGTGCCATAAGCACAGAAAAAAATGTTAATGGGGCTCGTTAAACTTAAAGTACATAGGCTGTATAGTGAAAAATGAGGTCATAGAATATCAGGGCTGTTCATAACTTTGGCTGCATGCTGCCCTTTACTGCTACTGTGAGACCAGTGCTCTAGTAGCTTTAATAAACCTTGAAGACCACGTTTAAGATGGGGAAGCTTGCCGCATATTAAAACAATAGAGTTTTTATACAGCATATTCAAAATCTCCATAGGGTTGTATGTCTATCCTATCTACATTGCAACAAAAAAATGAAAAAAGTAACAAAAGGAACTACAGAAACCCAAAACTTTGTTTACACATGCTACAGTACTAATCTCAGGTTCAATTACGATTGCACCGATGTAAAAATTATGGCGGATACAGATACTTCACGAACCGTCTGGTTTGCTCGACACCAACATGCAGGACTAAAATAGCGAGTGTTCCATGAAATTAGAGACCTTCACAAGTGACCACAGCAGTATTTTACTACCCTTTGTGATCGAATCACCCATTATGGATCTTTATATAAGGTTTAAACCCAAAGTGAAACTTCATGAAACATGCTCAGAAGTTGGAAAATGGCAAATGATTACTTGCAGATTCCAGATTTGCAGATCCTCATGATTAAAAAGAGCCCAAACTCAACATAATCCGTCACTTAGATATAAAGATATTCCTAAGTTTTAACACAACCTCGCAGACATTTTCGCTCGTAACTTCATGAAACATGTAAAGACCTTGCAAAATGGCCCATCATTGTTTACAGCAGATTCCCACGATTAAAAAGAGTCAAAACTCACCATAATCTCTTAAGATCTAGATATATGAGTTTTAGATCTAAAGAAATTTCTCATGGAGTTATAACAATAAAACAACATAAACCGGAAACACTTGTTTGAAGAGGTTTTGGATGCTTGACTAAACAAAAAGACCTTGGTTCCAAATGCTGCAACTTTTTTGGGATAAAAAAAAATAAAAAATAAACATTTTGGGATATTCAACAAAATAGAATTCCTCCTATATCTTATTTCCTTCCTGAGTTATTACATTCCAAATTGGAAAAATGTGTAAGATTTCTCTTAAGCACACTTTTTTTGTCTTTTATCAGCAGTTTATCAACACGAGAACTGTCCAAATGCAATGAATTTTTGTTATAAATGAAAAAAAAACCACCTTTACTTTCTCTAAAATTTTTTTAATTAAACGATACCTACCGTTTGACTCTCGTTGCAATAGTTTTGGAGTTATGAGCCTTTTCTTTATGTATGTCACTCCATGCCTTCAGGGCTTGAAGGGTTAAACAGAGCAACTGATTTGATTCTTATTGAATCTCTTTTATTGGGTATACACTATGATTTTAAACAGAATGAAAGGAAATAGAAATCAGTCTGAAAGCCTGTTATAGACCAGGCGTTGCATTAAAAAAAAAAAACATATGTTTAAGAAACCATGTAGGAGGTTACACTATTCAACCTTTTTTCCTAGAAATTACATAAAAAAGAGATATTCAAAATCATTGTATTTATTGCTCTGTGCATATTCACAGCCTCAAAGAGTGTTAATATAGTACATGAAGGCTATAAAAAGCAACGGTAAGCAATCTCATTCCTAAGGGATCTATAAACACGCCAGCCCCCCGCAGTGAAATTGCCCGTCCCAGGGTTAGGCACTGAAGCGGTGCCTAATATGCTTGGCTGGCAGTGTCTCTGTTAGCTAGCGCGCACTCCAAACCCTCTCATTTAGGATTGTCAGGCTAAGACTTCCCATGCCCGTTGCGTCCTGGAAATGTCACTAGCCAAAGCGGGCGAAGAGCCCACAGAGCGTTGCGAGGCACTCACGTCGACAGGTGACCAGGCGAGACAACATGATGGATGAGCACGTAGGGGAAAGCGGCATGTTAAACAGAACAAATAAACTGCAGAACAACAGTTGGTGCACAAAAAACATGAGCAGAGGCCATGTAGAGGGAGAATATAAGAAATTAAAGGAGAGGCCAGACTCCTCCATCATGATCAGAACAGATGAGTCAATCACCACCCACTGCAGGCAACAAAACACAGCTCCACACCCACACGTGCACACAGACACACACACACACACACAAGTACTAAACGGATGCCCCCGCAATCACTTCACAGAGCTAACCTCTGTGCGCTGGGGTCCCATCCTCTGATTTCTCCTGTAAAGCTTATCTTATTACAGCAGCTTCATCCCACTGGACACAGCTGTTAATTAGTTTTCTGCCCCTTCTCTTGTTTTTGACTCTCGTTTCTCTTTGCAGTGCCAGGTGTGCTTTCAGTTGGGAAGGCATCAAGGATAGTACAAGGTGTCCTCTCTATAGTGCAAATGACATGCATGCTGTTATTTCTCTTTTAGAGTTAATGAAATAAATGCTTTCTGCTGATAAAGATAAATGTGAAATGTGACAGAGGCTGGGAAATGAAGCTCATCTGAATTCAAATGGATATAGTCTTTCCTTTTCAAGTCTGTGGTGTGCATCTTTTGAAAAAGTTTTGCTTTTGCGACATGCTTCAAATTTTTTTTATTAGAAAATCTAATATTAACAACTACATTACATGGGCCATTATGGGAGGCATGGATTTGATTATCTTCTGATTCTTCAGTCCATCCACTATATCATTACACTCCAGAGGACACATGCAGATTGTGTGGCATGCTGCTTTTACAACCACTTTAAACACCATTTTTTCTGATTATTTTACAACATGTAGCCATTATGACTTCATTTAAATTGAGAGATTTGTACTTTTAAAAACTGTAGTATTCTGTCAAACACTGTAGGGCCCAATAAAATTAGCTAGTGAAGACTAAAAATGATTTAGTAAAATCATTAAGAAATAGTGACCAGTTACAGGAACATTATACCATTCAAAAGTATGCGTCATAATCTGAAGAACCTGCCCACCAGAGGGGATCCAACCATCTCCATTGACTTTGCATTGTGAGAGGCTGCCTCCTTGTCATTTATGACTTATATATATATATATATATATATATATATACATATATGTGTAAAAACAATGTCTAAAAGCTGCTATGTGACAGGTGTACAGCAAACCCCAGATGTAACCCAGAAATAACCCAGAAATAATTTTTTATAAGCTGTCGACCCCAAAAAACTGTTGTTTCAGGACATAAAAGTTGATAAGGCAATATGACGTGAAGCATTAGCAGGAAGAATGGGTAAATTCTGGGATCCTGACACTTGTTGACCAATGTTGACGTGTGCAGTCAACATTTTGTCACTAGTAAGTCAAGTATCCAAATGTCAGTTTTATGTTATATTTCCGTAAGCTAAGCTGTAGCTAACATATAACTAACACTAGCTTGCTATCTTCGCTATCAACTGCACCCCATCTTCCCTATATATCTGGCTCTATTTTTTGTCGATAAATAATTAATTAATTTATAAATTTACATTTTCGTCTATACTAGAGAATCTTGGAAAAAGATTAAACAAAGAATACATAATTCAATAAAATGTCCCTTTCTCTGTGTGAGCGAGGCAGAGAGGGTTGATAAACAAGCTTCATTTACCACAGTAAATTGACAATAATCAATGTCTACCAATTAATTTGTTGTTAAAATTAAGATACTGTTACCTAGATGATTACAATATCATGTCGCGTTCCAGTGTGCGTAGGTCTCAGAGTAGTTCGAGAACTTGTGGCGGTTTGTTTGCTGTATACACCTTGTCACACAGTAGCTTTTAGACATTGTTTTGTTTTGTTGTTAGTCAAAAATGAAAAGAATATCTCGCAATGCAAAGTCAATGGAGACGGTTGTATTATTTATCGTCGTTTTGGAAGCTTGTTTTGGCCAGTATGAACTGTCCTTGTTCGCAATTCTTCAAACATAGCTATTTTTGTTTTCCTAGAACAAAAAAACAAGCAAAAAAAAAAACCAACAAACAAAGGTATACTGGGGTATGAGGTATATTAGGATGAGTAAATGATTACCAAACATTCATTTTTGGTTTACTATCCCTTTAACCCATGATGTTATTAAAAATAGGTTAATGGACATCTCTACCATCAACCAATATTGCTCATGTGCAAACTCAAAATTCATCTCAAGCTCAACAATCCCTTGAGAATAAAAATAGAGTGCCAAGACTAGTAAACATTACTAATAATGCAGTCTCAAAACACAAGAAATTTAGAGACCTTGATGGAAACTGCAAAAAGCCTGAGAGAATGAGAGGTAGAGAGAAACAAAATGAAACGGAAGGAAAGGATACGGGCGAAAACAACAACAATATGGCATGGCAAGACGTGTTACGTGTACTTTGCATTGACTTTGAGCCCCAGTAGGCAGCCACTAGCAAAGGCGAATCTGACAAGGAATAAATCACCCCACATGATGTCATTATAAATGGCCGTGGACGATGCCATTCCAGCTGAGCAGAGGAAGTGTGAAGGAGAGGGTGACAGAACAGTGTGATGATGACTCGTAATTGACAACCGCACTGCTCTGCGTGACCACACGCGCTGAGGCAGAACAGAACAACGCTAAAGCTCTTGGACAAATATTAGCCCTACTCAATAAAAAGAACGTATCTGTTTCACTGATGTGAACTACGTCAACAGCAACCATAAATGTCTCCCATGAATATCAATAATGTTCCTTGACTTCCTGACCTTTATGTGTAAGATGTTGACAACTAAACTTGGTCTAATTCAGTATTACTTTTGCACTGCCTTCATAAGCAATTGTGCACACAATTCTGCACACAGGCCAAATGCACCATTAGCATGGATGCTATAAAGACAATAGAGTCTATAAACAATTATATATTGAGCACAGCCTTTCTCTCACAGTTTTTTTTCCACAGACGAGAAGTTGCATTTAAAGGGGGGGCTGACTGTTTTTTTTTTCTTTGCATGATTGTATTTATGGGGTGCAATATAACATGTATCGTGGTTTTTCTTTTTTTAAAAGTCTTATTTTTCATAAACTTCACCTTTATTGTCAGCCGCACTCTCCTCTGTCCCCTGAACGAGCGGTTCACTTCCTGAGTCTATGAAAACACTCCCTCAGAAACGGGCGGTGGGCTCAGATTGGTTAGTTTGGCCCGGTGTGTTGTGATTGGCTAAACTGTCGCTCACATTGTCCGGAAGGTTAACGCCCATTACCTTTACAGGCATGTCATGAGCTCCGGTCCAGATGTAAATATGTGTCAAACTGCAGTATCAGTTTCAGGCAGAATCAGACCGAGAAAGCTGCGATGAAGAGAGTCAAACAGAACCTCACCACACACGGCTCTTACTAAACGTTTCTGAATGATAATTTGCTACATTTTTTAACTTTATACATGTTTGTTTTACACAACTGTAAAACGTGTATAATAGCAACTGACTGGCTACTAATGTTATACTCAAACAGCATTGGCATGTTTACGTTCTTGATCAAATCGAAAATAATGTCATAAAGCATATATACATGAAAAATATGTTTAAAACATTAGTACTTATAGAAAATTCAGGTCCATAATGTTTGTACGCATTTGTCGTAGACACAAAATAGCATTGGCTAACTAGTAGTGGCTATAAAGCCAGCGCTGGCATTTGAAAAAAATAAAACATAAGGCTACGTCTTGAATTATACATGCAAATACATTTAAAAAGTCTTAGCCTACTTACAGATTGTGGCCCAACAACTGCTGCCTCTTGTTTTAAAGTCGGAACTGCTTCATGTTTTAGTAACAGTTTCTTGTTGAATCCGCTGTCGAACTCGCTAGATTACGATCGTCATTTATCAGTAATATAATCAAACATAAATTGTATCCATTGTTGAGGAAGAATAGCGTCCATGGGAAGCCCGAACACAGAAGACCTGACAGCTGCGTGAACAACACACTTTAACAAGTTGACGTGCCTCAGAAAATATGCTGAAATATGCTGTCCAATCTAATAATGTATTCAAGAAATACAACCTCAAAAAAGCAATTAATACATATAATGAGTCCGATAAAATAAGCATGATTTTAATTTATTTACAAATGACTTAAATCATTTAACTCATTTAACTTTTACCATAATTAAAACAGTTTCACTACTATATTAGTATTGAAAAAAAATTGCAAAATAAAATTCCTGCGGTGTGACCAACATGCAGAAAAAGTGAAATTATATCATAGAGGACCCCTGCAGATCCCCTCAGAAATAAAGAAAAATACATTATAAATATATAATTTAATGGATATAGAAGAATTACTTTTTACTTGATGGTTGCACCACATGACATTTTTAGTTTTTTTTTATGGCATACCAAGTGAATATCAATACAAAGAGTACATTTCTAAGAACTTGGCACATGTTAAAAAAAAAAAAAAAAAAGATTTTTCTTCTCTTTTTATTGTAGACAAGTATTCACCCTTACAAATTTTCCACATATCTGCCATACATCTGGTATGAATTCCAAAACATACCACTGATAATATAATCTTTAAATAGGTGTTCAGACACACTTACCTGCTTGATACCAAGTCGATAAGCCATGATACGGTCGACCGCATTGGGATTCCATTTGAGTCCACTGAAGTTTGAAGCCGTAGACACGAGGTTTGTTTTGCCACAGAGCGCTGTAGGTGTCATAGTAGAACTCGGGTGCAAAGGCTTTACCTGAAAATACACATTGGCTTATTACTGTAAATTCACAGCCACATTTCAAGGCCAAAGCCAACACTGAACAAATATTTGTTTTTTTGTCCTAATAGAAAATTCATAAACTTTTAACCTTGAAGAAAAAAAGACAGATGTAAAGATTGCCATGGATTGTCTTGGCTATAAGTTGCAGATACAAAAGTGGAAGATTCCACATTCCCTCTGCCCTAAAACCGGATACATTATCTCAAATATTTCTCGATTTAGGATATGTCAGATAAATCATTTGAACAAAAAGTAAACCACAGGGATTTGTTTTATAAGGTAGGTCTGTCTTAAAGAAGTAATGTTATTACACCAGTAATGCTTTTTTTCCCAAGTCATGTTCATATAAAAGCTACTTAAATGCCCTAATTTAACTAAGGCCGTAATCCTGGCTTAGTCGTGTGAAACCTGGCTATAGTTTGGTGTTTATACCGGCGGGTCAAATGTCTGGCGCACTGAAGTGATGCTAGAGGACATTGTACTGTAAATACATTTATAAACCATTGCTAGTGGAAAATGAGTTAAAAAAGAGGAACGTTCTCCATCAGAGGTTAAAAGGAGACAGACACAAAGCAAAGTCATTAGAAGAGCTCATCTGCTGAAAGCTGACAAGCAATGAAAAATATACTGTATGAAAACTGTTTTGCATCAAGGACTGTCTGTTTCATGCCGAACTGAAAAAACACTTGCAGAATCAAAGCAATAAAGAATAAATATATTATTTGCAGACAACAAATGAGTTAAGCTCATGAAATGAAAGAAACTCTATTTTATGTCTAAAAGAGCTCTTTTTACAGTACATTGCTGTGGCAGCACAATTAGATAAACAAAACAAACAAAAACATTATTGTGGTTTAGTGTAAGGCACTTATTATGGTCTTGTGAATGAATGCTGGGAAATTATATTATTACAATAATTGCTTTCATATTGACATTTTACTAAAACTAAAAGAAATTACTAAAATGTATTAAAATTGTTTTAGAAAGCAGAATAAATCAGTAAAAAAACATTCCACAGATTCTACTTTTTGTCAGACAGGTCACGCCATCCAGAAGTTTACCTTTCTGCAGAGAAATTTTGAATGTCCAATTCGGTAGGAACATCTTGGAGGGTTACACTGAGAAGAGCGAGAATAGAAAATTTGCTGATGTCTGCAGGTCAGGAATAAGGGCTGTCACCAGCACTTATTTTATCCCCAGCTTATTAAGAGGGAAAAATCTAGAGCCAATGCTAATAAGTCCATCGAGTTTACTCTGCTTAAGGCTTGGGGATAAATTTCACTCCTCTGGGAATCAATGCTTGAGCGAAGGTGGAGTGAAAAAGCAGGAGCATCATACACACATGGCTCTTAAATCAGCCTAAGATGGAGAAAGATACATGTAGTACTGCATGGATCAGCTGTCACTTAGCAGAGAGGCAAAAAGAAACAGAGCGGCTCCTGCCACCAAGGTTTCCAAGAGTGCATCCACTGTGCTCTACAATGCAAATGTAAAGAGCAAACCTTTGATCCATTAGTTTCAGGGTTGGATCAATAGCACAGTTCTGAATTAACCTTGTCTCAAGGTATCAGTATCTAAATAGATACTAAATCAGATAACTTATGCAACAAATAAACAGCCACGGACAGCAGAAGAAATTCAATTTGTCTAATCATAAATGTGAAAATTTGACATCAATAACTCAATAATTAAATTGGGGGGATTTATAACCCATTTAAACATTTTTGGTACTGATACTCAATTCTTCTTAAAGCTAACACTAACAACCACTAAGCCATGATTTATGTGTGTTTGCCTGTGTATATAGACACTATTCAAAGACCTTCAAAGAACAAGCAAGAGACCTCAGGGATCTAAATATCGGTTGTGTAATTGAAGTTGGCTCAATGTGTTCGTCATGCACATATCAGCACCGTCACAACAAAGGACCTGTGCTCATACTACTGCAATCCTTAGCACATAAGTACTTTTTATTTGACTTCCCACCAGTGTGCAGCCATCAACCAGTGGGGAGTACTTACTAACTCATCAACCACAGGCACCCTGAAGCAAACCACCTTCGATTCTTGAGCCAATTGAACTTTGAATGCAGCTTCCAAAAAGAAAAGAAAAGAAGCATCTTTGACAAATAATGTCACACAAATTACATATCAAAGTTCAGTTGCAATTTAGCTTGGAATAAAGGCATTATTAAAGAATGGCTCTTTTAACACCAAAAGTGAAATGAATCATCTATTTTATTCAAACATAATAAGCGAAACAAATACCGCATCATCCAATGTAAAGTCACCTAGTGATATTAAATCCATAAAATGTATTATCAAATTTAAATTTCAACAATTTTATTTAGTAATATATTATTTTAACATAATTCATTGTCTTATGTTAAAAAGGAACTGTAATTACTGCGTTAATACATGAACTATTATGAAAGTTAAATTAATCAGAAATTAATACTGATTATTTGAGTCTCTTCACAGCCCTTGTTTTTAATTCAATAAATCGGTAGACTACTGTTCAAAAGTTTTTTTTTTCTTGGAAAAAAAATTAATATTAGCATTTAGTTGATAAAAAGTGACAAGAAAGAAACTTATAAAGTTACAAAAGATTTATATTTCAAATAAATGCAGTAGTAGTGGGAAGTTTGGATAACTTTACTGACTCAGATCTTTGAATCTCGTTCTTTAAAATGCAAGTAATTTCGTTAAATTTAGCAGAATGTATTTAAAATGTTGCAAGTTAAGGACCAAATTCCCCAAACACATCAAATGTTGATCGCATTTAGAATAAGAAAAAAATTGCAATACAAGGAGCAGGCCAAATTATGAGAATCAGAAACGATTCATTCATTTATCTGGGTCTTAAGACTGGGCAGTCAGTTTACCTCACCTCCCAGTCTCTCGCTTTATCCCACTGAAATATCCTAATAAACTGAGCTTTGCAGTAGTTTAGCTAACCTTCCAAATTCAGCTCTTCATTCATCCCGTGGCATCCTCATAAACTTGAGCTATGCCATCTGTAGAACCAGATACAGAATTTAAAGGGCATAGTTCAAGTTTTGAGTCTCATCGACTTTGGGTCTGAGTCGTTCGTTCATCACGTAACCACCACATAAGCTGAGCTATGCAACTGTTTCATTGTTTTGAGTTTTATGAAATTATTTATTTTAATTTAGACCAACTTAAGTTTAACTGAAACGGCTGGGATATCTATTTCCCAGCATGCTTTGCCGATGGCACTCGAAAAGAGTGTAAATGCTAAAATTAAGAGCAATATAATGTTTTTTTTTTGTGTAAGATTAATGTGGAGTGTGAGATTTAGTAGTGATTAATGTTTTGTTTTGCTAATTTAGAAGAATTTCTGTTAATGTTGGCTTTAGGATAGTTACCATCATGGTGACAAGTGGTGCATTCAGCTTGATTTGAGAGCAAATTATCCTTTTAAATTATTACGCTCATACAGCAAATGCTTCTATGCTTGTAAGTGCTTGTAACATACTGTTTCTAATATGTTAGCATTTACGTCAGCAGATTAGCTTTCAAACCTAACTAAGTTTATACTATTAAAAGTAATTTGAGTTCTGCCAACTTATTCGGGTTTACAATGTACTTCATAGATTTAAGTTATAGTAACTAAGTAGTACTATTAACTTTATTTACCTAAGTTATCTTAACAATAAGTTATTGAGTTACTAGGAAACAAATCAAATATTTTTTATGCTTAAATTGTTTGAGTTAATAAACTTAAATGATTTAAGGCAATCGGTTTCCTCAAACGGTTTGAGTTGAACCAACTCATTCAACTGCTGTTAGCATCCCATTGACTCCCATTCATTTTGGCGTCACTTTGACAGTGAATACCTTTACATCTGAGGTGTCCAAAGACTTAATTTGTTCATTATTTATTTTCTAAAGACACATGACAATGTATAACATGCTCCATTACTTTGTATTTTCATCGGACCCGTAGAAGCCGTTTTTGTAAAAATAGGCTAAAGATTGCGTTATAACCACGGGACTTTCTGTCGCACAATAAAGACATTACCGTATAGACAGGAGGAGAAGCTCGAAGGCAATCTTTTACTGTCTTTAAGCCAATCGGGGGACATGAAGGCACATAGTCAAGGTAGAAGTCCATAAATAGAGAGTCCATAAAAGCTACGGAACAAGATATTTCAACAACTTTTTTGAGGAATTAGGTGATTCAGATTTGTCTTGGCACTGCTACTAGAAAATTTTTAACTGCCAGACTGTCGTCACGCTCAGTTTGAGTCTGTGCAGTCGCTCAGACATCAGACAGGAAGTTCAGTCTTCTCCGTTGAAATCAATGGGGTCGCTGTGTCCATTTCTTTTACTTTCTATGGATTTCACCCAGCCGACTGATCAAATAAACACAGCCTTGGTGAGCAAAAGAGACTTCTTTCAAAACCAGAGTATTAGTCACAATGACGTTGTGAAGAAATGTTGATAGTGCAAACATGCGCGGAAATAAAGACAAAAGAATACTCACAGCAATAAACTGTATACCTGCCTGTAGATCAAATAGTTAATGTACTTGAAAAATTTCCGTTCAGTGTGGAAAGGCCTTTCGGTTGGGATTTGAACCCAGGTCCACGAGTGCTAAACAAAAACGGTACAACTACACTAACACAATTCATACTTTAATTAAAAACTTCTTGTTAAAGTGTTTCTTTCCTTAGTCATGTCTTGTTTCGCCTTGGGCACTAGTGAGCCAGTACAACACTGGTGCCCTTTCAAAAAAAAAGTGCTTGATGGTCCTGCAGGTCCTTCTCTCAACTTTCTGAACTTTCTGCTGTTTTAATTGGTAACCCCTGTTGGGTTTGCATCGCCCAGCGCTGCGAACATCTGAAATTAATGCTGAGACAAGTCAAGCTTTTTATCTTCGAACAGTTGAGCACATTGCTCTGACCAAGTGAAATGTCAACTTGATGCATTGGCTATTTGTTCAAGTGTCACACAAAACCCTGCGGCCATGTGACATTGGCTGTTGTTCAATGCCTTCGCCTTCATTTGCTTGAATCCATCACGTTTGCTTCGCGATACAACATTTCAGGAGTTTAACCTCCAATAAAACAGGCTCAACGTGGGATTTTCTAGCTTGGGTTCTTATAACGCTTAGCCATACAGTATAAAAACCTGTATGATGTTCCAGCATCACAGAGAGTAGAGGCTCATCATAGATGCATGGTTTGTGCAAAATAATGGCCTTCAGCATGTCCTACAGAAGTGCACATAGGAGAGAGAGAACGAGAGAGAGAGATGCGGATACAAGGAGAGTGGATATGAGTGATATAATCCTCTTTTATGCCTGCTGAACAGAGCAGGAAATTGTCAATGCAAATTAAATGATTAGGGTGAACATCTCCAAGAATAACCTATGCATCAGAAAGCAGGTAGCTCATCTCTCTCTCTCTCTCTCTCTCTCTCTTTTCTCTCTCTCTCTCTCTCTCTCTCTCTCTCTCTCTCCACATTCTCCTCTGGTCCAGGATGCCTCATCAACCAGCTGGGATTTCAGCCATGAATATTCAACAGCAGGGAGGGCAAGAACACGAGCTAGCAGTTCCCATTTCTAAACACAAGCGTCTAGTGCAGTAGCAGGCATGAGATCAGGCTACTTATGTGGCGGCACGAAAATCAAAGAAGAAACTGCACCACCATTTGCACCAAATGTTCCAGGTGACATGGTGGACTGGGATTTACTTGGTGCCAAACAGATATATGGCCAGTTCTAGATATGGGGCTTTGAATCTCTGAAGGAAAAGCAAGTGCGGCTTTTAAATTGCTAGTGAAGCGCATAATGCAATGTATCTGCACAGTATAATTTATTCGGTTGTGTGCTTGTAGTTGAGATTTGCATGCTATTAATGACTGCATATAAAGTGTACATAAGAAAATACTTCCAGGACCAAACCAACATCTGCTTAATGGACAGTTACAGGGTACTTCAGTCATTTCTTCATAATTATGATTGTAGCACAAAAATCTGACCATCAGGAACAGTTTTTAAATTAGGTACCAACGTATTGTAGAAATGGTGATTCTTGACAAGTTTTTCTTAAGAAGATAGATTTGATATTGCATGGTGACCCAACAAAGAAACAAAATGTAACATACAATTAAGAAACAAGCACATGAGCAAAAGTGCTGTTGCTTATGCCCATTATCACAGCCAATCTAATATTCAGCCCAATATTTTAATTTATACAGCATTTTAATTAACAAGAGATGCGTCCCTTTTCACACACCAAGCACTCTTCCATTTTGTAGTGTAAATAGTGCAAGAAGTGTGTTCACACTTAAAATTACAACACACAACGGTATAGTAATGTATAGTATAAGTGCAAAGAGTCTTGTACATCATTTGCGACACAATAAAGAAGTTAGTATTGATTGAATAGCTTAGATTTCAAACATTATATTGCCAGTTACCAGACATTATACTACAAATTATTTTGTATTGTTGGGCCACCCCAAAAAAGGTCACAAACAAAGCCAAAGAAGAACAGCTGCGAGTTTCTGAGCAAAACATAGTACTGGAGATTTCTTTCCTGAATGAATAGGAATGAATGAGTTGTTCATAAAGATAGTAGCTTGTTGCCAGCTGGCATAACAACGTAAGTGGAAAGAGTCACTGATTAATCCTTCCCCTATGTGCTATCTTCCTAAACATATAGTACTTATATTTTTAAATGCAATCATTTAAATTGCGCATGTATTTTAATTGTCTTACCTGTGACAAGGAAAGTACATCGGCCAGCACCTGCTTCGTTGGTGATGTCACAAGTGTACGCGCCGTAGCCCTCACGGTTGAGTGACTTTACGTGGTATTCACGTCTCGTCCCGAGTGTCGAATTTGCCCGTTGTCAGCAGTCTCGTTCCCAGTTTCCATTCGTATGTCAGTACTCTTGAGGGGTGGGCACGTAAGACCCTGCAGCTCAGTGAGAACGGCCGGCCTAGACCCTGCCTGATCTCCGTATACACGGGCTCCACCGCGGGAGGATCTGGAAAAGGACACACGTTCATATCAGACAAAAGAACGTATTTGCACTAGTGTCTACTGAGTCAATAAAACAAATACAATTCCCTACTGAAAAATCCAGCATACGATTTGCATGCTTGTCACCAGCATAGAAAGCGAAGAGCTGGTGGACCAGCTCAGTTTTGCTCCAGCATTACTGTCCTGGTCCACCAGCCAGTGGGTTTAGGTGTTCGTGCACTTGCACTTGCGCGTGCAGAGGATTTAAGCGCCTTCAGACAGAACGCGCAATGTGCGGCACTATGAAACCCATTTATTTCAAGGACTTCCAAAGATATTTAACAGCTACAAATGTATGCAAGCACTATAAACAGGATTGACACAAATTGATAAGTCAAACAGCAAACAGCCATCCACAAATAGTCTGTGTTTGAGTTCACCTGAACAACGGTTAAATTACTCGTCGGCTACAGAAGAATACCACAATTCCTTCCTTCAATTAGGCCTAAGACATCGAGAGTCAAGCAGACCTATAACAACCCAGCCACAACACATAATTGGGAATAACGTGCCTTACCTTAACACAGAATGGATTTCAAAGACTTGCGCAGATCAATGGCCTCCAACGTTTATATTTTTTCTACGAATCTTTGAGTTAACATGCATTAAACATGATTGGAATTTGCACTGCAGCGCCACCATACATTGATGCTCATGACAAGAATAGCATGTATACTTATCTTTATTGAAGTGAATTAGGTTTAAATTGCCGTCATGCACGAATTAAAAATATTTTTGATATTTTACACATAATACTGAAATTGCACATCAAAATAAAACTTTGTGAATATATTTCAAACCCCCCAAAATTTCACGAATCACGTTTTCAGGGGAGCCCATGCCATATTAAGGGGAGCCGAGCTCCCCCGTAGTTCGCACCCTGCCATCAGCTAGACCAGCACTATACCAGTATAAACCATGAAACAGGTTTTTTGACATATAGTGGCCTGTGAGTGACAGGGAATGTGAAAGTTACTTGAGAATGTCGCAACAGCAGCTTTACAGACATCACAGATGGATCTGTACGTTTTATAATCACTGCGAAACAGGAAAACAGCAGAAAAAAGGGGGAAAAATGCTGACTCACCCACTTATAAGAGGGTGACCTGTCATGAATCAGTGATTCATGGTGTTGTGAGCCAATGCGCGCACATACACCATGATGCACACCATCAGAGAGCACAGCCCCGGAGAGCATCATCAAACATAACATCATGTCCTTAGAAGGGTGCTGGCATCTGCACAGAGTTTGCACTTTTTATAGTCTGATTTGGAGAAGCTTCCTGTTACTGTAGTGCACAGCACTTCTATTAATGTCCGCTGAGAGTCATGCGTTCTTACAGAGAGGGCTTGATGCACAGAATTCACACAACACGTTCCTCTCTTACTCTTCTATTTCATATACAGTACACCACCGCTATGTAAGCTATAAAATGTATTCATAATTTGTACATTTTCAGTGTCCCAAAATCCCATAACATAAAGAGCCTAAGGATGACTTGATAAAGATATGTTGATATAGTAAAGAATGGATATTGAATATTTTCACAAAAAGAGTTGTGGATGACTGAAAATGTCATTCATAATGGTTGCCATGGCCCTGCAATAATATCTTCCCAAAGAAATAGGCTTTTCCTTTTTCTTGAAATTGTATCATCTGTTTGGTTATCTAGTATGCCTTCAGTATATAAATGGAATAGTAGGCAATCCACAGTGGCAATCATTTGAGGCATGCTCATCTCAGTCCCATTTCCCAAACTTACATAGAACAACAAATATTTTCTCCTCTTACAAGTGCTCAAAATAAATGGAAACTTTTATATACATGTTATATATTACTATATGTTACACTCACTATGGTTTACATTAATCACACAACTCTACATAAACAAACAGTGGGTAAAATAAAATAATAAATATATAATATTTTTTTTAATAATGAAAAAGGTCTCAGGTTACTGTAACCATGGTTTCATAAAAAGGGAAATCAGACCCTGCGTCTTGGATCGACGCGATGGGGAATGCCATTAGATTGATTGGTGTCTAAAGCACGTATAAACACACTCCAATTTCGACGGCTGGCGGCTGTCACACTTACATTAAAAATGGCATTTCAAATTACAGCAAAACTTTAATAACTCAAAACCAAAGAGATTTACGCAACAGTGTGCACTCAAACAGTCAACACTAGACAATGAACACAGAGAATCGAAGGTCTTAAATACACAAGATAATGAACTCAAATGAAAACAGCTGTGCACTAATTAACAACGTAATAACCATGGCAACAAATGGCGAGCAGGAACACAGGACAAAGAGAAGCAAACGAAACCTGGGCTGCGTTCCAGTCCAAAATTGCCATACCCTTCACTCGCTAAATTCCCTCCATCTCGTTCACTCGGATGTACGTCATTGCTTACGTTGCACGAGTGCCCACTACTGGCGGAAACCGCAATGAGCTGAACTGGAACGCCTTAAGCCCTTGATCACTTTGAATCAGCTATGAGTTGATTTATTATTTACTTTTTTCCCCTTTACGAATTTGTTTAATGCAGCATCCACATGTATATAGGTGTGTTGGGGTTATTTTAAAATAAATAAATACATTATATTTAATATGTCATAGAGTGTTTGTTGTGGTGGTGATTAGACGATCTGTGGTTACGTCACAATCGTACTGCATTGTGGGATATATAGATGCCTGAAGTGCACATATGAAGTAGACTCGTTCCCTCGGTCTAAATCGAGGGAACGAGTGTCTGTCCATATAAACTTCCCTCGTTCACTTCACGAAGTGGAACACACTTCAAAATGGCGGCAGGGATTCCCCGAGGGGAAGTGCTTAGGGAAGTTTGCAAGTGCGTGTCTAAAAGTGGACTGGAATCGCAGCCCAAGTCTTTGAAAACTGAACCAAAAAAGACTTAAAGGGATACTCCACTTTTTTTGGAAATAGGCTCATTGTACAACTCCCCCAGAGTTAAACAGTTGAGTCTTACCGTTTTCAAATCCATTCAGCCGATTTTCTGATTTTAGAAGAATATCAGTAACCAGACAGTTTCTGGTCTCATTGACTTCCATAGTAGGAAAAAAATATACTATGGAAGTCAATGAGACCAGAAACTGTCTGGTTACTGATATTCTTCTAAATATCAGAAAATCGGCTGAATGGATTCGAAAATGATAAAACTCAACTATTTAACAGAGTTACTATTTAACTCTGTTAAATAGTTGATAGTTAATGTCAACTATTTAACTATATTTAACTTTAACTCCAAAAAAAGTGGAGTATTCCTTTAACATGACATTACTCCCCCTTTCGGAAGGTGGCAACTGGCGCAATAAATTATATATATAAGGGCTCCAGAATAACTTTTCCACTGGTTGCACTGGTGCTACCAACTTTGTCATTTGGTCACACCAGCATATGATTTGGTCTCACCTTTTTTTTTGTTACATGCCATGGGAATAATCAATGCATGCTGATGAATAGTGGTCTTAATGGACCAAAGCTAGCAAATCTATCTATATATCAGCATCATCTTTCTATCTTTTAAAAATCCTTAAACATTAAAATGTATGCATTACATTTTAAAAGATTAGAGTATTATAATAAGCAAATACAGATTTTTCATTATCAAAGTTTATAGTTGTAACAAAAATCAGAAATCTCACTCTCCTTATCTTCAGCATTTTATAATAATCTAATTTTCCTCAGTCGAGCGATTACTCTCATCTAACCGCTGAAAAGACATAGGAAAGGGCATGCTGTTTCATGAGACATTTACATTTTTAAATGCCTTAATTCGTGAATTCGTAATTGACGCGCTTTCACCATCAGTGAACAACTGGGCAACTCCGCATCCGAGTCGTAACCACGGGATAAAATAGTCTGAATATAAACACTTATTATAGGTGTACCGTAGTGATTCAGGATAAGTCAAAAACACGGTTCGGAAAATGGATTCATGATGTAGCCTACTCGTTCATTTTGAACATAAGCTGCAGCAGCTGATATAACGGTGTTCTGCTGCGCGAGCGTCCACTCTGCACCAATGCGACTATGTAAAATTTTAACTCGCACATTCTCAAAAATTCTCAATTTGGTTGCAGTCTGGAACCCTGTATGTTCAAACTGAGTTCAGGAGAGTGGAGGAGCAGAGCGGAAGACCACCACAGCAGAGTAGACAAGACGTGAACAGTGGAACCGATGGTGTGAGAAGCCAGGGTGGAGTTGGCGGTCCAACAGCCAACAGTGGAGCCCAAAGAACCGAAGACCCAGGCACAGCAGTGGAGAGACCAGACGACACCATAGGTTCAGGAGCCCATGGCAGAACCGGAGTGACGAGCAGCCGAGGTGGAGCCAGGGTTCTGGTGGACTGAGGCATAGGTGAGAGCTTTTCATCGTGTCACAAAGCAAGTATTCAACTCCCCCAAGAGCTGGGCATGTTCCATTCAATGCTAGACTCTTATCATTCTATCGAGAATCAGGCGAGAACAGAGTCTGCTGTTTAGTGTCCTCAACCTCATCAACAGCCAAACAAGCTCGTGCAAACGCTGTCACCTATCCCACGAGTGATAATCAAGGAAGAACAAAGCCAGTCTCTTTCAGCTAGTCTTGTGAATGCATCATAATGAGCACATCAAGCTTCCTTGAGGAGTCGAAAATGTTCCACCAGCAGTGCTTGCCTTACACACGCACAAAATCTTTTTGTCTCCTGAAGACAAAAAGGTTGACTCAGTTTTCGCTTATTCTACAGTGGTCACAGTAAAAAAATTAAGAAATATAAAATGAAAAAAAAATATAAAAAGGTCCACGCTTAGTGATTTTAAATAAACTTTTTAAAAAAGTCATGTTTTTCAGGAGAATGAAAGAAAAGATGGATAACCAGAGCATGTTTTATGAAATGACAAAACATGCCATTTAGAGAAACGCTTTCTACAGGTTTGTTCACTTTGTTTCCCTACTCCAAATGACAAACATGTGGAGGCCCCACGCTGTGAGTGGATTACATTCAGTGCAATGCAGTATCTCTTACAGCTGAGGTCAACAGTTCAGCTTCCACAACGACTTTATTCAGGCAATGATGCGAACCCAAGCCTACCGCATTTTGTCATTCTGAATTTCACGGCTGAGTTTCCCAAACTGAACCAATTCCTGCTGACATGTTGCCAATGGATGAGGGTTTGATAGACTGAGTCATGGCGGTTATCCCACACTCGCGCTGTCAGACAGGTGACGGCGAGCAACAGTGTGTATTTGCAAATCGATTTTCAGCAATACAGGGAGAACAGGAAAAGACGTTTGCTGAAATAGAATCAATTGTGTATGCAAGTGGAAAGAAAAAAACAGATAAACGGTTTACTGAAACATTGCAACAGGAGGTAAAGAACAGACCCAAATTGCTACTGTAATAAATGTACTGTACATTGCACAATATGGTATAGCACACTGCCGTGTACACATTTTAATAACAGCTGTGTATCATATTGACTCTCTGCTAGTAAGCTGTAATTGTGTAAAGGATTTATGTGTTTCTCAACAATATACTGTAATATAGCTGCAACTTGTCTGAAGTCTGAATGAGTAAAACAGGATTTTGAATACATTTTCATTTTATTTTTTATTTATGGAGTTACTAATAAATACTAGTATAATTATAAAAGCAGTAATCTAATCAAAAACATAGGGTACTACTACAAACAATAAAAACCTAAAATCCACAGAAAGGGAAAGTAGTTTCAGAGTAAGTCATTCAATTTTAAATTAATCAAATATTAATCAACACTTTTTCTTCAGAATACCATCCACTGATGAATCATTACAATAAGATAAGAAATGTGCATTAAGCAAATATGACCAATTTACTTTTCAGTTTCAAACAAACGTCATTTTAAGAATGGATTGCTTTATTTCTATGATGATCCTTCATTTATATTAATTAAATGGGAATAGAACACATGAATCAATGACAAAATTATACAGTTTCTTACCATTCTCTGAACTTAAGACCAAATACAAAATGAAGTCAAACAAAGCAGTTAGAATTACTGCCAGCACAACAGCCTTAGGATAGCCTAGGAAAACTTCCGGCAAATTTAAATTTGCTCTGAAAGTTAGTCTATGAGCTCATTCAAGCCCATTTCCAATCTGCAGAAATCGCAGCACCAATCAGAAACGTTGGGGCAGGCTTTAGACGATGACGACAGCGCTGGGATTTTGAAGCAGATTTTGTAGCCTACATTACAAAGATGGATGCCGCCATTCGAACATCACTCGTTCGAATCAGCTATCGCGTCTGTTTTAAGCGATTTGAACGTTTCTTTTGTTAAAAACCAGGGAAAGAACAACACTCGGCCGCCGCTCTGCATACGTCATCTCCTTCATCGCTCTGGGGTGCGTTTCCCATACAGCGATGTAACTCGCTGCTTCACTACCATAGTACGATGTATAGTTGGAGAAAAAAACTAGCTAGTCGCGACTGTTTCCCGAAACCCATTGTCGCAAAGTATCGTTCAACCACGTCTGGTTTCGCATGTGGTGGAGTAATAACTAGGCTACTTTTAACTAAACTCTTTGAGATCCAATTAACGCTAGATTTGTTAATTAAAATTACAGACATGTCATCTGAGGACTTTTTCAAATTGTTCTCAGTTATTTTGCTTTATTACCAGATATTTATATTTATATATATATTACTACTTACATAGTAGAGCACGTTCGCACATGCGCACTCTTCAAAATCCATACTTTAAATCTTTTGACAAACTAAAAGACGTACATGCCATTTATTATAAATAAAAGGCACCGGTCGTAGTGAATGTCAGCTTGCTTATTTTGCTCAAGATAAGGATTTATTACGTCCAAATGTGATGTAATATAGAAACGATGCTTCTAACCACAGGTCGAGAGCTGTTGTTCAAACAACACAACTTTGCTATACTGTTCGAATTCGGAACGATGGTTTCGGAAACACAGACTCGTTGAACTATGCTGATAACGACGGAACTTGCGACCATAGTTGGCTAATGATGCTTTCGGGAAACGCACCCCTGATTGGTTTTAGGTCTACCCGCGACGTCCGTTGGTGACGCCCCTCTGGAAATGATTTGTCAATGAGCTGCTTTGCCAGAATGGTCTGGTTTTAACCAGGATAGCCTTAGGAGACTTCATGTTAAAACTTTTGAATCAGTTGTGTTGACTTCTGCATCCTTATTAAGGGTCTTAATTGCACATACAATAGAAGACAACACATTACAGTGAAGATGTTATGACTGTTCAGCTGCATGAAACATTTGTTTCTGACCTGTATAGGAAATTGTTATGCAACAATTACAGCAATTACATGACATAACATGACAACAGGCTTGTGTATAGATGAGAGTGTTAGAACCTATTAATTAACAAGTCCCCAAGGAAACCCTCTTTACAAATTTGTGTCCAATAAGCAATAATGCAGTTTTTTGTTCTATTTTTGGTGAATTTCTTAGGGGACTAAAAGCTGGGTTTGATGCATGAATGGTGATCGTACTTTGAAATGCACTCAGGACTGTTGCATGAGCATACCCCCTTTTTCATAAATGAATACTATTGGGAATAAATTAGTTCTCTGCTAATTAGGCTGGCAGCCAGTTTTGAATGCCATGCTAAGCGAACATCGAGCATGGAACGCTGGCACTGTGTCATCCGAGGAGAGGAATATTCCTCTATTCTCCAGCGCTTATCCCAGTTCCACACCACTAATCAGGATGCCAATTTTATCCCCTCATAACGAGGAGGCACACTGCTCTTATATTCCACATCAGAATCCTTATTTGCATATGAGCCATCCCAGTGTTTTGTCACTTTGAAAAAGTAACCGTCATCCAAAAAACTCTCTTGCAGCAGCTTCATCAGTTCTACTTAGACCTCGTCCAATTTGCAATTACTTATCGCTGGGCCCAGATGGAATCTGTGGGCTTTTATTGCATTTTCTGCACTTATTTTAGGGAAACTCATCTAAATGGATTTAAACGTGGTAAAATTTAGATAGTACTACTTTTATTTGTAGCAGAAAATGTAATCAAATGTAATCAAATTAGCTGAACCGTTGAATAAATAAACATGCAGTGTTGAGCAAGCTACTCAAAATGTAGCACTACATGTTACACTACTAATGGGAAAAGTAGTTTGCTACATTGAAGCTATAAACAGTAGCCAATAGAGATATTCAATCAATATACTTTCATTAAAATATGTTCATTTTAAAAACATGGGAACAAAATTGTTTAAGAAAGTAAAGATTCTGAAGGCATTTAGAGAGATCTTGAGATACAGATTTAATAGCTTTACAGTAGTAACAGTAAATATAATATTTTATAATATGATATGATTAATATGATATTTTTAAATGTGGTTTCATTATAAATATGGTGATTATCTCTTAAGTCGACACCCAACTTAATTTTATATAGACCATGTCATGTCAACAACTGGAAAAGTCAGCCAGCCATTTACTTAAGGATGCCAACCGTTTCGTATAATACGAACCGTATTTGACACATAAAAGTCTTGTTCTGTATTGGACTGATACGGAACACACTTTGTTCTGTATTTTCGGATTCAGTGCAAATCTGTGACAGACACATAGCTTCTAATATATGTCAGAAAGACTATAAATGAACAAAAACCTGCTATAATAGAGAATTCGGGGACTTGGCACCTCCTGGCGGGCTCTGATGTGTAATGACGTGTAATGACGTAAATCTCACATCAGAGGGGCCCAAGCCATTGGATGTGCAGTTGGATGAGCGAGCCGGACAGCATAGACAGCACTCGGCTATGCACCTGCAAATGAGTTTTACATACAGGCTTCAGTAAATCGAGGAAAAGGAGTTTCCAAAGACATTTGTAGGCCATGATAAGAAAAACGACTAAATTAAAAATATTATTTTTTGGACTTGAAAGAAAAAAGTCTAATTCTATCGCACAGGGGTACAGAAAACTGTTATTTATTTTTCTTTAAATGCTGTCTAAGCCAATGAGTTTTGAATGTTATACGTTTTATTTGTTGAAATTAAAAATAAAACGTATTATAAACTAAACAAATCCATGGTTCATTGTTGGCAAAATTATAATGACAGCCTTTATATATCTAGCCTATGTGGTACAGTCATTGATTAGGCATACTTTGCTATTCCATAAATATAGGCCTACTAGGTTGCATTATAATATGTCATATGAATTTGAACAATGTATGAATTTCAGGAGTCATTTCTTCTGTGTAATGGAATTTCAGGGGTCATTTTCTCCGCTTTCATTCATCAAGTTCTGAGGTGAATTTTTGCGTGGTTTATTTTTCTAATGGTTTAAAGGAGAATACTTTAAATAATGAAGAAGTTAAAATAAATATGGCTGGGTAAAAAAAAAATGCAAGTCTTCTTCTGTGTCGAAATCCGTAGACAAGTTTGTTTTGTTTACAGTGTGCATTTCTTCCTCAGACTGTAAACTAAGTTTGGGCGCACCGGATTACACGTCAGCAGCGTCTTACGTCATCAGCAGATTGACAACAGAACCGCAAGACAATACAATGCTGAATAAAGTCATAGTTTTTTTATGTTATTTTTGGACCAAAATGTATTTCCGATGCTTCAAGACATTCTAACTAATCCATTGATGTCACATGGACTACTTTGACGATGTCTTTATCTCCTTTCTGGACAAGGACAGTATACCGTACATACATTTTCAATACAGGGACAAAAAGCTTTCGGACTAAATCTAAAATATCTTAAACTGTGTTCTGAAGATTCCGAAGAAGGCCTTGGAACGACATGAGGATGAGTCATTAATGACATCATTTTCATTTTTGGGTGAATTAACCCTTTAAGGATTTTTGAGTTGTTTTTAAAATAAATTAATTAATAGGCTACATTTACATTTTTAGGCAAACGTGACAATACAGACATTTATAATTTTACAAAATAAATCTAGTTCAAATAAATGCTGTTTTTGAATGTTGCTATCAGTGGAAAAAAATACATGTTAAAATCTATTAAAATAGAAAAACGTAATTTTAAAATGCAACAGTGTTTCACAATATTACTGTTCTTAGAGTATTTTTAATCAAATACATATTAATGCAGCCTTAATGTCATTTTTTAATACATTATATATATATATATATATATATATATATATATATATATATATATATATATATATATATATATATATATATATATATATATATATATATAATTATCTGTATAAGAATAACAATACTACGACCTCACTCATTTAGACCTCACTACTTTCAGCGACGCAGCTGTTCATCACTAGGGCAGATGATGTGTAGAACTTTGTGAATGACGCTCATTCAGATTCTATTCTGATTCTAACACTGCTGTGAAGAAGAATCCTCTTGAGAAGTTTTTTTTCTACCATGCTACTTTGGGAACCAGAAGGGGACAAGGTTGGTTGTTACTGTTAGGGTTTAACTGCAATTATCCCTTCATTAAAATATATTAGATCATTAATAATCAGTCAGCCTTGCCACATTTAGATGCAATTAAAACTTACTTCACTCCAAGGTGTTGGAAGTCCAAGGTGCACGGCAGTCATATTCATCATGTGATGTCTGCTTAACTAACATGACGATATGTGAATCCATCATCAAAATCTGATCTCAAAGGCAGAATTAACAGTCACACCAAAATAAAAAAAAATAAAATAAATGTCTCTCCCTCATCATTTTACAAATAGAAGCTTTAGCAACTGCAGGGAAGGCATTTTATGAGACAGAGAAAACTTGTCAGCGTTAAAGAAATGTCACGTCCTAATGAGAGAGGCTCAGCTGCCGGTGCAAAACACTCCTGAGAAAACGACAATATGAGCTCAATTGACACCCTCCCTATTTCTACCTCCCTTTCTGTTATCGTTGCTCCCATCAAACACATGGGAGCAACGACAAGTGCCAATTGACCTTTACAATCCGTAGCTGTTTGCCTCCTGCCAAAATCGTATGTGACGAGGTTCCGATTCTGGTCACAGTCATTGGTTTTGTGGCAATCATTGTCCGTCTTGCATGAATCGGTGTGTGCTTAATTATGGATGGGTAGTTTTTTGCCGGTACATGCTCTGAAAATGAATTCAATTAACCCCTTGACTGGCGAACATTGGCGATGTTGTGTGGAATGTGGGGCATCGTGTCGACTCTCGACAAGTGACGGGAGATAATTGAGTTCAAGTGCATTAAAAATACTCCAGTTATATTGACATTTGGCCTGGGCACTAGATATTTGCCTCACTCTTTGAAACATCACACCTCTGCTTCCAGTTATTTAAAAATATTAAATATTTTAAAATATTTAAAATATTTTTTTTTTCAATTTGAATAGATTTTAAAGGGGTCATGAACTGGCTTTTAAAATGTTTATTATATTGTTGTCTGAGGTCAACTTACGATGTTCATTTGGTTTTTACATTCAAAAACATCAAAACGAATACCTAGGTTTGAGCCTAGCTCAAAAATGCTCGGTTTTTATGGGCGTCTTGCACTGAAGACTTGGAAGTAAACGCCCACAGCTGTGAGTGGATATTAGTGGGGCTAGTGGGGGAAATTGTTTTGAAAACGTCCAATGTTAACCGGAATGATTTGCCCTTACATGTTCGACCCAGAGTCCGTGTGTTGCACCATTCCTGTCAGATCCAATATAGAAGGCACTGCAGCACGGTTTCATAATCTTAATCGGTTTGCAAATCCAGTCTTGTTTACCAAAGAATCCTCAGTGAAATGAAGCAAACAGACGGACAATATTTTACCCTAATCAGCTGGAACGTCATTAAAAATAAAGTTTATCCATGCAGTCCTATTGGAATCCAGAGGAAGCTTATGCAGCGACTGTCTTCTTCCACAACCAGGCACTGCACAATATTCTGTATTGCACGGTAGCTTGATCCGGTTTGTCATCACGAGGTAGGCCTATGTTATTTAGCTATGCGTGTAATGCACGAATCGGTGGGCGGGGCTAAACCGGCCGTGTTGAAGCAGGCGTTGAACTTCTGCGGGGGTGGTGTTTTGTCCTCTTTGACATCATAGTTCCCACTTTGAAAAAACTAGTCGTTTGTTGAGGCTGGTGTCAATAAAAGTTTTATTGGACTAACAAGGACGTTTTCAGTTCTGAAACTTACAGGATATTCTTATAATATGATGACCTCTTAGATGTCAAAAGCTCAAGGAAATTTTGATTTCTCAGTTCATCACCCCTTTAAAATGTATTTTTTTTCTGAGATGGCAAAGTTCGAAAACAACATTTATTTGAACTAGATATTTTTTTGTAACATTATAAACAGTGAATAGTCCCATTTTAATAGGTAAATGTGTAAGTTCACGTAAAAGGGGCATGGTTAACAGAATGACAGATTAGGTACAGATAGCTGAGATAAAAAGGCCTTTCCAAAGACATTTAGCAGAGGACACTTGAAACTTGAAACATGGGTGTTTTTTATGAAAATTATATTAAGACCTTTACATAACACATTCTGTACATTCTTTACTGTCCAACTCTTGTTTATACATTTATTTATCATCTAAGCTTTGGGTGAAAAATATGAAAATAAATAAATAAATAAAGATAATTATGTGTAATAAAATGTGTAAATATTAATATATAATCTAATCCAATACAATTCCTTTTGAACTACATGTCAATTTACGATGTAATTTGTCTTGTCTCCTCCATGACAAATGAAATAGGTTTATGCAAGTCAGATCTCAAACCAAAGTATGTCCAGATGGATGTATATACTGTCCAGAAATGAGCTTCTACTGTTTAGCTTTTAATTTTGTCCAGAAATGATATTATCCTGATTAAATGCCAGGAAAATCCAAGGGGTAACTTAACAGATGGCACTCGGGCATTAACCTCTGCACTATTTGTTCTGTGACGAGAGAGCCGAGTTTCATTTTATTACCAATATAACAGAGTAACGCAGATTTGAAGCGCTTTGACAGAACGAAATCCAGGGCAATCTCTCTGATGGACAACCAACCCCCTTCTCGCTTATTCACACAAACATCCTCGCTCACTCTGTACTATCTCCATACTTTCTCTTGCCCTGTCATAATTCCACCTATTTCTTTTCCTCCCTCACTCTTTCAGCATCTGTCTTCATGCTTCTTTTATCCCACCTTTCCTCTCTCTCTCTCTCTCTCTCTCTCTCTCTCTCTCTCTCTCTCTCTCTCTCTCTGCTCTGTCTGTCTCCACCCCCGCAGTTCTAGCACTTGCTGCAAGACCCGTTCAGCTGTCACAGACATAAGCAGACATTATCCAATGGCATACATTTGTGCCTTGGACTTCTGCAAGTAATGACTGCAGCATTAGGATTACCTCTGGACCCCCCCTCGACTATTCAACTGCAATCATTCTGTCTGTGATGGAGGGGGAGGAAGCAGCCTTTATCACACAGGGAGAGATGACATAAGTTAGAGCGGTGGAGAATGAGTCATCAAATACAGTTACTCGTTCTGAGCGGCTAATGCTTATGCTAGCTGTGCTTCTGCTGAGCAGGAAATGATGGCTTCGTTAAAGAGCTTGTATCTGTCATTAGACTACTTCCACATCCAGTGTGTGCAGAGAGACGTGTAACATATATGGCTGGCTGCTTCAAATGGAGATTTGACAGTATAGTCAAGTCAAACTAAAAATCTGTTTGACTGCTCACTTTCATGTTGTTCCAAATACGTATGATTTTGTTTCCTCTGTGATTCACAAAAGGAGAAATGCTAAAAAAAACAACAAAAAAAATGCTGGTTATCCTTTTTAGCATAATTGCAACAAATGGGGAGCTTTATATGTTCAACAAGGATGCAAATGCACCATAAAAGTGGGCCATAAAAATATAAAAGTATATTCCAAATCTTTTGAATCACACAATGGTTTTGTGTGAGAAAGACAATTATTTTCCTCCAGCGAGCAGATGAAGAAAACCGCTGTGATAATTTTTTTTAATCAATGAGCTGAAACCAGATCAGTCTGATTGGTAAATGAATCGTTTAGATCCTGATTCAGTAAACAGTTCTGACTCAAAAGAACATTTAATTCACAAATTAGACTTTATTACATCTCTCACGAAGACATTGAGGGACGCTAGGGGGACGTCAAGATATTTAATGAAAAATGACTTAAATTTTGGGTGTGTTCCTCACTTAAAACCACTGAATGACTTCAGGATACCTGGAATATAGGGCAACATTTTTATGCAACATGTTTACAAAAAAACAATTTGGCACCAAACGTGCCAAATATTTTCCTTTGCAATTTTTGGGTACAGAACGCAACGTTGTCAAAATGATTGTGAAAACGACTAAAAACGTTGGATTGTGCATGACCAGCAGTTGGCAAGTCACTTTGTAAAGAAACACAACACACCTAAATACTGAAGAAGTAATACGAATGCATGATGTCACTGTTTTCATAAATTCACGTTTTTGTAGTTTACACTAAGATGATAATGGTAACATTTTCAAAATCATACACTTTTAAACTATTATCAGGCCCCCAAAATGACATTGTTGTGTAAATGAACGGCCAAAACGCATAACAAGTGTTCCGTTTATGTTCCATTTGTTCATTTGTTCCATTTAAGATTTAATTGAAATGATGATAGGATGTATGGATGAACTATAAAAAAATCCCTAAACGACAAAATTCTGCTGTCTGCGTTAAAACAGAAACATAAAAATGTAACCGCCAAGCCAAGCAAAAGCTAAGATTATAACAGGCATCCGTGACTGTACTTCACTGGGGAGTAGAGCTTTGAATTACAATATGACCTAAAAAAAGCAGGTGACAAGCAGTTCCCTCACCAAGAAAATGAATTGATTTCAAACAAGCCCTCATTTTATGTAGAAAATAATAATAATAATCCTAGAGCAAAGTATGATGGCTTTAAGCAAATTTCACAAGACACTACAGCACTTACCAGATCTTGTGTTCATTAGTTTTCACTAAGCCCGTGCACTATGAAAAGGTCAAGATTATTTGATTCAACTAAATAGGGAATAATGATCACACATGCTGAATTTCATAGTAGGGTGTAACAAAGCTCAGGCAGAGTGGGCAATTACAGAGAAACAAAATAAAAGCAGTGAATCGTGACTAACAAACAAAATCACTGACTCAGATCACAACAGGAAACACACAAAGGCTTTTTCAGACCAATCTGGCCCAGTAGACAGAAAGAGAGTCTCAAGACATTAAAGAAGTAAAATGCTGACACACAAGACAGTATTGTGAAGTGTTATTTAAAATTCAGAATGATTTTTTTGTGGATCTATACAGTTTTAGCAATTATATCTTAAAGTGCTGATCGCTTTTGAGCCGTCGCTACATTGTGTTCTTTCATGCGCACATTTTAAATTAAATCTTCTCGTACGATGCATTGTTAATGAAGGTATACATAGAGGTCATTTAAACTTTTTTTTCAATACAAACACTATGAAACATGTTTAAATTCATCCATTGTCCAAAACTTTCCACAAAGCAGAAATGCCATGCCATACTGTACATGTACGAACGATACTTAAGTGTATGAGAACAATATACTCAGCAAGGCCAGTTAGACCACATACAATCTTGCCTTGGAGGAACTGAATGTGAGTTGTTTCTAACACGTCATTTAGGGTGAAACGTTATTATCAAGACGGATATATAATAGATCTTCCTGACATTTTGTTACAAATGCCAGATACTTAATTAAAATCTTTTACGATACTTTAAGTGAAACATATATCTGTAATCCACCATACATCCTACTTGCATTATGGCTGTAATCAGATATTCCATGACATCGTGAGCTGTAGAGGAGAATAGAGAACGTAGCCAGAGCCAGAACATCTATTTCACCTTCCCCAGATGAAATGATGGTTAACACTTACATCTGACCCTCTCGTGTGCCAGTCTCCGAGTCAAACCGAGTCAAAGTCCTCTTCAACAATTTATTCATGCTATGCTGATGCTATGATAATATGGAATGCATTACACTGCATTAACCTCTGCACCTGCGCTAATTGAATCTGCGAGCCTTAATGAGACAGAGAAAAGATTGGCAATGTGCATCGCTCACCAAGGTTGGCTGTAATTACAATTAGTGATGCCCCTATACTTTCTTCATTTATTTCTCCAGAAAACTAATGGTTTGCCAATCAACCACGACAAAAACGTATGTTCTAGCCTGAATGTAAGTTAATTAGGTCCAGCTAAAGTGCATGAGCAACAAGCAGGTCCAGTACTTACACAGCACTATGAGCTCCACGATGGCCTCTCTGGGTTTGACGTTGAAGCCGTTGTACTGGCTGGTTTGGCAGCGGTACGTTCCGGTCATCTCACGGGAGACGTTGACGATGCGCAGGACTCCATTCGTAACTTTCGGTTTGCATGTTGCCATCCGGCATGGGTGCCTCCTTATCAGCACGGGACCAAAGGATGATGGGTTTGGGTTTGCCGGAGACCAGGCACTGCAGCTCTACTGTGTCGCCCTCCTGAGTGGCCAAAGGGGACTTTCCTCGTGGGACGGTCAAGTTGGGAGGAACTAAAAGAGAGTAGATGATCAAAATGAACATATTGCAAAGAGCTATAAAAATGCACATTTTACTTCACTGTCCTTGGAGGAAAGTCAACAGCATTTATTGTATAATGATAATAACGAGAAACACTATATTTACACTGGGGCTGTCAGTTTAACACGTTATTAACGGCGTTAATGCAAACCCATTTTAATGGCGTAATTTTTTTTCCGTACGATTGACAATCTTTTTGGCCTAGCAAATGTTTTTTTTTTTAACGTAGTTTTTTTTCATATGCTTTTGCAACAGGACGTGGCATGTGCATGCCTCTGAAACCCATTCATTTCAATGGCTTGCGCCGCACCGAGGGCGTTTTGTTGCTTCGTTGACCAAAGCGCAAGCGGATCTAGCTAGACTGGAAACAAAACAAGAGGCAGGCCGCACACACTTGTTTGGGCTTGCGAGCCGGCCAAATAGTTGGTTAAAGTTATGTTTTGAGTGGATGACAAGGAAAAGGAAATGGATGCCAATAAGATTCTGAATGGAAACTTTACTTTAGTAAAATGTTGCCAAATGGTTCAATTGAAAAGACCAAAGTGATCTGTGTGTTTTGTCGTTGTGAACTGAGCTATCATCATCGCAGTATGTCCAGTCTGAAATACCACTTTGATTTCCAAGCACACACACACACAGACACACACATACACATACACAGATGATGCGAATTTCTCCGCTCCCTCGTCAATATCAGGACCTCGTCAGTGTTTCTTTCACCCTTTTATTGATGGACAGTGTTACATTGAGAGATTATTTGCTCCAATTGAGAATTTGAACACAGTATATGCCAAAAAATTGCACAAAGCAAGCCGATCCACTTGTTGATAAGAGCATTAAAATGAGAAAAAAATAATGTGAGGAAAAAGAAATCAGGAGACATTTAGAATGATAAAAATGTGTGATTAATCGCAAGTTAACTACAACATTAATGCAATTAAGTCGATGATTAAATATTTTAATCGTTTGACAGCACTAATTTACACCACTAAAGTTTGTTTTACTATACTACTACAAAATTGTGAAATAAGTATAATTTTTTTCAAATAATTTTGAAAGTGTTTTATACTGAAAAAGACTGAATTTATTTAATCAAAAATACAGTTTTCAATTTTAATCTATTTTACCATGTAATTTATTCCTGTGATGGCAAAGTGGCATTTTCAGCAGCCATTATTGTAGTCTTCAGTGTGACCTGATTTCTTTTTTCTTTTGCATTTTTTTTAAACTAATGTTGTCAAAAATAAATCACCAATTTTGTAGTGGAACTACTGCTCTAGGTGAATAAACATATTGTCACAGACATAATATCTGTATCGGTTTTGCCAGTACATCAAATAGAGATATCTTGTCACCCACCATGCAGACGACAGGCAAGAGACAAGTTTATGTTCTTCTGCTGATTCCAGACAACAGTACTGGCAAACTACTGGCTTAGCTTCATGTAAACAAGGATGTTGTCACCTTCCTTCTTGGTATCCTAGTAGGACATTGTGTGAAGGTTACTAGGTTTACAGGCCTTATCGCCTGTTATGTTGTCATGACAACAAAAGACAGAATATCATTTTACACACTTTCTATCACTTTAGTCTTATATGTTAACACAAATAATATGCTATTTTTTTTACTATGAACAGTATGTACCATATTTTAATATTTATTGCCAAAATTGCAAGTGTTTTTTATTTTACTTAAGGGATAAAACAACCTTATTTTCTGTTGTAATGGACATAGAAATGTCACAAATGCTGTCGACTGACCTTGTATTCAACCCATACCATTCATTCAAATGTTTCCAGTTATACTGAGGATGTCTAGGTCTAAGAAAATCTTAGTTTTTCACATCAAATCCTCAATGACTGAACATTTTGTCCAGAATACTTTCCGCCAACTTTTCTGATTGAGTCCAGACCTCAAGAAACAGCAGGGTCAGGTTGGACGTGATGACATAATCTGTGAAACAGAACTGAAGATGTCTATAGTTCAACAATGCCACAGACACACATCTTCCTCTAAAATGAGCCCCTTCCATTAAACACACTGTAAATCTTGACTTTACTATGTTCAAAGTATCTGGACATGAATTGTCCAAGTCTCCACCGGCCCACTTCACAAGCACCGTTAATAAAGATCTGCATGAAAACAAGGGGCCTTGTTGGGCCATCTTTTGGGATTCTCTTAAAAAGTGGTAACAATTTTTTTTTTTTTTAAATCAAATTTAAATACAATTCAAGAAACGGGAGGTCATAATGAAGCTATATCATGCATGCATGAGATGTGCATGAGAGATGATGACAAAGACAGATAAATACCGTACAGTGGAAAATAAGAACTTTTTTCCTCCTTTGGAGAAAAAAATAGAAATGTACTTTTCTCTCCTCCAGAAGGTGAGTAGGAAAGACTGATTTATATAAAGGGATGGTAATGAGTATAGCATGAAAAAATAGGAGAACAATGCTGAATGTATTTCCGATTGCATCTGCAGGGGGCCTAGTGGGAGAGAGTGTTGCGTCTGCAGGTTGATTAAGCATGACTTCTTTTTGCAGACCCAGGGCAAACAAACAAACAAACAAACAAACATTGGATCTTTTGCATAATGAAATGAGTCAGAAAATAAATCACATTATCCATTTTGGCAACATTAAAAGACTAAAACAGCATTATCTATGTTTTGTGACAGAAAAAAAAATATTTTAGATCTACATTTGTATCATTAAAATGTCATCAGTGGGGGAGGCTGAGATTATTTTGTTTTATTGAAGCTATAAAGCTGTAATGTGCCGAAAACAGTCGGTAAAACAATAATAAATGTAATCGTTATAAAATATTTGAATAATAAATAATTGTAATTCTTTTTTTATTTTTATTTTGAAAGAGTGATGGAATCCTACCATTAACCCCATTTTCCACTGCAATTGTTTCTCATTCATTCAGTAATGCATGCATGATTTCTAATTAATTCATATTTATAATTAATAAATCCATGTTGCTGCAAGTGCCAAGCTGGTTAAACCATGAGTACGGTATCATCTGCTGAAACTCAAAGACTGAAGTTCTCAGAAAATCTCTTTAAACCCTCATCATGGCAGTGATATTTAACAGATTCAGGTGTCTGACAAACAAATACATACCGGCAAAAATTGGACAAAATGTAAAAAGACATTATGCATGAGGTCAGTGGTGTTTTGGATTCCATTTTGGGGTGGTCATTTGAATATGTGTGGCAGGCAAGTAAAGTTAATATATATAGAATGACATTATATACATAGATCAGTGGTGAGCACGCAAAAAAATCTTGTGTGTATGAAATAGTTTCTTGTGAGCATGCAAAACGTTTCTTGTGCGAACGTCTGTATATTTTTAATTTCTTGCAACGGTCCCTTTAGAAGCTCTGTAAAAGCCAGCTACCCTCTTTTATTTGTAAAGAATAAGAATAGCTCACCAGTGGTGGAAGAGATGTTGACGTCTATGCTGATCTCTGGTATCCCTCCGTTCTTTAGTGAGGCCACACAGGTGTAAGTGCCAAAGTCAGTAAACTTGAGGTCGATGATGTCCAGGTTTGTGGTTCCTGGGGCAACGTCTGGGTCAGTCTGGGTAATGACCATCCGCTCTGAGCTACGCAGTGGACGGCCGTTCTTAAGCCAACTGAACATCAGCTCCTCGGCGGCGTAGCCTCTACCTGACAGGATATCTTCACCTCCCTGCCGATCTGGATGTTGTCATCATTATGATAGGGGTCTGGTGTGATCCAGACCGGCCCTTCTTCAGAGCTGAGTGGACAGAAAGAAATGCAACCTATTTAATAACAACAATAATGTTCATGTGGATTATTCTTCAACTTTGGCCAAATTTCACCCTTCAATACTTAGAAAATACACTCAAGACACACTCTAACTAGTTTATTTCACAGGAACTTATTTCACAAGACTGTCATTCCTCGTCATTAAATTTGGGTGCTCCATTTTTGATCAGCAATGTTACCTGAGGCAAATTAAAGGCACAGTGTGTAATTTTTAGCGGATTTTAGTGGTGAGGTTGCGAATTGCAACCAACAAAATTTACGGTGGACAACGGGAAAAGTAGCCAGTTAAGCAATGAGATATCTTTACAAAGATAAATTTAGAAATTAGGTTTAATTTAATATTCAGCTAAACAATGTTATTGCGAATATTATTGTTACTTGTTCATCATTGTGTCAGTGTTTTATGACTGACTTTAGCTAGCTTCCTTCACGAAGAACAACATAATAATGAAACGTGTTTGTCCATTTAGGTCCATCTCTGGTAAGTAATTGCAACTTTAGAAATTTTCAATGAGTAGAGTAAAATATTTAGTTTTTAAAATTATTCATATTTTTATATTAAATATTTAGTTAATATAGTTTTAATATGATAATATTTCTTTTTTTTATTCCTGGTATGTAAACGTACCTGGGGATTGAAGAAAAAACATTAATAAAGGCATATTCATTTTTATAAAATATCGGTTAGCTCAAGAAGCAGTAACAAACTGCACATTTATTTATTTTTTATCATAAAGTCTCTTAATCTCTTCATACAAGATTTGTAACAGCATGGTTAATGGTGCATTAAATGTAGTGTGTCAGTTTACATAGCTAAAAGGTCTTTGCTTAATGTAATTTCAAAACAGTTTAATATACTTTTCCACAATTCATCTACACCACTGCTTTGGAAGTCATTATCACTGTGACAAGCCAGTGACACAAAAATGACAAAACATAAAATGTTAATAAAATACCCATGGGCTATTTTTAAGGAATTAAGGCGAGTGACTACCATCTTAGCCAGTGAAAACAGCACAAATAAAGCTGGATCTTAAAATACATCATCCCACTATCACCCTGAATAAGGTGAGAAATAAACAGAGGGCCCCTCAAGACACACACAAACACACACAAATGTGATATTATTTAGATAAGGTATTGTCAAGGAGTACACGCACTTTCTCTGTTCTTCGCAGAACAGACGTTTCCTTCCACAGAACCTCAGTCCTTTGACACTGACATTGAGAAGAACTCTGACTCAACCACACTGACATCTACAGAGTTGGAAATGATGTAAGAACGGCGGGACATGACACACACTTTCCACACTACTCCACATATGCTAATGAGTTAATCTTTGCAAGGCTGCATTGAGAGATCTTGTGCACTGTGAACTCACATTCAGAAATAACTCCAACTCAAAGCACACCAGACTGAACAACAGCTATTTTAGGATCTTTACGAGTTAAAACCACACAGTAAATAAGCCGAAACAGCAACCCACCATTCTCAAGAAAAATTATCTTTTGTAAAGTCACAAAGTCAACATGAAATCAAAACTGACTCCCTTATGTTACGGTCACACCGGACGCGAGTGGCGCGTCAAATTCACGTCTACTGCGTCTCAGTTTGACGCTTGACCACTTTGTGTTAATTCGCGTGTTAAGAGCGAAACTGACACGTGTAAAATCAAAAGTTAGAAGCGAAATTTACATGCCAAAATCAAAACCCGTTGGCGGCCATCTTTTTTTATGTTGATTGAGCATTCATCGAGAGATTCACCGCACTGTATTTGCTCTGGAGAGCTAGAACAGTGGTGTGGGATTCATCGTCGCTTCGAGGCGAACCATTTGGCTAGTTTCACCATTTGCTTGCTCCAGGAGCTGCGCCTGGATGACGTCTGCTGTCAGCGTTACTTCCGCCTGTCCTGCAGCCAGTTTGATGACCTGTTGTCCGCATCGGAGCGGGGTCACCCTCGCCCTCATCCATCTAATCTAGCTGTCATTTATTTTTTTTAAAGATAAATAGAGCCAGCTTCCAAAAGTTATTAACCTGCCCTGTTATTTTTTTTCTCTCTCACGTCCAGACACGAACTTATGCACATGTATGTTGGTTGTCTTTACATCATAATACTATTTCATATAACCTAGATATGGAATGAATAACATTCAATACAAAATGAACATGTCTCGTATATAGAAATAAAGTTTTAAGTGATAAAATATTTGCTTTGTTGTGCATAGAATCCCACCATGCATTTAGTCATATTACAAAATAATTTATTGAAGCATCCAGAAACTTCACCACGTGAGCAAGCAGCTAGGCTCCTGATTGGTTCATGTGGCGCGAATTGACGTCAAGGTTCTGATTTTTCAACTCGGGCGCCAGACACCGAATTTGCGTTAAATGCGTGAATGCACAAATGGCACTAACTAAATACATTCGTGCGTAACGTGCTTAACGCACCAGACGCTCAAATTCGCGCAAACTTGAAGCGCGATGATGCGTATTCGCGCGTCTTCCAAACCACGCTCTACTTCCGGGATATGGGGTACAGTTGTAACATTTGCACTTCTGTCACTTTCAGTGCAACTGTACGAAAATGGTAGGTCCTAGAAAAAAAAAGTATTAATCTAACCTAATTATTTTATATTGTAATTCAACCGGAAACCAAAAAGCGTTAGGTTGTGCCCTACTCTCCCATATATATATATATATATATATATATATTATATACACATCTTATTTGATCAAAAACTCACTGACCCAAACTTATATATCAATATATAAACCTCTCTTCACCTGTCACAGAGACCAATGTTCACAATTTGATTAGTTCCCGATGTATAAAATCAATTCCTGCCTTATATTTTTTTTCTTGTTATTTTGCAGAAATGTCACATTACCCAAGTAAATGGGTTATGAAACACAGTTTTTCTAAAGTCACGTTGACTTCAACAAAACACAACTGCATATTTATGAGATTTTGGAGGTTTCTTTTTTTGTTTTAATTTTCATTAGAGCTCACTGCTCTCTTTTCATCAGGAGTAAAGGGGTCAGAGACACACAAGCAAATGCCTCCCAATGGGATCCCAAGTCTCAAGCTCTGCCTATGAGCCAAAGCAAAACACCACAAACTCATTTCCCAGTCATTTTAAGAAATGCTGTGCATCTGGCCCTATTAATCAGTGACTGAATTATTTAAAAACAGCTTTTAGGAAATCTTATTAACCAATTTATTTGCATTATTTCTGCACATTTTACAATCTGTTACAATCTGGACTGCTAAGAGAGGATGATTCAAGATGGACTACGATGCTGATACTGGCAGAGAACTCTGCATATTATGAGATAGATGACAACGAAGAGCTGTAACTTTGCGGGCTTGCTTTATGCAAGTTTCGGCTCAGCAGGCCTTTCCTTACTGGTCAATTTGCGACTTAATCAATAGCAGAATATTGTGGTGAGGTAGCTGTGCAGGCTTTGGTGTGCTCGTGAAAAAGTGCAGGGTGTTAATGCTTTCGAAGTCCAGTTCTGTCATTATCAAAAAGCACTGCAGGTAAGCAATTACCAAGAGACAAGCTGCTTAATCTTTCCAGAACATTTAATGTCAGGTTGCTACGCGTTGAGCGTTTGGCAGATGATTTTCTTATACAGTAATCCGCTGTAATAACATCTCTTGAAATTTCAAAAACGCTTAAAATGGAAATCCAACTTTTTGCTTCAACTTTTAATGAGCTTTCCAACAGAAGAATATATCAAAGAGCTCCTAAGAGACAACATAATGGTTTCTATCCACCATTTGCACCTGTGTTTTGTAACTGTTTGTTTTCTGAAACGGCTGGGAAAGAATTAAGACATCACCTTGAATTACTGCTAAGCTTTTTTGCATTACACAAACACAATAATAATGCTTAAATACGATTCCTTTCTGGCATCAAACATATGCAGAAGATATTGATGGATGCATTTCAAATGATTTTGTTCTAGATGGGTCTTTTCTTTGTGATATTATAATTAGTTAGTTATTTCCTCAGCTCATCACCCACCACAGATCATTGTCAACACACTTGTTGCATTATATGAAAATCAATAATCTTTTGACTAGCCTTGCATAGTCGTTCAATAAGAGTGAATAGATACAGTGAATTGTTTAGAAATGCCTTTTACTGATGAATATGTTTAGCTGCACACTATCATCTTATGCAACCATGGGAATTTAAAAGGCATCTTTAAAGTAGTTTACTTCATGGCCACATTTGCACTAGTCAATTTCCCCTTTTTAGAAAGCAAATCTGTATATTGCAGGAATATGCTGAATATTGCAGGAAGGCTTTGTCATTTGGAAATGAAACACTGATAATAATCAGTGAATTAAAATGAATGGCTTTCATAATCAAAAGTAAACCGATTATCATTGCCTGGAACGTAACGAGCAATAACCAATCAGTTCAATTTAAAAAATAGTTTATCAAACAGATTTATGCACTATGCACTCATTGACTAACTGTCACTAAAAACATTTTGCATAGAAATCATTGTTTCGGTAAGCAAAAACCAAAGAGCTGTGAGTCTTAGAAACATGAATGGCTATGCCAGAATGTTCCATAAAATTATATATATATATATATATATATATATATATATATATATATATATATATATATATATATATATATATATATATATATATATATAATTTTGAATAAATTATATTTTGAATAAATTATATTATCTAATCTATATTTGGCTGTGTACACTATTAACTGCAGGTGTGCACTCCCTGATAAAAATCAGGAAAAATTGTTTATTCATCAAAAGAGAATGAAGCTTCAGAACAAATTAATGCAGAATGCACGTGTTTAGAAGAAATTTTGCATGAAAATATTTTCTGGGCATGCAAATAGTCTATAAAAGTATACACAAATATAAAACATAATAGTGAATGATAACCACCGTCTCACATTCCCTTATACAACAGGCAGTAGTACAATCAACATAAAGCCCCACCAACAAGATGCCCTCCCATTAGAGAAGAAATGGTTAGCTATAGTAAATCACCACTGCAGCAGTCTACTAATAGTCACCAGCACCACCTCATCAAAAGCAATGGCATTCTCTATTATCCATTTTACTTAGCGGAAAAATAAGTCAAGTAGTGCATTGTACGAGGGGATCATCGTGAGCCCAGCTAATTTGAAAACAGCTTAACAGGCAAAAGCTGCATTCAGTCATCACATCCAGTGGAATCTCATCAATGTGCCCTCACATTCACAATACTGACACTTCACATTGCTACAGACAACGCAAAGTTCGCACAGCAATTCTGCTGAGAAAACAGATGATGCGAATGACCATCAAAGTGATTCAGAACACAATTTCCATGTCAGAAATATGACCAATTTCAGCAGCCAGGGAAAGGGGGATGGTAGGACCTGATCTTTGCATGCCTGTTTTGATTGCTTGGTGGAAAGTGGCCCAAACGGGAAATGATATCTTCACTGTAAATAAATAAAAAGATGAGTTTCTATGGCAGTGTGCAGGCTCAGCAATACCCTCCCTTCCATCCCCTTAGCTAATAAATATCTTATAAAGAACGTTGGGTTATTTTGCAGTTATCTGCAGAGCAGACCCTGCAACATCTGGCTTAATCTGCTGAAGAGCACTGACAAGGCTCAGTATTTGAGTGATAACTGGGGAAGGGTGGGGTGTGTTTTATTGATGATGCTGCCAGCGGGTGGTGGAACAGAGCTGTCAGAAAAGGCCTTACTCAGGGATGGCTCTGTGGTCACTCCCACCTGGGTGCCACTGAATGACGGCCCATTACGCCTCTCATCAGATCTATCTGCCCCCAAGTAATCCCTGCACTCCGTTTTGCTCCTCCGTTTACAGGAGCCGAGCAAGATTACAGATACTAAAAATGAAAATTCTGTCATCACTTACTCACCCTCATGTTGGGTCAAAACCATTTTTTTTCTTCCATGCAATTACAATTAATTCAGCTTCAAAAGCATCATGTATAGTGACTTTTGGCATTTGAAGTCCATGTAAAGTCAAAATTAAGTGTGTGTTCTGAGTTTGTCACACCACAGAGAAATGTGTTATTGGCCACCCAGCCACATTTGAATGACAAAAAAGCCACCAAACAAATAAAATAAGCTATCAAAATCTTGAAAAATTGCTCTTAAACGCTGGGGTTGTGTCCGCTGGCTGCCTGAAACCACGCCCACTCGTGGGAAAGCTCGCTGCCGACGCGATAGGTGATACCTATGGGTGATATAAGCCTGTGTCTATGATCCATATTAGACATTTTCTGGCGACACTGCTTTCGGGAGTGTGAAGGCTGAGTGATCCTTCTTGATGTGATCGTCTTCGGAAATTTAAATAAGGACACCGATCTGTTTTGTGCATGATCGCATCCAGGTAGTAGCCTATGCGTTTCTGTGACAAAGGCATAGCTAGGCTAGCTAGCAAACTGTAGGCTGTAGTAACTAATAGTACTCAGTAACTTTACAGTAAGCTAGCGTCATCTCTGTTCTTATTCATGCAAAAGCTTTTAAACCATTTTTGCACGACAAGACAAAAGAGAACGTGCTGCCAGTGAATGTCCTCCTGATACACACACAAAGACGTGCGGCAGATATCGACAGACAACACGCCAGTATCAAGTTCTATTTCACTGCTTCAACGAACAAAAACACACATGTATGCCAAAATGTCCGTTTTGTCGAGTGTCTCTAGCAAGAACAGTCTTAAATGAGTTAAATAAAATCTTAAATAAAAGCAAAGAGTAGTGAGAGAATATGAGATATGAGCCTATATGAGACATGAGATCCTGTCAGCAGCAGCAGATCTTAAAGTGACAGGAGCCTCTAATTCTCTCTGTCAGTAAAGTTAACCAAAGAACAAAGGGAACAGAAAAAAATTCCTAACTGCTCTTGACTAAATAATTCTTGTAGTTTTAATAAGGATTAATCTATATTTAATTTATATTTATGCCGTGCAGACTGTTTGATAAGCTTGTTCCATTACTGTATATTTCATACCTGTTAGACAGGAAGGCACAGGTAAATATGATGTTAATTATGGGTTTATGTAAGGTTTGTAATATTAAGTTGACTTAAATTATAAGTTGTTATATTTCTGAAGCCTAATAAATGTTTAAAAAAATCAGTGGCTATATTAATATCAGTGATACTGGCCTTCATTCATAAACAGATTCCATTACAACAATTATTTTAAATATATTGTCTTTATGTTGTTTCTACATTACAGTGGAAATTGAGGCTCACATTATTTACATTTTTATTTACACACAAAACATTAATAGCTAACATTTTGACTTTATAAAATGATTCTCTAAAGTCGATCGGCTTCTATGAACAATAAAAGAAAGTACGACATTTTCTTATATAGCCTACTATTCTTTTTGCCACAATTTATCATTATAATCAAATTATTTCCTGTTTTTTGTATCACTATAGTCCCTAAGGCCCCGTTTACATGATGGGAAAATGCAGATATTTCTCTGTATTTTGCCCTCTCATTTACACGAAAACGCCGTTTTTATCACTGAAAACGATTATTCTAAAAACTCTGGGCAAAGTGGAGATTTCTGAAAACGCCGGATATTTGTTGCCGTGTGAACTGGGAGAAACGGCGTTTTAGGTTCTCTCTTGTCGATTCTGAGGATTCTGATTGGCTTGCATGGCTTTATCCTTAACCCCTACACTGCCGCCAATAGGTTTGGCATAGTTATGATGGCGCTCATCAGCGTATTTATGCGGGTGTGTGAACGAAGTTATTTTTGAAAACGGAAAATATTCGTTTTGCTAAATACCCGACTTTGTGTAAACGTGGCCTAAATGTATGTACATCAGCGAACTGATGTAATGTGCTCTATTGTTAGGGGAGGGGCCAGCCTCTGTACAATCAAGTAGGGATGTGTCCAGGAGCTCAGTGGCTCCAGTGCATCATCGAGCCCTATTTTAGCCCCGCCCAAAAAATCCGAAACTCCACAATTCAGTACTTCACAGTTCACAGTGATTGTAATATGATTTAGGAATATATTTCTAACCTTTATAATGTGTTTAGAATATTTTTTGGAATTGCCTTTATAGGAACAATTTTCTTGAATTTGAGGAAGATTCCAATTACTCTTTCCAAATACTGGGATCATATTAACACGTGCACACACACAGGAATCAGTATTTGCATTTTAATTAAATAATCATATTGTATTGAAATTCCATAGAATCTACAGATCTGTTAATTGTACAAACAACTCAATTTATTCAATTAATCTGGCTAGCAGTGGAACAAGCAATTATTTAACATGTACTAGATGACTAGTTTATGTTAAAACTGTGTAAATGGATGTACATTTAATATCCAATTAAATCTTAAATATTATATACAATTTTTTGGAGGGTATTTAATCCACTTTACTGCTCTATATCGTCTCCTCAAAATAGAGCCACCTCTATTCTACCTTCATCCATCCTCAAGAGTTCAGCTTCCTCCCTAATAAGTGATTGGAGAAAGAGTTCACCTCAAACACCACCCCATCTGGCTACACATGCTCTTTTTACCATTGCAGGAGAAAAGGTCATATTTCAAATGGCCAGTACAGCTGCTATCATAGAGCTTTGTACAAGCAGCCAGCAGAGTGTGTTGGGATTACCCCAACTTCCAAACCCATGTAATATCGTTTTCTCTCCAATCCCTTGCTTATTTTGCCCAACAAATGAGATTCCGCCATCTGTGCAGTAAAGAAGCTGCACAGCTCAAGTTTGTAACGTCCCCTCTGACGATCTTATATTATAAAACCTTCCTCGATCTACGGAGCTACACAATGGGCCTATCATTGCTATTTTCTGCCCAATAATGTTGTTTCCATCCATAAGAAAAAGCATATAAAACCTAAAAGGCCATCGCGTCTAAGACAAAAAGGCAGCATTGGTCACAAGTGAGCCATAAAGTGGTGGCAATGATATTGCAAACTTCATGGTTTCATGTGATGTAGTAGAAAATCACTGAAGAAAAGCACAAAAGTAAGGTGAACGGCATTGTGGGAAGTTCATTTAGTTGTTGTGAGAGTCAATAAATACATTGAAAATACTTTAAAAGTGTTATAAAAGCTTTGGATCATTAGGCATGCAAACTGTTTCTGCAACAGTGATTTTTGGAAACCAGGACCAGAAACTAAGCCACCAGAGGATCAGTATGTGTGAGTAAACAAAGTCTAATGGAAACGAATGTTAAAATAATAGCATTTTAATATTACAATGAATGAATAATGCAAAAAGTGTCTCGGAAGGTTATGTTTGACAATAAATAACTGTCCTCTAATGTTAAATTTATGGGATAATGTAAAGTCAGCTGGTCCTTAAATAAAAGACACAAAATAAAAGACCTGGTGCCCTGATCAACCAGTCTAGGTTTTTAAGCAACATCACACGAGCAGCACAATTGCTAGTGCTACATTACTTTTATACAATTTTTTTAACAATAAGTTAATACTGAGTCATATTTTAGACACAATTTTGTTATTTACTGCTATTTGCTTCAACAACACAGCAGCAGAATTGTTGCATACCTCATTCTTGAATGATTCAGTTATTTTAACGAATTAGTTGAATGATTGATTCAATGGCTTTCTCATAAAGAAACTAACTTTTTTCATTTTATAAACGAATTAGTGTTTTTTAATTAATTAATGACTCACTCATAATGAGAGTCACTTGTTTAATTCCTGAAATGATCAGCGTTTTTTTAATGAAATGGATAAATGAACGATACAAAGAGAGTGACCTGGATTAATCAGAACTTTCAACAATTGGTTAAACAAATTATTAATTTTTAAAGATAGGCAATTGTTTCATTCTTGAATGAATAATCATTTTGAATTTTTGAATGAATCGATTGAGCGAATTATTAAAATGACTCACTTATATTGACGTACTGGTGTAATGAAGTAATTTGCAGAATCTTTTTGTAAAATCCCAGAGTGACACAAACAGGGGAAGCCCCAGTGCTGTTAGACTCTTATATGAGCGCTAACCAATCAAATTTGAGGACCAGAAATAACTTGTATAATTTATGATAACAGCAAATGGAGAAAAATAAATTATTGAACTGAGTTTAATAATTTTATCACTTGAGTCAAAAGAGAGCAAAGTAAAACATTTAAATGGATATCACAGCAATTACCCTTTGCGAAACCAAACTCATCAGACCAAGCACATTTAAAAAGGCTTCTGGATATTAGAAGAAGAAAAAAAATCCCAAAACTGATACTCAGAATGATACGGATACTTGTCAGTAATGATACTAACCCACAAACTAAACTGCTCTTTGTTGCTCAGGAGAGCTCGGAGAATTACACATGGCAGATTTCTCTCATTTGTGTGATCCTCTCCCCCTTTGCTGTCTACCTCACCAAGATGATCCTCCTCACTGGCAAGACATCTGACTCCCATACTCTCCAGACTCACACACAAACCCCGTTAGCTGGAAATGCGTAATCTCACTGTGCTCCCCAGACCCGGTGAGTTGACAGACAATAAGGGATTCACATTAAAACCTGGACCTCATGATGTGTAAACAGCTTTTTGTGAACCCAGGGGATCAGACTTGAGAAGGAGTAACTGTGAAGTAAAGCTGCTCCGAACCGGGGATAGTAAGAGCTTCTCCAGAGAGAGTCCCACACACAGATGCCCGAAAAAGCAAATCCTTTTCTCCATTTCACTCTGCTCTTTTGGCTCGATGCAATAAGTCAAAGTCATGGATATTCATTACACTAGGTAATGACTCTGGCTGGAAGAGCACCTATTTATAATACATTTCAAGCAAGGCTGAGTCTTCAAACCTTCAAGAAAGTTTCAACAAATACTTTTCTCATAACACTTATAGTAAGCAATAGCAAAATCTTCGTCCTTTCACATCAGCTTCAAACCACAACTTGATTGTTTTTCGATGCATACTTTTTTCGATGTCATTATTCATAATTGTACACTGCATTCATTGTCAAGATATTTATTACCTCCATGTATTGTCATTCTGCCTTCATGATAATCATTAAGTAATTCATTATGCACTGATATAAATGGAAATGGGTATAGTGTAAAAATGCTGACAGCAAACTTGAGAGGCTTGTAAAACTTATTGGCGGAGGCAATTTACACTGAGTGTGAAGGAAATTAGATGTTATTTACACCCTAGTGTAAATACTAACAGACGCTATTTGCATTTTGCCAGTATGTATATATACACATTCAAAATTCTCTTATGCTCACCAAGACAGCATTTTTTAATCAAACATACAGTAAAAATAATAATTTTGTGAAGTGTTATTTTAATTTATTAAAATATTTAAAATATTTTAAATACAAATATATTTTATATTTGTCTATTTTAAAATATTTTACACTTAATTTATTCAATTTTCACCATCATTACTCCAGTCTACTGTCACATGATCGTTCAGAAATCCTTCTAATACGCTGAATTGGGGCTTAAGTAAAATTCATTATTATCTGTGTTGAAAACAGCTCCTTAATATTTTTGTAGATTTTTTTTTCAGGCAATGGGTCTGAATGGCTCTAATTCACTAATAACTTCAAACAAGTTTTGTATTTATTTATTTATTTTCCATATGGCCATAATTTTGTTCTTAGCCTTATTCTAACTACCAGAATTGTTCTACATAAGGAAGCAATTCAAATTCTAATGCTATAAATATAAATTAAGATATATAGTTAAAGACATTTGGCTTCACAAATATCATGTTTCTAAGGGTCAGTCATGGTTTGATTTGGTTCTAAATATTAGAATGGAAATTTGATCTGAATTTTAGAATATATTTAACCAAAAATATACTGATAATTCCTGATGAGAGCAGAGGGATCTGAAAATGCCACAAGCATAATGCAAACTCAGGTCATGCCACTTCTCCAACATCAAAGTCTCATATTTGAAAGCATTGTGTGGCCAGTGCTATGTACACCTGCTGCAAATAAACAATTTCCAGAAACTATGATACATCAAGCTCAAACAAACTAAACCAGCTCGGCCTCAAGGCCTCTCTTCTCACCTCTGACGACAATGTTGGTGGATTTCTTTGCAGGATTGCCCACGTTGTTGCTGGCTACACAGCTGTAAACACCAGCTTCATCTGTGCTGATGGCAGGTATAGTGAGGGTTCCACCATTGAGAACACTCTTCTTTGGAAGCTCTTCGCCATTCCGGAACCACGCAGGGTCGGGTTGGGCTCGCCTCCAGAGATGATGCATACCAGAGTCACTGTCTGCCCAGGATTGGCCACAATGGGGTCTTCCACAAGCAGCTTAATAGAGGGGGAGGCTAAAACAAAAACAGAACAGGTTAATCTTATCAGCTTCACATGGAATACCTATTTTCTTACTTCAAGAAATATTCACAGTTACATCACGTTTAACATTCTGACGTTTACATAAGCAAATGCCTGTATGACAGCTGTCCAGAAGCGATGGTTATAGTTATAGGCTATATTTATGGAGATGAGAAATAAAAACTACACTGTAAAGCTATGATCAGCTGTTCTGTCGAGCTTTCGAAGTTGTTACCGGAAAGGCCGAAGCTGATCAGTTGGTTTTTGTCACATGACCTGCTAAAAAAGTTTAGATGTTTTCATCTCGCTGTGGCATATAGACATCACATGCATATGGCAAGCCAAAATATTCATTAACGCTGGTCAGGCATCTGATTGCACACTGACCCGTCAAAAGCATGCAAAACGTGTGATTTGCCATAAAAGCGCGTGTTCTAAACATGCACTTTGTGGTCACGGAAAACGCGTGGTTTATGCATAATTTTTTTTTAAAATAAAAAATGTATGAAACCTTATTGTAAAGTGTTACAGGAAATACAACTGGAAAATTTGCGAGATGTGTCTTCGAACGAAGGGATTAGGAACGGTCCGAGGTGCTGAAATAAAAAAACAGTGAACGTGAAATCGAGAGTTGTTTTTCTTTTCTTACAAAAACACTTCTGAGGCATAAAACATCTGCAGACAGAAACAATCTTGTTTAAATTGCAGATCACACGTCGAGGACGCATGTTTTGATGCAAAACCGTGAGTTTCTGATGCACGTTTTCCGTGACTGCACGTTAAGAACGCAAGCTTTTATGGCTTTTACGCGTGTCCCTTGGCTGTCGAAACGCACGTGTTTGTACGAGAGTCAGACGCCTGACCACGTCTGTCGCAGACAACGTTGCTTCCATTATGAGAGCATACAACTGAAATGACAAACTTGAGCGCGCAAAAGAGGCGATCTGTGAACGGGCCCTATTCTTTGTCTTTCCAAGACATGGTGTTCATGTGAACAATGAGCTTTGTCCGCTTTCCTTGCACGGGTGTCGAAGTCTGGACAAAATATAGTGACATGACATCACTGCCAGATTCAAACTGTGCGTTCGCTGGCGCTGAGCCAATGATGGACGCGCTCACCGCTCAGCGTTTGTCATATCATATAAAGTGTTCGGCGGGCCGTATGGCCAAACTTAATTCATTATTATTATTAAAATTTATTTTTTTTATTGTTTTTATTAATCTGTTTGGGTGGGCCAACTGTCAACCCAGGCCCGCCCATAAAGCCGCGCCTGGCCTAAAGGGGTCTGAAAAGTTGTTAAATTGGCAACACTGGAGATGGATTATTTAAAAAAAAATCTTTGTTTATGTTCATCTAAAGAAAGAAAGTCTAATAATATACTGTATATCAGGAATGCAATGAAGGTGAGTAAATGATGAGAGAATATTTTTTTTTTCAGCTTCTGAAAAGTTTGAGGAAGAAAACACTTACTAGCTTGACTCATGAATATTAATTAAGTGACGTTATAAGATTTTAAAGGAATCAAAAACAGTTTATTTGCTAGTTTAGAAGCATTACCAGGTGCGCAGCCAACTTCAAGTGAGTAATTACAGCAAATACACAAAGTTCACGTACTGTCACCTATTGATGACAATTTTGATGGTTTACCTAATGCGTTTTTTAAAAAAAACGTACACTTAAAAAAGTGGTATTTAGTTTACAATTATCACCCAAAGAGATTGGTTTACTTGGACCCATAATGCACCACCACATCCAATATATATAATCAAGTCCTTATCTCAAAAGCACACTGGCAAGCTGTGATGTAAGGGCTTTCAAGTTGGCAAAGCTATCAGTCAATCCCCGGGATTGTGCCATGATCATCATCATCAGATATGTGTTGCCAGAAATGCGCTGAGAGACAGAAAATAAGTGAGAAAGAAGGATAGTGCAAGAAACTGAGCAGGGTGGTGGAGAGAAAGAGGAAGATAGAGAAACAGAGATGGCCGGAGGAAAAGGTCCGCCGACTCTGTTCATTCTTTAATGGATTCCGTAAAGGTTAGGTCCTCGCCACAGTAGCGTGTGAAGCCCACCGAGACAGATTAGGAGCACAGGAACCCGCAGGGCCACTTCCTCAAGAACGTGGTTTTGCCATAGACTGAATTAACTGCAAGGCCAGTGGTGAAAACATCAGCCTGGGGTGTTTTTTTTCAGCCATCAACCGACAAAGGATGAGAAAAGTAGCAGCAGGCCTCTAAATGTAACAGGCGTAACATACTCTGTAACACATGCAGCACTCACAGCTCGCTGATTATCAGACCACACAGCACTTGTGGTGACAAGAGCCTTAGGGCACTTCCTTTGGAGAGTTGCTTCTGTGGTGCTGCATGCATGTACTTTCTCACTTGTTGGACGGCTCAAATATAGCAGAAGGAGCCTAAAATAACAGACAATGCTGTGCACAAGGACGACGTATCTTTGGCATCTCTCACCGGTTTTGTTGGTGAGCCGGAATAGCACACTCTTGTCTGGGATGCCGCAGACATTGCGGACAGAGGCAGTGCATGTGTAGTTTGCGTAGTCCTGAGGACGCAGGTTCTTTAACTTCAGGATCTTGGTCTCACCCTGCAAGCCAAGAAGACTGATATTGTATAAATCGGGTTTTGCTTCAGGACACAGATTTTACATTAGACATCAAGAGGTGATCCAACAAAGTACCAAAAAGTTTTGATCTATGATAGCTAATATTTTTTCTAGATAATTATATTTATATTTTGATTTGGTCAAGTCAGCATAACAGTGAATGGCGCTCTCTTTGGTGAAGGTGCTTGCCTTTCAGTGAGTATAGTATGAGTTTGCAGTAAATCAATGCTAAATACAAATAATTAAATGCAACATATAATGGTGATAATAAATAAACTGATCTTTTAGAAAGAGGGAGGATATCTGTCATTTTGGTAGAAGCAGGCAAATAAGTTAAAATGAACAAAACAAAATTAACTTAATAAAAAGTTATTATGGCAACTGTGCACTTACAGCAAATGCTTTACCTCAATCAAATGACTAACTCACTTTGGTTACACTTTATTTCGATAGTCACTTTAGACATTCTACTAACTATAAGTAACTTTTTCAACTACATGTCAACTAAGTGTCATTAGAGTATTAGTAGGCTGTAGTAGACTGTCAGTAGACTGTTAGGGTTAGGTGTTAGGGTTCAGGTTAGGAGAACAAGTTGACATGTAGTTGCTAAGTTAGGTAACACTTTTTTTGAAGGGGTGTGCATAAGACTGACATGACACTGTCATAAACATGACATAACACCTGTCATGAACATGAATGAGTCTTTATGAATGTTTATGACTGTTGTCATTATGTGTCATTCGGTAAATTATGACACTTTTAATACAAAGTTGACATTGTTCAAAATGTCTTTGTTATGACAACTTGACATTAACCAAGACAAAAATGTCTTTGTCATGACAATTTGACATTAACAAAGACAAAAAAAGTCTTTGTTATGACAACTTGACATTAACAAAGACAAAAATGTCTTGGTTATGACAACTTGACATAACCAAGAAATCATAACCTGTTAACCTGTAATGTGTTAACATTACATTACCCCTTCATTTGTTATGGTTGGTTTTAACTTTGGTTGTCATGACACCATTATAACTGTGACATGAATATTTTACTTGTCCTCAAGTAAAGTGGAACACATTGTACTAGTTATAAAGATGTCATTAAGGGTCATTACACTGTCAAATGCTTTAACAACAGTGTCATTAATATTTCCCTTTACCTCAAGTAAAGTGGAACACGTTGGACTAGTTATGCTATCTTGGTTAATGTCAAGTTGTCATAACAAAGACATTTCTGTCTTTGTTAATGTCAAGTTGTCATAACAAAGACATTTTAAACAATGTCAACTTTGCATTAAAAGTGTCATAATTTACCGAATGACACTTAATGACAACAGTCATAAACATTCATAAAGACTCCTTCACGTTCATGACAGGTGTTATGTCATGTTTATGACAGTGTCATGACAGCCTTATGCACACCCCTTCAAATAAAGTGTTACCTTAAGTTACTTACAGTCAGTTGAATGTCTGTTGGGGGACCAACAAAATAAAGTGTTAGCAGATATTAAGCTGACAGTCTGCTAATACTCTAATGATAGTTACTTGACATGTAGTGGCAAAGTTACTTGTAGTTAGTTGAATGTCTAAAGTGGACTATCAAAATAAAGTGTTACCCTTACTTTTTGTCATCTTTAGATGAGGTCAATTTGTACAAAGACTTTTAAGTTGATCGGTTATAAGTAGTGGCACCGTTTGATACCAAAACCTTCAGAAGATTATTGGCTTTTGATCTGCTTTCTATTGACAAGAAACTGCAGTGCATCAGCTTCATATTCATAGTTCTGAAGGGGTTGAAAGAAGGCTCTATTGAAAATAACACGCAGTATCTCCTTTAAGTGCACAGACTAATGTTGCATGAATGATTCTCTGTGGGGAATAAGAAGAGCGAAACAGGTCCAGAAATACCCTGCATCTTATGACTAATTACCAAGACAGATCCACTCTGAGCCAATCACTGTGCCATATCGGATATGGCAAAGCTGTGTTTTGAAAGCCTTTTTTTGAACTGTCATTTCTGATGTGCATCCTTCTGGACCAGATAACACTCACAATGTCAAACTGATGCTCCCTCTTTTGTCTCTCTTGATAGCTGCGACAACTTTGATGCAAGAGCAATGAAATTCATCAAATGTTTTCAAGCATGCCAGCCTTTCATAAAGTTATCTTATATTAAAGTTATCTAGCATCGATGTCACCATTGATGCACACTATATAATCTAATTTTTATATTACTTTAACTGAAGTTTAGTGCGAATATCATATATTTCGCATCGAACCAAGTGGTTGAGAGGGAGCATGAAGAATAATTTTCACACATGAATTGGCATCTCTGAGTCCAGACCTTAAACTCATAAAAAGTCATTGGGATGTGCTGGAGTATACTTTACAGAAAGTTTGACTCTTGCATTGACAATACAAGAGTTTGACCAAAAATGGATGCAAATCTTGCACGACATTTATTTCCATCAACGTATCCCAATGTCTTACCTGTGTGAAGAAAGGCTCATAGATCTCCACACCCTTGTCCGAACCTTGGGACAAGAACTCCCTTCCTCGTTTCCAGCTGTACCGCACCGGAGGGTTTGAATTGGCAGCACATCGGAGGAACACCGTCCTCTCATAGTAGAACTGCTCCTTTGCCTCTCCAATACTCTGATGGACTGTCACGATGGGGTCATCTAAATCTGAAATGTAAACAGATGGGTTGGTCACGCTAACGCTGATCTACAGTAGCATTGCTCAAATCACCCTGAAAACCGCGCAGGAGGCTTCTGTGGCGTGGTATACAGGAATAGCCACCTAGAACTCTAGCTAGATATATTTCTGAAAAAGGCTTCAGTATGCAGACATGTAGGACAGAACAGAAGTATGGAAATGACAGAATGTAAATAAACAGAAAACTAGGTTACAGGTAAATAAAAACATCCATATTTAGCTTTTTTTTATACCCTACTTTATACATTAATATTAATGTTCACCCAATACTAAAAAGTAAGCTCAATTCAAATGCATATGTCACAATGTTACAGATACCAGAAACAGTTGTGTGCCACTACTAGCACTGAGTTGTTGCTAAATATACCTCAATAATGTGGAATAATTCAAACATTTTACTGTGATATATCTTTTCCCTGTTTCTTTCCAAGGCACAATTTGTTGAATTGCTTAATGAGCCAAAAAGGACCTAAATTAAGAAAGAAACCCATAAAAGAATTGAAAATTTACTGGAGCGCAAATCATACAGTAGCCTATTATGGTACAATATAGGCATAAATTGCTTTGCACATTTTTAATACTTAACTCATTAAACACCAGTTAAAATGAGTGTATGTTATTGAGATCCAATGCAGTCTGGTAATACATTCCAATAAAGGTCAACGTATATATTTTAACATTAGGTAATGCAATATCTAACATATAACAGATAAAAATGCTAAGTACACTATCAACCAACATTAATAATGTGTGTTCAATTCTACACAAGTTATAACAATACCAAGCACAATTCACCTCTCCACAAACCACACAAGCAAACATAATGTCTAAAATTATGGAGCACGACGGGGGCCTTTATTTTGGCATCTGAATTGTGAATATTGAAAAGTAATTTTTTTCTTCCTATAATTACAGTGCATGACTGAGGAGCCATGTGCCTTTAGACCGCCCTCAAAGCAATGTAATTTTAGAGAACTCTCAGCTACCAGTAAGCTGTGCCTTTCAACATCTTTCTTTCTGCTGCTTTAAAACATTAATCAACCTGTCCGATAACAATTTGACAGACAGCATTGGCACGACTCATTTCCTGCTTGTCAGGTTATATTTTTAATACTGAACCACAAATTTATTCAAGTGAATGTCAATGTGTGTGTTCCTGAAAAAAAAAAAAGTTTCGCAAAACAAAAAATTACATGCAGGTTTAGAATAAAATGAGTAAATGATCACAGAATTGTCATTTGTAGGTGATCTATCTCTGTTAATTGAAGAAGAAGAACTGGATCACTGGATTAAAGGTTTCAGTAGACCACTTCGGAACAAATATAAACCTGAATGTAATCAATATAACTATTACCTATCTTGACCGCTTTAAACTAATGAGTGCTGCCACGCTTAGAGACAACACGGGCAGTCCAATTTGAAGTACTCAGTTGTTTATCGGCAGTGTGTTGGCCGTTCTTTATCAATGACATGTGTCTAGGCTTTGATCACTGCATCAGGAGTAGCATGTCTCTGATCGATAAAAGCGAGTGCCCACCAGCGAATCAGTCCACCGTGAAGCTGGAATAAAAATGACAAGCTGAGGCCTGTTCTCTAATTCAAGGGTAATGACTTGCTCCTCATTGTCTCCCCACGGCAATGCTGCCTGCCATCGTCCATCGCTCCTTCTATTCATCTCTCTGTGCTACCGTAAATCACTTTACAACATCTATGGCTCCTCCGTGTCTGTAGGGAACAGAGGCAACACACAACTCCTTTTTGACAGGTTGTGATAGCTTTTGATGGTTCCGATAGCAGAGGAGTAAACCTTTGAAACATGGAAAAATTCAGGAGCTAGCTTACTGACAATGATGTCTCTTTGAAGAATAATCCTCATTTTCATTTTACTTCATTCATTAAACCTCTCATTTTATGCGTTTCGTCACATATTCAAAGCCATGCATTTGATTTCAGCAAAGTCTACGGTTGCCAAAACTTCAATGAGAAGTGTCTTTAAGTCGATAATGAGACCATCTCTAAGAAAATAAAAGTGTTCACAGATTCAGAATCATGACGTGTATGAGTGCAAAACTCTTTGAAAGAGACATGCGAGATATTCTCTTATGATGAGTCACATAAAAAAAAAAACTTTACTGTCTGGCTTGTGCTAGACAAGAAATAATACATGCTCCATTAGGGACCTGATGATGTAAGTTTGACCATATCAGAAGTACTGTAATTAATTTCAAACATATGAAGAGGTAAAGGTTGACATATCATAGGATACACATTAATATTGGCATACATGTTTTGCTGTTTTCTCAGTAGTTTTGCATGCATATTTTTTGTTTATATATAATATAAAATCATGTAGCTAGACTTAAAATGGTTCCTTATATTGTAACTTACCACAATATACTATAAACATTACATAAATTGTATAATATCGCTTAAGTTTGTGGTCAGTAAGATTTTTAAAATGTTTTTAAATAAAGGATTATGCACCAAAGGACACATTTATTTGGAACAGTAGTGTATCTTTATATAAATAAATAATGTAAATATTATATTTTACATAATTTTACATACTATGATAAATGTGTTATAAATACAATAGTATACTAATTATTAATATTTCAAAAATATAAATATATAATACAGTGGAAGATAAAAAGTGACAGCATCAAAAGTCCAAATATTACAAATAAAATGTAAAAAATATGGTTACATTTCACATGTAAAGCAAAGCTATAGTAGATGACTAGCATAACTAACTACAGATAGTGATGGAAATTAACTTAGATTATAGCGATAAAGTAACAAGTATTTATTAGTAGTACTGTATTTTTTCCTTAAGCACTTCTTTGTGTCACTGTCCAGTCATTAACATATTTTGTTATTGTGTCTGTATCATTAAATGTCACCATAAGTGGATAGAACATTTTCTAAGCAGCAATTTAGCATTTACTTTTATTCAAAGTGACCAACTGTAAACTTATTCTAGGAACATTCATTGCTCAAGGGCACAAAGGTTGTGGCTAATGGCTGGCTCCATAAGAGGCTGAGATTTAGTCTCTATAACACCCTGTTTTGCAAGTGAATATTGTGCCAAAGAAAGCATGTAAAATCGCTTGGAATTTGTACAACTGTCTCATTTCAGAGCTGCATAAAGCAGCTAGTGAGGGACACATTAACGTTTAGAAAGCATTCTGGCCCATCATAAACAATTCTGTAAGGTCATTCGGTCATGATAAATTATTTAGATTACTGTGCCTAACATTTTTTTTCTTCAGAGAAATGGTTTTTATAATAGCTAAACAAGCAAGGGATGTGCTTTTTTTTCTTTTCATAATCATGAAAAAAAGGAAAGATAGGTATGAATTTGAAAACAAGTGTCCTATTAACAAGCTTAAAGGAATAGTTCACCCAAAAGTGAAAATTCTGTTAGTAATTACTCACCCTCATGTTGTTCCAACCCCGTAAGACTTTTGTTCATCTTCGGAACATAAATTAAGATATTTTTGATGAAATCTGAGAGCTGGATTACTCTTCCATAGGCTTCTAAGGGATTGAAACTTGCCGGCCAGAAAAGTTATTAAAGACATCATTAAAGGAGCTGTATGTAAGATTGTGGCCAAAACTGGTACTGCAATCACTTTCAAGTTACTGTAGAGTGATGTATGCCAGATAGGCTGCAGAATCTAACATTTTTTTATCCCACACATTTGTATATGCAGCTGTGGTAACTAGAGCAGAGCTGGCAACCCGAATGCTGCAACACTACTGACTCCGTGATTGGTCGATCAGTGGAGGGTGGAGCATCAGACCAAAACACAACATGACAGTTGAGGGCGGCAACTTCACTTTTTAAATGACAATATCCTGGCTAGACTACTGTTGTCAGTGATATAAGTATTTGAAATGAACATGATTTCTAAATGTCTAGTGACATATCAAGGCCATTTTATGATTATTTGAAAAACATTTCTTACATACAGTTCCTTTAAAATAGTCCAAGCGACTACAGCGGCTCAATCTTAAGTTTATCAAGCCACGAGAATACTTTTTGTAAGCAAAAAACAAACAAAAATAGCAACTTTACTCAACTATTCATTTCCTTCTCTGTCGGCCTCGAGTGAGTTCACGTAGAGTAACTGCGGAAAGCTTCTGTGTTGTACGTCACATGCAGGCTCACTATTGGCCCGCGCTGGTCATGTGTGTGATGCGTGTGAGTCTGTGACGTACAACACAGAAGCGTTGCGCTTTTACTGTACACTACGTGAACTCACTCGAGGTCCACAGAGAAGGAAATTTATTCACAAATTAATTTGTTTTCCCTAGATGAACGAAAGTCTTACAACATGAGGGTGAGTAATTACTGACAGAATTTTAATTTATGGGTGAATTAAAAGGTGTAATTAAAAATGCTGAATTAAAAATAATTAATTGTAATATAAATAAATATATTTATATTTATATTATTTATTATAGTAATATAAATAAACAAAATATATAAATTTAATATACCATATGTTTGAATGCTCCAACCAGAAGGACAGGACTTTTTCCTTTTCTTTATTAGTTTATAAAATTTGAGGTGACAATATACAATCAACAGTGAACCCAGTGGTACAGCAAACACTTTTGCTTATAAGTGTCTTTCCAAGTGCTTATGTGATTTGTAACTTTAAGGATTTAAGTGAAGAGCTAAATCAAGGCATGCATCTGAAAATCTAAGAGAGAGAGACGCAGACACAGTCAGCAAAGGCTAAAACCAAGCTATGGCTTGCAAGAGTGTGTGGTTTTCTGCAGACGGGCGGATGAGCTTGTTAACTCACAGTAGACATCCACTCGGATGGATTTGATGGCGGGAGTGCCGAGTCCGTTCTCAGCCTTACAGTAATAACGACCGCCCTGGTGCCTCTGGATGCGAGTTATGCGCAGTGTCTCGTTGAATACGCTGGAGTCCTGGAAGCGGTCAGTAGCACTGCCTGCTGTCTTGGTCCATCGTATCTGAGAGAGAGAAACAAAAACAACATTAAAAAGAGAATCATAAGCTAGTGGTTTAAAGCAGTTCACATCTCTGACGAAGCACATTGGCTCATATATCTTTCAACATGGTAAACAATATACCGTATATTGTTAATGAGATATATTGTTGATAATATTGAACTAAAGGCAGGCCAATGGGATCTACCTCAAGAGCAAATTTGGTCTCTTTATGTTTGCAAATAATAATACCGGCCAATAACAAAGGCGATTTTGTATCTGTCTGGTTGTATAATATATGGCTCTTAACCATCTGCACTAAACCTGTAGGCATAGCTTTAAGCACGGTATTATTCTTTAAAATGAATATGGAAGTCATGGACAGTCATGAAGAGTTCAAAAGACATGATATTATCAGAATTGTCAAATAAGAAAAGATATAAATTAAACCTCTATAAACCAATTGAGAGATTTCATATTATATTCGTATTATTCCACAAAGGAGTTTTGTGTGGTGAGAAATTGTGGCTGTAACACAATTTCCATGCAAGAAGAGCCTGCTGATGAAAATTAGGGAGTTTATTCTAATAACATTTTAAGATAAAAGGGAGGCCTCTGATGTTATTAAAGATATAAGGAATAAAAACACATATAGAATTTGAATTCATTAGATATCTTCTAATCTAATTTATTTGAAACACATTTATAGTGTTATGAAAATTTTGCAGTTTCAGTCCCCCATCACTTCTACAGTTGGAAGCGAGGAAAGTGAAGCAGAAGAAGAGCAGTACTAGTGAGAACATCAGCCATTTTAGAGGGAGGGGCTCTGAACATCCAGAATGGCATTGTACGGGGGCGTAACTTGAGGTAGGGGGCGTGGTTTGTAGTTCTGTAAGCGGAGCAGAATTCATGTCCCACTGACCAACATTCACTGGTAATAGCCAGGTGATGATAGTTTTTAAACTCTGCTTCGGTATTGTTTGTCACTGCTGTTAAATTAGACTATTATTAAAGGGGGGTTGACTGCGATTTCACTTTTTGAATTTTAAATAGTGTGTAATGTTGCTATTGATGCATGAACAGTATCTGCAAAGTTGCAGAGCTGAAAGTTCAGTGTAAGCAGAGATATCGTCTTTTAAAAATCAGGAAGTATAATTGCCTACAAAAACGACTCGAATTGGGACTACAGCTAGGTTATGGTACGGCACTAACCCACACATTTGCATCAACCCCTCCCTCAGAATATGCTTTTTTTTTATATGCCAGCACTGGCTTTATAGCCACTACTAGTTAGCCTATGCTATTTTGTGTCTACGACAAACGCGTACAAACATTATGGACCTGAATTTTCTATAAGTACTAATGTTTTAAACGTATTTTTCATGTATGTTTGCTTTATTTTCGATTTGATCAAGAACGTAAACATGCCAACACTGTTTGAGGATAACATTAGTAGCCAGTCAGTTGCTATTGTTGCCAGTCAGATGCTATTGTGTAAAATAAATGTGTATAAAGTTAAAAAATTTAGCAAATGATCATTCGGAAAAGTTTAGTAAGAGCCGTGTGTGGTGAGGTTCTGTTTGACTCTCTTCATCGCGGCTTTCTCGGTCTGATTCTGCCTGAAACTGATACTGCAGTTCGACACGTATTTACATCTGGACCGGAGCTCATGACATATGTTTCGCCCGTAAAGGTAATGGGCGTTAATCTTCCGGACAACGTGAGCAACAGTTTAGCCAATCACAACACACTGGGCCAAACTAACCAATCTGAGCTCATGACGCGTTTCTGAGGGAGTGTTTTCATAGAATCAGGAAGTGAACCGCTCGTTCAGGGGACAGAGGAGAGCGCGGCTGACAATAAAGGTGAAGTTTATGAAAAATAAGACTTAAAAAAAGAAAAAACACGAATACATGTTATATTGCACCCCATAGATACAATCATGCAAAGAAAAAAAGCAGTCAACCCCCCCCCCCCCTTTAAAATATTGACATATAGAAAGCATAACTAGGCAATATTGTATTAAATTGTATACATTTTGGAGGCATTTTTGTACCTGACACAGCAGATTTTGTACACCAGCGCCAGACTCGCTTGTTCTTAAGACCTACATAAAGCTTAACAACAAGCGAGTCTGGTGTAAAAAATCCACTGTGCCAGGTCAAAAATGCCTCCAAAATTAATAAAATTGCCAGCAAAATTCAAGATATGAATTTTCCCCATATGAGATTTTATCTTTTATGTTTTTATATTATGATATATTTAAGCAATATCACACGAACAAAAGTGCTGAATGTTTTTCCTGAATATCAGCATGATTGTATGTAAGATTCCACCTAATACAAAAGTTTAATAAATAATAAGTCAATTAATTTTTAAATAATAAATATTGTCCATTCTGACTGTTTCTTGGTCAATTTCATGAACGAAAATAATCAAGAACAAAGCAGAAGAGTTACGTTCCCCTGCAACATATAGAGTGGTGGTTTGTCCCATCATATCACTGTGTAATGAGTTTAATGAAAAATTGCAATTAAATGTGCAATTGAAATTGTTTAAATGAGTTTAGAAGGTTTCAAACTGTGATGCTACTGTTTACATTTAAGTTTTGACTTGGAAATGAGCAAATACTCTGTCACAGATCTGATCTCCAGATCAATAGATGGCATAAGCTGTATTTGGATGGTAATTATTTCTCAGCAGGATGTCTGTAAAACAAAATCTGTATGTCATGAATTTGGATGCCAATTAATTCACAGAGGACGAAGGAGTGTCATCTGACAGCCTACAAGTTTATAAGGTTTATAAGGTTTATAAATCAAACTTTGTTTATATAGGTGGCCTATATCAATTTTTTTTGTCTCTGACATGATTTTCTCTTAGTCCCCATTTTTCCAAATAGCCTTTTTTTTGCTTTCTATATCACATAGTGTCAAATAGTATGGCTGTGAAACAATTCTTTTTTTCTTCTATTGATTCATTCTTGTAAACCAGTAGTTCAAAATTGAAGCGTGTCTGCAAACAGCAGGAAATTCAGCCCAGTACACCAATATTTTTGATTTGGAGAGCAGTTAAATCACTGAAAATGTTGAAATTATATCATGTTCCCCTAATGGAATCCATACAGTCTGAATAGGACAACAGACTATCAAAACAGTAAACATATTAAATACATAAATGCCAATTTTTAACTTGACGCTAGTCTATTATTGCTTAATTGCCTCATTAAAATGTAATATGGCAAACATTTTTCATGGTAAACAAACAAATATTGTGTACATTTCAAATTGCAATTTACATGTTTGACATCAAGACCCACACACAAATATATAACCCAGAAGAAAGCAGGAGAGATGAAGGAACGAACGCAGCACATGGAGACTCAGCCGGGCATAGAGAGAGAGAGTGAGAGATTCTGTAGCTCCCTCTGTGTACACTCTATCTGCCAACCAGCCAGACAAGTGGAGCAAATTGGCCATTCAGCCCTGGCTTGGCCTTACCGAGTCCTGAGTGAGACTTACTGTGTAGATGACCTACATTACAACAGAACCCCCCTTTATCATCCCTGCTGCTCAAGAACCTCAGAGGCGGGAGCAACTCAGCTTGAGTCCAGCAACAAAGATCAAAGCTCCGCCTTCCTCTTGCAAGTAGCAACTTCTTCTTCACCTCAACTATTAGCCCCGCTCTTACTAATTGAAAGCATTTTCAGCTCTGCAATTTTAAAAGACTACACACTGCTTCGCCTACACTCTTTAAAATTAAAGGAGTAGTTCACTTCGAAAAGAAAAAGAAGCAGTTCGAAAAGAAATGAAGGTTTTTGATGAAAACATTCCAGGATTTTCTCCATATAATGGACTTCAATGGGAACCAAACGGTTCAAGGTCCAAATGAGAGTTTCCGTGCAGCTTCAAAGGGCTTTAAACGACTCCAGACAAAGAATAAGGGTCTTATCTAGCGAAACGATTGGTCATTTAAAAAAAAGTTTAAGTTTTATAAGCACAAATGCTCGCCTTGCTCTGTTCTGTGATGAGCGTTTGTGACTAGGGCTGCAACAAACGATTATTTTGATAATCGATTAATCTAACAATTATTAGAACGATTAATCGACTAATCATCGATTATTTTTTGAGCTAATCATTAAGTATGGAATGATTATTCAGCTTTTTCAATTAGTTAAAACATTGAGTTATACATATTCTTAGTATAATATAAAAAAAGAAAATCAGTTTAGCTTTTGAAATAGTGGTTTTAATGCACTTAGAGCCAACTAAACAGGTCATTCTCTTTAAGTTTTCAGATTTCGGTCTAACTCAAATCATATACAAATGCTCTCTAAGCATTGTTTAATAAGCCCGCTGATTTTGATAGAACTGACACAGAAAAGGGGACATTTACTTCAGGACAGAAAAATGGTCAAATATTAATCTGCAAACCATTATTATAGATAAAAAATTACACTAGTTGTTTTTTTGTTTTGTTTTTACATTTTTTACATTTGTCAGAATTGAGCTGACAGAGACGTTCTCATTCACCTTTAAATTTACAGAATGAAAAAGAAAAAGTAACTGCCATATTATTCCTAACATCTCCTTTTTTGTAAGTCTTCATGGCTATAGAACAAAATACAGGCTATAATACCAAATAGTGTTACAATAATAAAAACAGGACGGATTCCTAAGCTCAATCAAGCTTTATTCTATGCAAAATAAATCATCACATTACTACTATATTATTATTGATGATATTATTACTATTAGTAGTATTGCATGATCTAATAAAGAGATACGTTACCACTAGTTTAGTTAGCTCCAGCTGGAGAACACTTAATTCTCACAGTCTCCTCTTTTGCAGGGATGTTTCCTCTTTAAGTGCTCCAACATGCATGTTGTGTTCCACCTTGCATGTATTGCACATGACAGCACTGTTGGTTTTAATTTTTGTGAAACTTTCCCTAACCTCGCTTGTTCGGATTCGTTTGCTCCGTCATAATTCGCGCTGTTTTTTTCTTTTACCGCACTTGCATTTGTAAAGGGCTGCATTACACTCTAGCGCCACAGCACCGTAGCGGCCAAATCGCGATATTGCACGCCCTTACATTAGGTCACGTGAGATCATTTCTTTTTGACTGAAGAAAGAAAGACGTAGACGTCTTGGATGACATGGGGGTTATGGATGACAAGAACCATTATTTTTTTAAAAAGTATTATTAGTGTAAAGAATGTTTTAATTATCTATAGAACCTGTTTCAACTATAAATAATCTTTTTTTTTTTTTTTTTTTTTTTTTTTTTTGCAGTGGAAAGGTTCTACAAAGACCATTGGGTGCCAATAAAAAATCTTTATTTTTAAGAGCGGAGTTCTCGGTTTTTCTTTCGTGAAGGTCTATGAAGAAAGAAAAGAAAAAACAGCGGTTTGAAGCCCAACAGAGTCGTAACCTTTGGAAGTGGCAGAATGAAATCCATTTCATGCTTTGCTGAGGATGGAGGGTGGGCAGATTTGTTTACACACGTATTGGATGTTGGTTAGGAATAAGGGTATTGGAACTCGTGGGGCTTAGATACGCTGGCTTTCTTTTGTGAGCTCAACAGGAAATAAGGCAGCTAAAGAAAAGTGCTTAGCCCTGTACGTCTACATGTATTGAGGTGGGCTATAGCTGACAGCGCACAAATAGGAATTTCTACTTTCAGAGGGGACAGAGTGAAACTGAATAATTCTTTGTGCCCAGTCAAATCCTTCCAAAACTTCCTTCATTTAATGTATAAATTCGCAACTTTGGGAATGAATGAAATAAAAAAGTAGCACATAAATCAAAAACCTCTGTTTATTTTTGTGTTGGTAGAGAGCATGACTCAAGTGATATGTTGGGGTAGAAAGAGAAAACAATTTGACAGCAGCCCACTGTCTTCACAACCAAAGTGCCTCCATAAATAGTCATAAAACAGTGGAAATGAGTCCTCCAGAACCCATGTCATAAAATAGAAAGGAAAATATTGTTTCCGAGTAAAGGCAGGAAAGCAAATTTTCAAATTACAGTTACTGTAACTCAGGATTTCACTTTAAAGGGCTATTTCACCTCTGAAATGAAATATCTGTCTTAAATAACTCACCGTAATGTCGTTCCAAACCTGTATGACTCTCTGTATTCTGTTGTTTCCTCCATACAAAGAAAGTCAATGGGGTCCAATATGTGTTTTGGATGTTCAAAACAAACGTAACCACTGATCTAATGTCACTTTATATATTCAAAAAATCGATATATTTTGAAGAATATTTAGATTTTATCTATTGAAATTCAACTGGGTCCATGTTTTCAAGTGTAAACTTAATCCATGCAACTCCAATCTTCTGAAGTGATCCAGATACTTTATGATGAAAACCAATATTTAAGTGGATATTCACTAGCAAATCAAAACAAAGATCCACAATATCATGACACATCAATCCAACAACAAACCTCATGTATGAAGCTCTTTCATGCTGCCCTTATGGAGCTTGAAACTGATGGACAATGACTTTCACATTCATCACATATCTTATTTTTCATTCCACATAAAAGAAAAAAGAAAAACAGCACAAGGTTGAGTAAATGATGACAGAATTTTCATTTATGGGTGAACTATCTCTATAAAGTATTTGGTAATGTCATAAAAGAAGTGTATATGAAACACAAAATAGTAACTATGAAAAATGTAGCTACTCTTTTTTTTTTTGAAGTACAAACATTTTTCGTTCATCCACATAAATTTGTCAAGTCTGAGATTTTTTTCCCCTGCCAGCATTAAGTGGATCAGTGCCACGGAGCGCCTGAGCCAGAACACTGATGAGAGTTCTGTGACGACGGGCCCAGTGTCAAATGCAGACAGAATGCACCCATAAAAAGAGCTATATATAGCCTCCAGCCCCCTCAGTCTATCATAAAGCAGCCCTGGGTCTATCTTTCTCTGGCCCACTCACTGTCTGTGGGATCTATGGGAACTGGTTCAGTAATGGAAGAGCTGAAACAAAGAGTTGGTGAAAACTTAGACAAGGAAGTTTGAGGGTTTCACGTTAATTACACGATTAATATGCTTTGCTGCATGGTAAGACATCCATCTAAGATGACCCTGGTGCTAATTTGACTAAGAGAACAATTCAGGAAAATTCTGTGGTCACAATTCGCATTGCTAGAATATGGACAAGACCAGTCCAAATATATAAACTGGTCTTGTCCGTAGCACTGCAAATTTTCCAGAATTGTTCTCTTAGTAAAACTAGCACCAGGGTCATATTAGATGGATGTCTTACCATGCAGCAAAGCATAGTAATCGGCAATGAATGTAAACCCTCAAAACACCCTTGTCTAAGGTTTCACTAACTCTTTTTTCAGCTCTTCCATTACTGAACTGATTTTATTATATATATATATATATATATATATATATGTGTATATATATATATATATATATATATATATATATATATATATACTGTATATATATATATATATATATATATATATATATATATATATATATATATATAGCTTCAAAGTTTAAATAAAATATAAAATAAATAAATAAATGCAATAAAAAAAAAAAAAAAAAACTCTCCATTATTTGTATGGTGGAATATCCATGTAACAATGCACAAATGCAGCTTTAAATTTAAAAAGATGACAAGACATGATTCTTGTGAAATGTCTTGGGTAACAATCAAAAAAAAAAAAAAGGAAAATCTGACAGCATGCTGCTGGGAATAATTCTGAATGGACGTCAACAGAGAAAGACATTTATGGAGCCAGATGGTACAGTTACGCCATCAAACAGCAGGGGCTAAAGAGCTCCTGCTAAACTTGAACTATTGGTAGAATATGTACAGTATATACACGCTTGACTGGGACAATTATTAAAAAAAAGTTACAATTTGTGATGTTAAAATTTTGTTTCTAACAATTACACAAGGTGGTCTTTGACACTTTATCCATTTCATAACAGAACTGAGCTGTGCTGGTACCCAGTTTAAATTTTAGATAATAAATGTTCCTGTGGTACAGTTTCGACAGCCTACTGCATTACGTGATTGGATAGGTCCAGGAAGTCATATTTCATGTTTACTGTCATTAACGTCCCAAAAGCAGAGATGGCCCGACTGCGTTAAAGTGGAAAAAGGAGAATTCATTAAAAATCTTTCCTTATTTACACTCAAGGTAAGGGAGTCAGCAAAAGTCAGGAGATGAGATGAGAAGTGGCACAAGTTCATTTATTCAAAATGAGGCTGCCAGCAAAAATCTTCCCATCTTTCTACAATGAAGACTGGGAGGCAAATGCAGCACAGAACATTCAAAATGCATTAGGGTTTTCACAGCCAAAAAAAAAAAAAGTCCTCTGCGTGAACCAACACAGCTCAAAACGTGCTTGCGTAAACAATTAAAATAACAAACTGCCTGAATTGTAGTCATCAAACATATAATTTATAATTGATCCATAATTTGTAATTTGTCAGTGTTTATGTTTTATGTAGGACACAAAACCTACAAACCAAACGCAACAGTTGGGTTCCGGAAGTATAAATACCATTCATTTTTTGAGAGTTGATTTTTAACAATAAATGATAAACCTTTAAAGACAAACCGATGTTAATCTATGGTATATTGAAGCCATCAACATATATCATTTATGCCTTTTTTTAAAGAAATATATCCAAAATAACTAATTTCTCCATTGTTTTCAATTTGATTCATTACAGTTCTCAAGTACACATTCGTGTACCTTTGTCTTTTTGTCTGATTTTCAAATAGTTTTTTTCTTTGCTTCAAATCAGTTTACAATGTTGAGATTTACCTCATAGGTGGTTGGTGAGGTTTCACAGCTTTAACAAAGACTTTGACACCATAACTAGACCCAATAATGAGAAATAATATATATTTTTTTCACAAGCAGAGATATTACAATACTGAGATATTATTGATATATACTGTATATATATATATATATATATATATATATATATATATATACATATATATATATATATATATATATATATACATATATATATATATATACATATATATATATATATATATATATATATACATACCCAGGTGAAAAAGATGTACAATTAAGTGTATTAAAAATGTACTTATATATGTTTTTAGTACAATAAAAATATAATGTAATGCATTTTTAATACACTTAATTGTACGTCTTTTCACCATATATATATATATATATATATATATATATATATATATATATATATATATACAGTATATATCAATAATATCTCAGTAGATGTTTTACCAGCGCCCAATTTTGTTTTACATGCATTTACGGCACTAGAGAGAAAAAAAAACGTGTCCAGAAATGATATGGCCGATTTCAATTCACAATACTTCCAGTGAGTCCTACGGCATCGATCATCTGACATTAAGATGAATGGGAATGTTAACAGATAGATTTCTTCAGGTAATATATAGACTTTCTTGCTCCCCTCCAGGTCATGGGGTGGCGCGGTTCCTCCAGGTTCCTCCAGAGTCCCAGGGCCCCATTGTGCATGCAAACCGCGGAGGAAAGATGCACTTAGCACTTAACGGCAGCGGTGACGGGGCACCATTACCTTCAGGTGTACCTCATCCCACACTGCCCACCCTATTCATCTCTTATGCCTCTGCTCCGGTCAGGAACCTGGCTGCAGGGCAGTGAACAAAATGGACACGGCGCGGCTCTGATGTGAGGAAAAGAACGTCACAGGACCACAAATTCCTTACAGAAACTGTGTGTAGAATCCAAAATGAAGGCTTACCTCAGAACTATGACACCACAGCGCCGGGAGGATTTTTTTAGCAAACATTTAGATTTTACGACTCTTCCTAGCTTTCTGAGGTCTGACAGTGCTCCTCGGGGAATCACTCAGCTCTTCTGCAGTCGTGCAGGTTCAGTGATTTCCCTCGTGGCCGTCTCTTCCCTTGCACTAACTCAGTGGGACTGCTCTTCCTCTCCACTGAAAATGCAGCACTGAGACCAAGATGAGAGGCGTAGAGTGCTGCCTATCTAAAACAGCACACAGGCTATGGGACTGATAAGCCCCCTGCAAGATACGGCGAGGAGTGGGGCGTTGAGAGAATTAAAACCACTTGAGTGAGGGTGAAATGGAGAGTACTGCAGCAAGTCCAGAAGCGCAACAGATGAATGATACATACAGGGAGTGCATGAAGTAGAAACACAGAATGTTGTTATCGTCCTGCGATAATCAAAATGTCATATTATTCAGGATTCTATTGCGTCCTCTTGAGCTAAGAAGCACAAAATTGATTTAGGATGCACAGTAGCACCAAATTTAGCACAATTCCTGCCTATTCTGTCACTAGCTAATATCTGAGTAACATATAGGGTAGAGAAGAGTAGAGGAGAATGGTATTCCTACAATGAAGCATTTCAGGATGAGAAGAAAGCAACTGTAACTGGGCGATTGGAAAAATGACGGTTACACTTTATTTCGATAGTCACTTTAGACGTTCTACTAGTTTTAACTTTTCAACTACATGTCAACTAACTGTCATTAGAGTATTAGTATATTATAGTAGACTGTCAGGTTATGGTTAGGTGTCAGGCTTTGGGTTATGAGAATAAGTTTACTTGTAGTCGCCAAGTTACTGATAGTCAGTTGAATGTCTGTTGGGGGACCAACAAAATAAAGTGTTAGCAGATATTAAGCTGACAGTTTACTAACACTCTAATGACAGTTAGTTGACATGTAGTTGCAAAGTTACTTATAGTTAGAATGTCTAAAGTGGACTATCGAAATAAAGTGATACCAATATGACTTAAAATATGCCCCACATTAGGGGCAAAGAGTAAGTTGAATCATTGCGAAACACTTGAATAATTTACATCTAAAATAAAAATATGAATATAAATGAGAAAAAGCAGTTTTCTAAAACAGAATCCCATCTCAAAGTCCTATTTGTCTGCAATTATTCACATTTTCATAAATGCTCAATATTCAGCATATTTTGGTAATATTATTTCCTGCATATGGATACAAAGCTTTACACTTTACCCTAAGATACCATTTTGTAAATTCTTCATAACAATTAAACTAAATTTAATTAATATAAACTAATTTAATCAGTTTTATACACAGGCAATTCATTAACTTGTGTTGGAAATATATATTTTGACAATATCTATCATGTTTGTACTTTGACATGCAAAAAACAACCTCTTGCCAGAGATGGAAGAGGTCTTGTACTTCGACATCTCTGGCAGGATGTTGTATGTGACGGGCTTGCATATGAAAAACGATGCACAGTTTTCTACAGTATATTTAGGAGGCGGCACATCTTACCCCACTCACTTCATTCTGTGCCAGTCATCATATCAAGGCTCTATAATAAATTGCAGTTCACTGAGTATCAAATTCTACGATATTGTATATTTCAACACCACAGATTGTATGTATGAATGTATATGTATGTATGTATACAGTATGAATGAAATTCAAATGTACTACATTCACCATATTGTCACATGACGTGACCTGTCAGCGTCAGTTGCGTCGCTTCACTTCCACTCATATAACCTCTCCTGTGGCCTCATAGGATAGTAAAGTCTTATTTGGGGACACTTAATATTCAACAATATTATTGATCTGCCTGCTTTGACACCATTATATAATTATTCAATTATATGAAGATAACATCACTGTTTTCTCCAGAACGGCCTTATGTAAAAATATCTAAACTTTTTCACAACAAAAAAGAACCATCACTGAATTTACTTAAACTGGACAATGACACTATTTAAATTTGGATCTGCTGTAAAGCCAAAAAACTTTGTTGCATTATTTTCCTGTTATCACTGTAAAGCTGCTGTCTGTATTGTAAAAAGAGCTATACAAATAAAGGTGACTTGACAGGTCATCTGGGTACTTTTCATTTACTTTTTAATGTATTCAGGAAAACTGCTCTCTTGGCGTACTGTTTGCTAGCATTCTAGTTGGGAAGTATTTAATTTTGGACACAGCGTATGAAATTTTCTAATTCTAATCTTGCAAATATCCCATCTCACCCACAAGGAGTCCTGTGATGATACCCATCAGTGAGCAGCCTCATGCTGATGATCAAAAAGCAAAAGAGGTCAGTAAACACCGAGAGCCTCACCTGTGGCCGTGGATGCCCAGACACCAGACAGGTCAGCTCCCAAAGTCTCTCCCTCCCGGATGGTGTACACCCTCTCTGTGTAGCGTTCCTCCTCAATGTTGCATGCGTGGCCGGAGTGGATGATCCGAACGTTTGGGGGAGCTGCATTAGGGAAGAAATGAAAAAGTGATATAGTTCAGTTTCCCGGATCATTTGAGGTTGCATCATCAACCAGCCACACTGCAGAAAGCTGTCATGAAAGGAAATAAAATCCCTGCCATACAAGACTGATGCTTTCAGCCAAATCAAATTCAAGGGGAGGCACTGCAATCATTCACCTTAACTCCAGCAGATGTAATTTGCTCTACACCAGTTGTTCTGTATGTAGAAAACTCTTGGACTTGCATTTCCAAGTGATTTCACAGACAAAAATACCCTCATCTAAGCATTACCTAATAGTACATCTCGAAGATGCGTAGGCGACTGATGAGGAAAAGTGCCTGTATTATTGATTTCCCCTCTAAGCAGGAGAACAGAGCTCCGCTGCACTGCAGTGTGGTTGCTTGATGATGTTTCCTCCACTAATCTCCACTTACCAAGCACTTCAAGGATGCTATTTTTTTTAAACAAAAACCCACATATTCCTATTGATGTAAAAAATGACCATAAGTAATAAAAATGACACAAGGATGTTATTGAAACTTTTACTTCGCTGATTATTGTTGACTTGGAGACATGCAAATTTTAATCAATGATAAGATTTGTTTGTCATAAATTTTGAAACCGACTTTTAATCAATCAGTCGATTGAATGATTTAATGAAAATGATAAATTAAATGTATACAGAACATATAGCCTCAATGTAGTTACTACATACATGTTGTTAGCTCTTTTTTGTTACTAGCTTAGATGGAACGATACGATTTCAAAGAAGTTCCCCAACACTTGTAAGCACTGTTATGACCCTATGATTTTGTTATATTTCTGTTGTTTGGGAGTGTCTGTCAAGGATCGTCTACTGATTTGTTCCTGCAGGCCTGATTGGTGCACACAGTACTTTAAAAAGCTCGCCATCACTTCCTCTGGAGTCATCTTGTGTTCAGAGCAGAGAGAGTTTGATTGCATAGAGCAGAGTTTGTGTTGAGGTTTTAAAATAAGTTAAAATCAGTTTTGTTTATTATTTTGACCTAGCCTGACTTCGTCATACTCATATTCTTGTCAGAATGTGAGTCTCCATAGGGTTTTGATTATGAGGCATGTCTTAACCGAACCAGAAAAAACAACAACTCTGCACTCAATTGGATAGTCCAACGCATTCTCATCCTTTATCATCATATAGAACGCTATATGACAAAACGGCGCTATACTACGCACATGGCATCCGTTATCGTTAATATAACACGCGCTGTGATGGTTAGGTTTATGTGTGGGTAGGTAGGGTAGTCTCAAGGATTTATTGGATTTATTACGCCTTGGGTTTGCGTGGTATATTAACGATAAAGGGTGCCATGTGCATTGTATAGCGCCGTTTTTGCATATAGCGTTCTATATGACGATAAAGGATGAGAATGGGCTCGATAGTCGCAGAGACCTACAACCAATCAGAGCAACGCAGTAAGTCAACTACTTTGCATATCACAGTTGTCAACTACAGAACTTATTTATTTTAGAAGTAAAATAACGAGTGTTGCTTTTCTCACTTGGTCCTCCGTGAGTGCGACCAAAGGAGAAACCACAACGACCACAGGCATTTCATTACGTCCCATCTTCTTAGCAACCATCGGCTGATAAGTTACACTTTTCCCAAATCATGTAGGAAGTACGGCAAAAATTTCTTTCCGATCAACAAATGCCTTGATTGCAGTTTTCTGTTCGTCTACTAAAATTAATGCGCTGTCGATTTATTTCACAACAGACGGAATCTATTACATCTCAATTCTCCAGCTGCAGTCATCTTTGAGGGAAACCAGTTAAGCGCTCTTTGATAATGTGATAATTACGTCCCAGCAGATCACCTGTCCATCATCGTATAAAGCCCGCCCTGGCAATTTGATTGGCCCGAACATTTTTGACTGATCATAATTACTCCTCAATGGATCAAGTCCAGACCGAACTTCCGACGTGCTACGAAAAATGTTGGGCGGGGTTCGGGCTGGCATCCAGGCTAATTTTGGCCCAGTCAGCTCCTGAATCTACAGTCCCAATTTAAGATCATCATACAGTAGTTGGTCCAAACTCACTACATTCCAGTGTCTTTCAAGTTGCACCCCTTTCCCTTGTGCAACAAGCACACAGAATTTATCAGGACTGACACCACCTGGAATGAAGACATCTCAGAGATCTAATAGTGCTCACCAGGCTACTGCAAAAAGTATAGGAAATGAAAGGAAACTGTACCAAAACGCATTATGTTGAAAGGTCTCCTTCTGAATACCAGATGAAACAAAAGGGGAGAGAAAAAAACACATCCAAAAAAGCATTCTCTTCCAGTGTGCCAGCTGCCTGCACTGCATCAGTCCTAGTTTCACACCATCTATTTTTAGAAAGTCAGTGTCTATCTCACAACCCACCATATGACTCTGCTAATGTCCTTCCATATGACGTCAAGAATTCAGGAAGCAGACATCACTCAACTGGCCTCAAAGGGACACACAGAAGCTGGTCTTTGGATTATTATTGATTAAAGAGGCAGCATTGAGTGCTTTCTGACGTCTACACTACACTATGACATCTGAATGCTCCCTGCAGACTGGAGACCTCCTCATATATGCAACGGTGGATTATCTATGAGTTACATGATAACATCATGAGGGAATTATTTGAAATAAGCATTCCAAACAGATATTCATCTCAGGCATCTCAACATGCCAGGGCATATCATTGTTTGCTAATCTTTCAAGTGTCGACACAAATGCACTCATATTTTGAGTTGTGACACAATATATTGTTACTCCTCTTGAGGCTCAAGAGGAGGAGTTTAAGTATCTTGGGGTCTTGTTCACGAGTGAGGGAAGGATGAAACGGGAGGAAGCTCTCGATTTATCGGTCGATATCCGTTCCAACTCTCACCTATGGTCATGACCGAAAGGACAAGATCCTGGATAGAGGGGGCCGAAATGACCTTTCTCCACAGGGCGGTTGGGGGATCCCTTAGAGATAGGATGAGAAGCTCAGTCACTCGGGAGGAGATCAGAGTAGAGTCGCTGCTTCTCCATATCGAGACGGGTCAGCCGACGTGGCTCAGGCATCTGTTCCGGATGCCTCCGGACACCTTCCTGGGGAGGTGTTCCGGGCGTGTCCCACCGGGAAGAGACCCCGGGGAAGACCTGAGACGCTGGGGGGTGGGACTGGGATTATGTCTTCCGGCTGGCCTGGGAATACCTCTGTATTCCCCTGGGAGAGCTGAAGGAAGTGTCTAGGGAGAGGGAGGTCTGGGCGTCTCTGCTTAGACTGCTGCCCCAGCGACCCGGCCCCGGGTAAGAGGAAGAAGATGATGACCCCTAGTTACTGTACATCCTCAGATCTCAAGCATTCAAGAGTCAACAATATGACAACATTTCTATAAATAGAGGAAACATTAAATAAATATATTTTTTCTGTCTGATTTCGTACAGGGTGAATATGTTTTTCTTTCTGAATCCTGTCAAGCACAAAAAAACAACAAATTCTGAATATTAGATAAGAATAAAATTTGCCAAGTTGGCTCCTCTGAAGACTTAAATTATGTCACTTCCTCCCTCCATATCTCATAAGTGTTGTCGAAGAGGGAAGTCAAAACTCACATACAAGTATTAAATTATTTAATTTATCATATAATTATAATTCAAATTAAGAGTCAGCAGAGATTTATTATCTTTTCAGCTCTATACAGCCTGTGAAATGAAACCACGTTCCTCCAGGACCATGGTGCTACTGTACATAAAACAAACACTGGACACATGACTAACTGTACATAATTAAATTAGTTGAGTTAAAAGAGTTGAATAGGAGCTAAAAAAGGAACCAATAGTAAGAACTAAAATATGAATTAAACATTTATACGCATACAGACTAACATAGAACAGGGCATGGTAATAAAGACAAGACTTTTATATTCAAAGATTGATAAAGTTCCTTTGAATTTACACTATGTGTGTGATTGTCAGACCGGTAACATGGAGTTGAGGAGTCTGACGGCTTTGGGAAGAAACTGTCACCCAGTCTGATCACGAGGGCCCGAATGGTTATATAAATATAAAATATCTAGTATGAATGAATGGAATATATACAGTATACAGTATATACAGTATTTTTCATTTAACATTAAATTGTGTTAATACAATTAAAATATATATTTTTTACATGTCCATGACTGTGAAATGCGTGAATGAATATAACGAAAAAAAATAATATAATAACATATAAAAATACTATAATTAATTGAATTAATATAACATAATATAAAAATGTATATAAATATTTCTGTTTAGTGCGGTTCTTCAAATGACTCAAACAGTGCACTTGCCCAACCCTCATTAATCAATTAGCATTTCTTAATTCTGTCCAGTGGATTTCAACAGCTGGAACTGAAAAGCCCTGTAGATCAGATCATGTTTCCATAGCATTCATATTCACAACAAATCAACACTCCAATCTCTTGTCATGCACATTACATGTCAAGTATAGCACCACCTAGAGAATGTGAGAACATATTCTATTAAATAAATAAGGCTGAACTTTAGTTTAATTTCCTGGAATGTTATTAGTATCTCCGAAAGCAGTCAATGCAGGCCGCGTGTTTGGAGTTTCCTGCCCAGATCAATCAAACCGGCGGCTGTGAGATTGCCTCATCCACTCTAGAGCGTGATTCAAGTTTGGCTCTGTATCGCAGTCAACCCTGTGTGGGAAATTGAAGTGCTTTTGGATCTTCTTCCAATCAAACAAGCTTTGACTTCAATGGTAATTTCTGCCTGCTTCCCCACCCAAAATTGTGCATGTATCTGCAGTCCCATCGAGAGGAACAAGGATTTATGATCACTGTCTGATACAATTAAGAAATGCTTTAGTTTAAAATTGATCGATTCATGTTAATTTCAATTTCATCCAGAAAACCAGAGAGTACAACAAGGACAAGTCACTTATATAATACATAAAATGGGCATCAATAAACTGAATCAGTTAGAATTGATACACATGGGAGGTTTCAGTGGACTGGGTGGGCAATATGCCAAAATATTCATGATATACAATTTTTCTTTTTCTTTGGCCATTAAGTTTCATAAGGAGTGTTTCATTAGAATAAACAATTATTGACTAAGTTGTTTGCTTGAAATGATTAGAAAAAAAAATCAATACATTCCAAAGCAAACTGAATAAAAAAAACATATTGACAACTAGGCCTATATCAAATATGTATTTGTGTACTTTCAAATATGTATATGTATACTTATATTATGTATTTTCTACATGTCTATATGTAGAAAGGCTAAAAAAGATGTCAAGACCAGCCGTGCTGCCTAGTCTGATCACGTTACAAAAGTGAACATCTCACATGGTATTACCGAACACATTCAAATTTAGAGTCATAGTTATGGGAATAAACTCTCTAATGAACACTGATGGAAAGCCATTGTCAATTGCCGCTACCAACAATAATGGAAACAGACATGAAAGCATAAAGCTGTCGGAGACTTCTTTATTCCTGAGCAGCAGACACATTTGTTTATAATTTAAGTGGTATTGGATTCTGGATGAAAAAGAACACAAAACACTATACGGATACAATGAACATAAAGGACATACTTTCATCTTTCAGGTAAAGTAACTATTCAGTCATTTGCATAAATGTTTGGTAACACTTTACAATAAGGTTAATTTATTAAACATTAGTTCATGCATTAACTAACATGAACTAACCATTTGTTACTGTATTTGTTATTCTTTGTTAACGCTAATTAATACAAATCTAGCTGTTCATTGTTGTTCATGTTAGTTCACAGTGCATTAACTAATGTTAACAAGATTTTAATAAAGTATTAGTAAATGTTAAAATTAACATTACCAAAGATTAACAAATGCTGAAGAAGTATTGTTCATTCTTTGTTAATGTTAACTAATGTAGTAACTAATGAACCTTATTGTAAAGTGTTAGCAAATGTTTTTTTTAAAGAAAGTAATGTATTTTAAAACAAATAACAGATTAACAGAGATTACAGATTTTAGTTAAGTTTAACAGCACATATTCTCAATGTTTGTTTAACATTTAAAATGATTTCTCAGTAATTTAAAAGAATAAAAAAGAAATGAATGAATATATTATAAATATAATACTTATTATGATGGATGGATAGTCAAGAATTTATATACTAAATAAAATATAATTAAATAAAATATAAAAAATATATAATATTATATTATATAGGCAAAACTGTATGTGCCGGCCACTAATGCTCATTAAAAAAACGTGTTTAAATGACAAAAATGTCAGTGGGTTGCAGAAAAAGAGCATAACCCCTCTGTTTGCAAACATTAATCCTTTTTTACAGAACAGATTCCTTTTGCTCAATCACTCTAATCAGACACAGGCAGAGGAGGATAATAGCCCTATTGGGTGGAGCGAGCTATTGGGCGGAGTGAGCTTATCACTTTGATACACATGCTATGACAACTGCTGCTGCCTGAGCGCCTCTGCTGTCCAGCTGTGAGGATTAACCCCCAGCCAACCTGGCAACCCACTTGTTCATACAATGCATAGCATCCTACAGCCTGAGGGGATGCAAGACACACGGAAGAGGACAAACCCGCAGTGCATTTGTCAATATATAGTGCATATAGAGTTAACCCCTCTATAGTGGCATTGCATTGAAGACAATTAGCGCCCAGGTCTTGGGTGTGTCGTTTAAAGATGCGCTCATTTTGATGACTAATAATGGAAGAGAGAGGCAGCACTGGATGGCAAACCCGCAGGGCCGAGGGCTGATGGAATTTCCTTCCTCCTTCATTTGCAGAGGAGCTCGATTGAATAAGCACTGCAAAACGAGTCATTACTTTTCATTAGCCTGGCACTAATTCTGTAAAGGCCCATATACACATTCACATCTGAATTGACAGTGCTATTTCAAATATCCGATTATTTCTAATGGTTAATATTAATCATGCTGGGAACATGGCTAATTGTGGTGTGGAGGAGCTCAGAGGCATCACCCAAGGCCATGAAGCTCGATTGTCAATGAGTACACAGAATGTTATCCATCATTATAAAGGGATGCATTTTATGTACTTATATTTCTAAGAGGAAGAACAAAGACAACCGATATAACTTCTTGCCAAGGATGAATCGTGACAAAGCAAAATGTTTTCGTGCTATCCGTACGCCAGTGTTTCTTCAACTTTATGAAACGCAAGTACACAAGTAAATTCATACCGACAGAACAGCTGCAGTCTTCTGTGCAGTTCAACTCACACTGAACTCAACACATGCTTGGTAATTCACTTCAAAACTCACGATGGCTAAACCAATTATGAGAATGTCTTGTCTGAATGCAATGTGTCATACTGTAGACACTTTCTAAATAGTGATTTAATTTATTTTATTATCAAATGTTGATCAATCATCACAAACCACGCAAAGTTACGCTATTTAATTAAAAAAAAAAGAATTAAATACAACATTTTGCATTGGTATGTAAGATTTGTCTGTGTGTCAATGAACAAAACCACTTTTTAAAATTCAAGTATATGATGTCAAGATTAGGTACAGAATATTGTATTCATACCTAAAGGGGGTCGCACATCAGACGAGAAGTGCAGCGCCGCGCCACGTCTAGAACAAATATGGCACACCGGACGCGGACATTCTAATCGCGCGAGCTCAATTTTGAATCAACTCCTGGTAGAAGAGCTACATGATGTGGGAGTTTTAACTTGATTTATTATTTATTTTTTATCCTGATTGAATAATAGTTGATGTTTGAACTGTAATAAAGTAAAAGTGTCTATCACGTTAAGTTTTAAAATTTTGTTGTAACGTTACCTGTTGTCTAGGCAACTACAGCATGTCACAAAATACAATAGTATTTATTTAGCTAGCCCGAGTGAAAACAGCACAGGGTGAAGCCATGTACATTAACGACGATTTGACACAAATAAATGTCAAATTAATATAAAACTATACAAATGGTGCTCTGTGGCACCGCAGGGTTTTGAACAAGGTCCTGAGCCGTAGCTGGTTATTCCAAGCCGTCTTGCTTATTGTCCGGTGTGCGACCCCCTTAAGAATGGTCTGGGAATATATTATGCCAAATTTTTATATTAAAACTTAAAATACCAGCAGATATTTTCTGATTTCATAGTTTTCACATGATCACTTCAGTGTCACATGATCCTTCGAGAAATAATTTATATAAATAAAAAAAAAAATATGCTAATTAGGGTTGTTTAAATCCATGCACTTCCCTTGTTAACTTCCCTCCATCTCAATCACTCAGCTGTACGTCATTGCTTACGTTGAACCCTTAAAACGTGTTAAAATGGAATCCACAAAGCCCTTGATCCCTTAGAATACACACAATGGAGAGGATTTATTATTTACAGTTGTTTTCCCCTCATGAATTTGTTATAGCCTACACACCATTCTATAGGCTAGTATGTATGTTTGGGCTGTTAAAGAAGTGTACATGTTGAGTAGACTCACTCCCTCGTTCAAAATCGAGGGGTCAAGGGTCTGTCCAAATAAACTTCTCTCGTCCACTTAACGAAGTTGAACGCACTTCAAAATGGTGGTGGGGGTTCCCCCGAGGGTATGTGTAAAATATTTAAAAGCAGCCTTGGTGCTGGTTATCAATGTTTTGTGGAAACCATGATACATTTTTTTCTTAATTCTTTGATGGATAGAACAGTATATATATTTTTAAAATTAAATCTTTAGTAACACAATAAATCTTTTTACAGTCACTTTTGATCAATTTAATGCGTCATTGCTGAATTCATTTTCTACAAAAAACAAAACAATTTTGAATCAACCATTTAAACTTTTAAACGGTAGTGTATATCAAAATAGGATTAATTATTTAACAGAATTATGTTTAATTATTTAGATTTCTGTAATTTCTATTTTTTTTCTTCTTTTTTATGAGGCATGAGAACATTTCCCAGGCTCTCACATATTTTAGCTCTTATATTTTCTTTAATAAGAGGCATTTTGAGACTAACATGCACAGTAAAACAAAGATGATGCCAATAACACCAAATGCCTAGCTGTGCTTTTTAGAAGAACAGATTTGGCCTTTTCTGTCCTCATTTACCACCGCATCAGCTCTGAGTCAACTGCTAGGATCACTCATTCTATCCCGCAAGCATCCGAGCTGATACAAGTATGCATTTTTTAACCTTACTAGTCACCTTTGACCTTTTAAGGCCTCATGAATCATAGTGAATTTGATTAAAATAAACTCTACCACAATGCCATATGCTTTAACTTAATTTAAAATTTATTTGAAAAGTTTTTTTAGCATGAGGGCCAGAGGACAACCTCAGTTGACGTTGGTCTGCTTTGTGGCTTTCAGCTGACAAGTCTGGTTTGTTTGGCTTTTGAAATAGTAATGAATTAGTTCTAGATTCACGTCAGCGCAGTGGGTGACCTTTCAGGCTAGGCAAACTCTGTATTCAGCTTCTGCATATTCTAACAAGTATTGCTCACACGTTTTTGATTCTTCGCATCCTTTGATCCATTGGTCTGGAATGAAAAAGACGTCTTAATGATAAATGAGATTTTACATTTTCTATTTAAAGCTGTCAAACATGTGACATAGCCCCAGGCTACCTGTGCTGAAGTATGTTCTCATCTGTCTGCCCTTTCTTAAGAACAGAAAAGTTTTTTTTTCTCATCTCCATTATACAAAGACATGCATTTGGTTACATCTTCATTTTCATTTCATTTCAAGTAGATGAGATTGAATGTCTACAACACAACAAAATGCCAAGA
>JAQIUQ010002512.1:0-15213 GCA_030378365.1 Hybognathus amarus | reverse complement strand
TGTCCAGAAATGAGCTTCTACTGTTTAGCTTTTAATTTTGTCCAGAAATGATATTATCCTGATTAAATGCCAGGAAAATCCAAGGGGTAACTTAACAGATGGCACTCGGGCATTAACCTCTGCACTATTTGTTCTGTGACGAGAGAGCCGAGTTTCATTTTATTACCAATATAACAGAGTAACGCTGATTTGAAGCGCTTTGACAGAACGAAATCCAGGGCAATCTCTCTGATGGACAACCAACCCCCTTCTCGCTTATTCACACAAACATCCTCGCTCACTCTGTACTCTATCTCCATACTTTCTTTGCCCTGTCACATAATTCCACCTATTTTCTTTCCTCCCTCACTCTTTCAGCATCTGTCTTCATGCTTCTTTTATCCCACCTTTCCTCTCTCTCTCTCTCTCTCTCTCTCTCTCTCTCTCTCTCTCTCTCTCTCTCTCTCTGTCTGTCTCCACCCCCGCAGTTCTAGCACTTGCTGCAAGACCCATTCAGCTGTCACAGACATAAGCAGACATTATCCAATGGCATACATTTGTGCCTTGGACTTCTGCAAGTAATGACTGCAGCATCAGGATTACCTCTGGACCCCCCCCTCGACTATTCAACTGCAATCATTCTGTCTGTGATGGAGGGGGAGGAAGCAGCCTTTATCACACAGGGAGAGATGGCCTAAGTTAGAGCGGTGGAGATGAGTACATCAAATACAGTTACTCGTTCTGAGCGGCTAATGCTTATGCTAGCTGTGCTTCTGCTGAGCAGGAAATGATGGCTTCGATTAAAGAGCTTGTATCTGTCATTAGACTACTTCCACATCCAGTGTGTGCAGAGAGACGTGTAACATATATGGCTGGCTGCTTCAAATGGAGATTTGACAGTATAGTCAAGTCAAACTAAAAATCGGTTTGACTGCTCACTTTCATGTTGTTCCAAATACGTATGATTTTGTTTCCTCTGTGATTCACAAAAGGAGAAATGCTAAAAAAAACAACAAAAAAAATGCTGGTTATCCTTTTTAGCATAATTGCAACAAATGGGGAGCTTTATATGTTCAACAAGGATGCAAATGCACCATAAAAGTGGGCCATAAAAATATAAAAGTATATTCCAAATCTTTTGAATCACACAATGGTTTTGTGTGAGAAAGACAATTATTTTCCTCCAGCGAGCAGATGAAGAAAACCGCTGTGATAATTTTTTTTAATCAATGAGCTGAAACCAGATCAGTCTGATTGGTAAATGAATCGTTTAGAGTCCTGATTCAGTAAACAGTTCTGACTCAAGAAGAACATTTAATTCACAAATTAGACTTTACTACATCTCTCACGAAGACATTGAGGGACGCTCAGGGGGACGTCAAGATATTAATGAAAAATGACTTAAATTTTGGGTGTGTTCCTCACTTAAAACCACTGAATGACTTCAGGATACCTGGAATATAGGGCAACATTTTTATGCAACATGTTTACAAAAAAAACAATTTGGCACCAAACGTGCCAAATATTTTTCCTTTGCAATTTTTGGGTACAAAACGCAACGTTGTCAAAATGATTGTGAAAACGACTAAAAACGTTGGATTGTGCATGACCAGCAGTTGGCAAGTCACTTTGTAAAGAAACACAACACACCTAAATACTGAAGAAGTAATACGAATGCATGATGTCACTGTTTTCATAAATTCACGTTTTGTAGTTTACACTAAGATGATAATGGTAACATTTTCAAAATCATACACTTTTAAACTATTATCAGGCCCCCAAAATGACATTGTTGTGTAAATGAACGGCCAAAACGCCATAACAAGTGTTCCGTTTTATGTTCCATTTGTTCATTTGTTCCATTTAAGATTTAATTGAAATGATGATAGGATGTATGGATGAACTATAAAAAAATCCCTAAACGACAAAATTCTGCTGTCTGCGTTAAAACAGAAACATAAAAATGTAACCGCCAAGCCAAGCAAAAGCTAAGATTATAACAGGCATCCGTGAGCTGTACTTCACTTGGGAGTAGAGCTTTGAATTACAATATGACCTAAAAAAAGCAGGTGACAAGCAGTTCCCTCACCAAGAAAATGAATTGATTTCAAACAAGCCCTCATTTTATGTAGAAAATAATAATAATAATCCTAGAGCAAAGTATGATGGCTTTAAGCAAATTTCACAAGACACTACAGCACTTACCAGATCTTGTGTTCATTAGTTTTCACTAAGCCCCGTGCACTATGAAAAGGTCAAGATTATTTGATTCAACTAAATAGGGAATAATGATCACACATGCTGAATTTCATAGTAGGGTGTAACAAGAGCTAAGGCAGAGTGGGCAATTACAGAGAAACAAAATAAAAGCAGTGAATCGTGACTAACAAACAGAATCACTGACTCAGATCACAACACAGGAAACACACAAAGGCTTTTTCAGACCAATCTGGCCCAGTAGACAGAAAGAGAGTCTCAAGACATTAAAGAAGTAAAATGCTGACACACCAGACAGTATTGTGAAGTGTTATTTAAAATTCAGAATGATTTTTTTGTCGGATCTATACAGTTTTAGCAATTATATCTTAAAGTGCTGATCGCTTTTAGGCCCGTCGCTACATTGTGTTCTTTCATGCGCACATTTTAAATTAAATCTTCTCGTACGATGCATTGTTAATGAAGGTATACATAGAGGTCATTTAAACTTTTTTTTCAATACAAACACTATGAAACATGTTTAATTCTATCCATTGTCCAAAACTTTCCACAAAGCAGAAATGCCATGCCGATATGTACGTGTACGAACGATACTCAAGTGTATGAGAACAATATACTCAGCAAGGCCAGTTCAGACCACATGATATACTTGCCTTGGAGGAACTGAATGTGAGTTGTTTCTAACACGTCACTCAGGTGAAACGTTATTATCAAGACGGATATATAATAGATCTTCCTGACATTGTTGTTACAAATGCCAGATACTTAATTAAATCTTTAAATACTTCTCAGCTGAAACATTGTATCTTAATCCACCATACATCTGCTACTTGCATTATGGCTGTAATCAGATATTCATGACATCCGTGAGCTGTAGAGGAGAATAAGGAACGTAGCCAGAGCCAGAACATCTATTTCACCTTCCCCAAAGATGAAGATGATGGTTAACACTTACATCTGACCCTCTATCGTGTGCCAGTCTCCGAGTCAGAACCAGAGTCAAAGTCCTCTTCAACAATTTATTCATGCTACTGCTGTGCTATGATAATATGGAATGCATTACACTGCATTAACCTCTGCACCTGCGCTAATTGAATCATGCAAGCCTTAATGAGACAGAGAAAGATTGGCAATGTGCATCGCTCACCAAGGTTGGCTGTAATTACAAATTAGTGATGCCCCTATACTTTCTTCATTTATTTCTCCAGAAAACTAATGGTTTGCCAATAGACCGCAACAAAAAACGTATGTTCTAGCCTGAATGTAAGTTAATTAGGTCCAGCTAAAGTGCATGAGCAACAAGCAGGTCCAGTACTTACACAGCACTATGAGCTCCACGATGGCCTCTCTGGGTTTGACGTTGAAAGCCGTATACTGGCTGGTTTGGCAGCGGTCGATTCCAGGTCATCTCACGGGAGACGTTGACGATGCGCAGGACTCCATCGTAACTTTCGGTTTGCATGTTGCCAGTCCGGCATGGGTGCCTCCTTATCAGCACGGGACCAAAGGATGATGGGTTTGGGTTTGCCGGAGACCAGGCACTGCAGCTCTACTGTGTCGCCCTCCTGAGTGGCCAAAGGGGACTTTCCTCGTGGGACGGGTCGAGTTGGGAGGAACTAGAAGAGAGTAGATGATCAAAATGAACATATTGCAAAGAGCTATAAAAATGCACATTTTACTTCACTGTCCTTGGAGGAAAGTCAACAGCATTTATTGTATAATGAGTAATAACGAGAAACACTATATTTACACTGGGGCTGTCAGTTTAACACGTTATTAACGGTTAATGCAAACCCATTTTAATGGCGTAATTTTTTTTCCGGCACGATTGACAATCTTTTTGGCCTAGCAAATGTTTTTTACGTAGTTTTTTTTCATATGCTTTTGCAACAGGACGTGGCATGTGCATGCCTCTGAAACCCATTTCAATTCAATGGCTTGCGCCGCACGCAAGGGCGCCTTGTTGCTTCGTCGACCAAAGCGCAAGCGGATCTAGCTAGACTGGAAACAAAACAAGAGGCAGGCCACACACACTTTGTTTGGGCTTGCGAGCCGGCCAAATAGTTGGTTAAAGTTATGTTTTGAGTGGATGACAAGGAAAAGGAAATGGATGCCAATAAAATTCTGAATGGAAACTTTACTTTAGTAAAATGTTGCCAAATGGTTCAATTGAAAAGACCAAAGTGATCTGTGTGTTTGTCGTTGTGAACTGAGCTATCATCATCGCAGTATGTCCAGTCTGCAATACCACTTTGATTTCCAAGCACACACACACACAGACACACACATACACATACACAGATGATGCGAGAATTCTCCGCTCCCTCGTCAATATCAGGACCTCGTCAGTGTTTCTTTCACCCTTTTATTGATGGACAGTGTTACATTGAGAGATTATTTGCTCCAATTGAGAATTTGAACACAGTATATGCCAAAAAATTGCACAAAGCAAGCCGATCCACTTGTTGATAAGAGCATTAAAATGAGAAAAAAATAATGTGAGGAAAAAGAAATAAGAGAGACATTAGAATCGATAAAAATGTGTGATTAATCGCAAGTTAACTACAACATTAATGCAATTAAGTGATCGATTAAATATTTTAATCGTTTGACAGCACTAATTTACACCACTAAAGTTTGTTTTACTATACTACTACAAAATTGTGAAATAAGTATAATTTTTTTCAAATAATTTTGAAAGTGCTTTTATACTTGAAAAAGACTGAATTTATTTTTAATCAAAAATACAGTTTTCAATTTTAATCTATTTTACCATGTAGTTTATTTCCTGTGATGGCAAAGTGGCATTTTCAGCAGCCATTATTGTAGTCTTCAGTGTGACCTGATTTCTTTTTTTCTTTTGCATTTTTTTTTAAACTAATGTTGTTCAAAAATAAATCACCAATTTTGTAGTGGAACTACTGCTCTAGGTGAATAAACATATTGTCACAGACATAATATCTGTCTCGACGTTTGCCAGGTACGTCAAATAGAGATATCTTGTCACCCACCATGCAAGACGACAGGCAAGGAGACAAGTTTATGTTCTTCTGCTGATTCCAGACAACAAGTACTGGCGAACTACTGGCTTTACCTTCATGTAAACAAGGATGTTGTCACCTTCCTTCTTGGTATCCTCGTAGGACATTGTGTGAAGGTTACTAGGTTTACAGGCCTCCTGACCTGCTTATGTTGTCATGACAACAAAAGACAGAATATCATTTTACACACTTTCTATCACTTTAGTCTTATATGTTAACACAAATAATATGCTATTTTTTACTATGAACAGTATGTACCATATTTTAATATTTTATTGCCAAAATTGCAAGTGTTTTTTATTTTACTTAAGGGATAAAACAACCTTATTTTCTGTTGTAATGGACAATAAGAAAAGTCACAAATGCTGTCGACATGACCTTGTATTCAACCCATACCATTCATTCAAATGTTTTCCGCTATACTGAGAGATGTGTAGGTCTAAGAAAATCTTTAGTTTTTCACATCTCAAATCCTCAATGACTGAACATTTTTGTCCAACATACTTTCCGCCAAGGCTTTTCGTGATTGACTCACAGACCCTACAAGAACAGCAGGGTCAGGTTGGACGTGATGACATAATCTGTGAAAACAGAACTGAAGATGTCTAGTTCAACAATGCCACAGACACACATCTTCCTCTAAATGAGCCCCTTCCATTAAACACACTGTAAATCTTGACTTTACTATGTTCAAAGTATCTGGACATGAATTGTCCAAGTCTCCACGCCCACTTCACAAGCACCGTTAATAAAGATCTGCATGAAAACAAGGGGCCTTGTTGGGCCATCTTCTGGGATTCTCTTACAAAGTGGGTAACAGTTTTTTTTTTTTTTAAATCAAATTTAAATACAATTCAAGAAACGGGAGGTCATCATATGAAGCTATATCATGCATGCATGAGATGTGCATGAGAGATGATGACAAAGACAGACAAATACCGGACAGTGGAAAACAAGGACTTTTTTCCTCCTTTGGAGAAAGAAAATAGAAATGTACTTTTCTCTCCTCCAGAAGGTGAGTAGGAAAGACTGGATTTGTATCAAGGGATGGTAATGAGTATAGCATGAAAAAATGAGGAGAACAATGCTGAATGTATTTTTGGTTCCCGATTGCATCTCCAGGGGGCCTAGTGGGAGAGGTTGCCGATCTGCAGGTCGATTGAGCATGACTTCTTTTGCAGACCCAGGGCAAACAAACAAACGAACAAACAAACATTGGGATCTTTTGCCATAATGAAATGAGTCGAGAAATAAAATCAGCATTATCCATTTCGGCAACACTGGAGGACTAGATTAACATTCTGCTATGTTTTGTGACAGAAAAAAAAATATTTCGTCTTACATTTGTATCGTTAAAATGTCAGTCAGTGGGGGAGGCTGAGACTATTTTGTTTTACTGAAGCTACTAGAGCTGTGGTATGTGCCGAAACAGTCGGTAAAACAATAATAAATGTAATTCGTTATAAAATACTTGAATAATAAATAATTGTAATTCGTTTATATTTTTATTTTGGGAGAGTATAATGGAATCCTACCATTTAACCCCATTTTCCACTGCAATTGTTTCTCATTCTAAATTCAGTCATGCATGCATGATTTCTAATTAATTACATATTATAATTAATAAATCCATGTTTGCTGCAAGTGCCAAGCTGGTTAAACTCATGGTACGATATCATGTGCTGAAACTCAAAGACTGAAGTTCTCAGAAAATCTCTTTAAACCCTCATCATGGCAGTGATATTTAACAGATTCAGGTGTCTGACAAACAAATACATACCGGCAAAAATTGGACAAAATGTAAAAAGACATTATGCATGAGGTTAGTGGTGTTTTGGATTCCATTTTGGGGTGGTCATTTGAATATGTGTGGCAGGCAAGTAAAGTTAATATATATAGAATGACATTATATACATAGATCAGTGGTGAGCAGCAAAAAAATCTTGTGTGGATGAAATAGTTTCTTGTGAGCATGCAAAACGTTTCTTGTGCGAAGTCTGTATATTTTTAATTTCTGGCAACGGTCCCTTTAGAAGCTCTGTAAATGCCAGCTACCCTCTTTTATTTGTAAAGAATAAGAATAGCTCACCAGTGGTGGAAGAGATGTTGACGTCTATGCTGATCTCTGGTATCCCTCCGTTACTGTAGCGAGGCCACACAGGTGTAAGCTGCCAAAGTCCAGTAAATTTGAAGGTCGATGATGTCCAGGTTTGTGGTTCCTGGGCAACGTCTGGGTCAGTCTGGGTAATGACCATCCGCTCTGAGCTACGCAGTGAACGGCCGTTCTTAAGCCAACTGAACATCAGCTCCTCGGGCGCCGTAGCCTCTACCTGACAGGATATCTTCACCTCCCTGCCGATCTGGATGTTGTCATCATTATGATAGGGGTCTGGTGTAATCCGAACCGGCCCTTCTTCAGAGCTGAGTGGACAGAAGAAATGCAACCTATTTAATAACAACAATAATGTTCATGTGGATTATTCTTCAACTTTGGCCAAATTTTCACCCTTCAATACTTAGAAAATACACTCAAGACACACTCTAACTAGTTTATTTCACAGGAACTTATTTCACAAGACTGTCATTCCTTGTCATTAAATTTGGGTGCTCCATTTTTGATCGCAATGTTACCTGAGGCAAATTAAAGGCACAGTGTGTAATTTTTAGCGGATTACTAGTGGTGAGGTTGCTAATTGCAACCAACAAAAATGTTACGGTGGACAACGGAAAAGTAGCCAGTTAAGCAATGAGATATCTTTACAAAGATAAATTTAGAAATTAGGTTTAATTTAATATTCAGCTAAACAATGTTATTGCGAATATTATTGTTACTTGTTCATCATTGTGTCAGTGTTTTATGACTGACTTTAGCTAGCTTCCTTGCACGAAGAACAACATAATAATGAAGAACGTGTTTGTACCATTTAGGTCCATCTCTGGTAAGTAATTGTAACTTTAGAAATTTTGCAATGAGTAGAGTAAATATCTTAGTTTTTAAAATTATTCATATTTTATATTAAATATTTAGTTAATATAGTTTTAATATGATAATATTTCTTTTTTTTATTCCTGGTATGTAAACGTACATGGGGTTGAAGAAAAAAACATTAATAAAGGCATATTCATTTTTATAAATATCGGTTAGCTCAAGAAGCAGTAACAAACTGCACATTTATTTATTTTTTATCATAAAGTCTCTTAATCTCTTCATACAAGATTTGTAACAGCATGGTTAATGGTGCATTAAATGTAGTGTGTCAGTTTACATAGCTGAAAAGGTCTTTGCTTAATGTAATTTTAAAACAGTTTAATATACTTTTCCACAATTCATCTACACCACTGCTTTGGAAGTCATTATCATGGTGACAAGCCAGTGACACAAAAATGACAAAACATAAAATGTTAATAAAATACCCATGGGCTATTTTTAAGGAATTAAGGCGAGTGATTACCATCTGAGCCAGTGAAACAGCACAAATAAAGCTGGATCTTAAAATACATCATCCCACTATCACCCTGAATAAGGTGAGAAATAAACAGAGGGCCCCTCAAGACACACACAAACACACACAAATGTGATATTATTTAGATAAGGTATTGTCAAGGACGATCACGCACTTTCTCTGTTCTTCGCAGAACAGACGTTTCCTCCCACAGAACCTCAGTCCTTTGACACTAACATTGAGGAAGAAGCTCTGACTCAACCACACTGACATCTACAGAGTTGGAAATGATGTAAGAACGGCGGGACATGACACACACTTTCCACACTACTCCACATATGCTAATGAGTTAATCTTTGCAAGGCTGCATGTGAGAGATCTTGTGCACTGTGAACTTGACATTCAGAAATAACTCCAACTCAAAGCACACCAGACTGAACAACAGCTATTTTCAGGATCTTTACCGAGTTAAAACCACACAGTAAATAAGCCGAAACAGCAACCCACCATTCTCAAGAAAAATTCTGTTTGTAAAGTCACAAAGTCAACATGAAATCAAAACTGACTCCCCTTATGTTCGTGTCACACCGGACGCGAGTGAGCGTCAAACTCACGTGCTACTGCGTCTCAGTTTGACGCTTGACCACTTTGTGTTAATTCGCGTGTTAAGGGCGAAACTGGATGTAAAATCAAAAGTTAGAAGCGAAATTTACATGCCAAAATCAAAACCCGTTGGCGGCCATCTTTTTGGATGTTGATTGAGCATTCATTGAGAGAGTTCACCGCACTGTATTTGCTCTGGAGAGCTAGAACAGTGGTGTGGGGCGGTCAGCGTCGACGTCGAGGCGAACCATTTGGCTAGTTTCACCATTTGCTTGCTCCAGGGAGCTGACGCCTCGGATGGCGTCTGCTGTCAGCGTTACTTCCGCACCTGTCCTGCAGCCAGTTTGATGACCTGTTGTCCGCATCGGAGCGAGGGATCACCCTCGCCCTCAGTCCATCTAATCTAGCTGTCATTTATTTTTTTTTTTAGAGATAGATAGAGCCAGCTTCCAAAAGTCATTAACCTGCCCTGTTATTTTTTTTCTCTACTTCACGTCCAGACACGAACTTATGCACATGTATGTTGGTTGTCTTTACATCAGTAATACTTTTTCATATAACCCTAGATATGGAATGAATAACATTCAATACAAAATGAACATGTCTCGTATATAGAAATAAAGTTTTAAGTGATAAAATATTTGCTTTGTTGTGCATCCCACCATGCATTTAGTCATATTACAAAATAATTTATTGAAGCATCCAGAAACTTCACCACGTGAGCAAGCAGCTAGGCTCCTGATTGGTTCATGTGGCGCGAATTGACGTCAAGGTTCTGATTTTTAGACTCGGGCGCCAGACACCGAATTTGCGTTAAAATGCAGGAATGCACAAATGGCACTAACTGAATAAATTCGTGCGTAACGTGTTAGCGCGCCAGCGCTTAAATTAGCGCAAACTTGAAGCGCGATGCGTATTCGCCGTGCTTCCAAACCACGCTCTCTTCCGGGATATGGGATATCAGTGCTAACATTTGCACTTCTGTCACTTTCAGTGCCAACTGGACGAAAATGGTAGGTCCTAGACAAATAAAGTATTAATCCTAACCTAATTATTTTATTGGTTAATTCAACCGGAAACCAAAGGCGTTAGGTTGTGCCCTACTCTCCCATATATTATATATATATATATATATATATATACACATCTTATTTGATCAAAAACTCACTGACCCAAACTTATATATCAATATATAAACCTCTCTCACCTGTCACAGAGACCAATGTTCACAATTTGATTAGTTCCCGATGTATAAAATCAATTCCTGCCTTACATTTTGTTTCTTGTTACTTTGAAGAAATGTCACATTACCCAAGTAAATGGGTTATGAAACACAGTTTTTCTAAAGTCACGTTGACTTCAACAAAACACAACTGCATATTTATGAGATTTTGGAGGTTGCTTTTTTTGTTTTAATTTTCATTAGAGCTCACTGCTCTCTTTTCATCAGGAAGTAAAGGGGTCAGAGACACACAAGCAAATGCCTCCCAATGGGATCCCAAGTCTCAAGCTCTGCCTATGAGCCAAAGCAAAACACCACAAACTCATTTCCAGTCATTTTAGGAAATGCTATGCCGTCTGGCCCTATTCATCAGATGACTGAATTATTTAAAAACAGCTTTCAGGAAATCTTACTTAACCAATTTATTTGCATTATTTCTGCACATTTTACAATCTGTTACAATCTGGACTGCTAAAGAGGATGATTCAAGATGGACTACGATGCTGATACTGGCAAGAACTCTGCTATTATGAGATAGATGACAACAAGAACTGTAGCTTTGGGGGCTTGCTTTATGCAAGTTTTTGACTAGCAGGCCTTTCCTTACTGGTCAATTTGCGACTAATCAATAGCAAATATTGTGGTAAGGTAGCTGTGCAGGCTTTGGGTGTGCTCGTGAAAAAGTGCAGGTGTTAATGCTTCGAAGTGCCAGTTCTGTCATTATCAGAAAGCACTGCAGGTAAGCAATTACCATAGGGACAAAGCTGCTTAATCTTTCCAGAACATTTAATGTCAGGTTGCTGCGTTTGAGCGTTTGCAAATAATTTCTTATACAGTAATCCGCTGTAATAACATCTCTTGAAATTTCAAAAGCGCTTAAAATGGAAATCCAACTTTTTGCTTTCAAACTTTAATGAGCTTTCCAACAGAAGAGATGTATCAAAGAGCTCCTAAGAGACAACATAATGGTTTCTATCCACCATTTGCACCTGTGTTTTGTAACTGTTTGTTTTCTAAAACGGCTGGGAAAGAATTAGACATCACCTTGAATTACTGCTAAGCTTTTTTGCATTACACAAACACAATAATAATGCTTTAAATACGATTCCTTTCTGGCATCAAACATATGCAGAAGATATTGATGGATGCATTTCAAATGATTTTGTTCTAGATGGGTCTTTTCTTTGTGATATTATAATTAGTCAGTTATTTCCTCAGCTCATCACCCACCACAGATCATTGTCAACACACTTGTTGCATTATATGAAAATCAATAATCTTTTGACTAGCCTTGCATAGTCGTTCAATAAGAGTGAATAGATACAGTGAATTGTTTAGAAATGCCTTTTACTGATGAATATGTTTAGCTGCACACTATCATCTTATGCAACCATGGGAATTTAAAAGGCATCTTTAAAGTAGTTTGCTTCATAGGCCACATTTGCACTAGTCAATTTCCCCTTTTTAGAAAGCAAATCTGTATATTGCAGGAATATGCTGAATATTGCAGGAAGGCTTTGTCATTTGGAAATGAAACACTGATGATGATCAGTGAATTAAAATGAATGGCTTTCATAATCAAAAGTAAACCGATTATCATTGCCTGGAACGTAACGAGCAATAACCAATCAGTTCAATTTAAAAAATAGTTTATCGAACAGATTTATGCACTATGCACTCATTGACTAACTGTCACTAAAAACATTTTGCATAGAAATCATTGTTTCGGTAAGCAAAAACCAAAGAGCTGTGAGTCTTAGAAACATGAATGGCTATGCCAGAATGTTCCATAAAATTATATATATATATATATATATATATATATATATATATATATATATATATATATATATATATATATATATATATATATATATATATATTTTGAATAAATTATATTTTGAATAAATTATATTATCTAATCTATATTTGGCTGTGTACACTATTAACTGCAGGTGTGCACTCCCTGATAAAAATCAGGAAAAATTGTTTATTCATCAAAAGATGAATGAAGCTCAGAACAAATTAATGCAGAATGCACGTGTTTAGAAGAAATTTTGCATGAAAATATTTTCTGGGCATGCAAATAGTCTATAAAAGTATACACAAATATAAAACATAATAGTGAATGATAACCACCGTCTCACATTCCCTTATACAACAGGCAGTAGTACAATCAACATAAAGCCCCACTAACAAGATGCCCTTCCTATTAGAGAAGAAATGGTTAGCTATAGTCAATCACCACTGCAGCAGTCTACTAATAGGTCACCAGCACCACCTCATCAAAAGCAATGGCATTCTCTATTATCCATTTTACTTAGCGGAAAAATAAGTCAAAGTAGTGCATTGTACGAGGGAATCATCGTGAGCCCAGCTAATTTGAAAACAGCTTAACAGGCAAAAGCTGCATTCAGTCATCACATCCAGTGGAATCTCATCAATGTGCCCTCACATTCACAATACTGACACTTCACATTGCTACAGACAACGCAAAGTTCGCACAGCAATTCTGCTGAGAAAACAGATGATGCGAATGACCATCAAAGTGATTCAGAACACAATTTCCATGTCAGAAATATGACCAATTTCAGCAGCCAGGGAAGGGGGATGGAAGGACCTGATCTTTGCATGCCTGTTTTGATTGCTTGGTGGAAAGTGGCCCAAACGGGAGATGATACTTCACTGTAAATAAATAAAAAGATGAGTTTCTATGGCAGTGTGCAGGCTCAGAATACCCTCCCTTCCATCCCCTTAGCTAATAAATATCTTGATAAAGAACGTTGGGTTATTTTGCAGTTATCTGCAGAGCAGACCCTGCAACATCTGGCTTAATCTGCTGAAGAGCACCTGACAAGGCTTCAGATGTTGAGCCAGATAACTGGGGAAGGACTGGGCTGTGTTTTACTGATGATGCTGCCAGTCGGGTGGTGGAAACACGGAGCTGTCACGAAAAGGCCTTACTCAGGGATGGCTCTCTGGTTCACTCCCACCCTGAGGTGCCACTGAATGACGGCCCATTACGCCTCTCTATTAGGATCTGATCTGCCCTAGTAAATCCCCTGCACTCCGTTTGCTTCCTCCGTTTACAGGAGCCGAGCAAGATTACAGATACTAAAAATGAAAATTCTGTCATCACTTACTCACCCTCATGTTGGGTCAAAACCATTTTTTTTCTTCCATGCAATTACAAGTAATTCAGCTTCAAAAGCATCATGTATGGTGACTTGTGGCATTTGAAAAAGTCCATGTAAAGTCAAATTAAGTGTGTGTTCCTGAGTTTGTCACACCACAGAGAAATGTGTCTATTGGCCACCCAGCCAACATCTGAATGACAAAAAGCCACCTCAAACAAATGGACTAATGAGCTATCAAAATCTCTGAAAAATTGCTCTTAAGCGTCTGGGGTCGTGTCCGCTGGCTGCCTGAAACCACGCCCACTCGATGGGGAAGCTCGCTGCCGAACAGAATCAGATAGGTGATCTCCCTATGGGTGATATAAGCCTGTGTCTATGATCCATATTAGACATTTTCCTGACGAAACACTGCTTTCGGGAGTGTGCAAGGCCTGAAGTGATCCTTCTCGATGTGATCGCCACTCCGAAATCTTAAATAAGGACACCGAATCTGTTTTGTGCATGATCGCATCCAGGTAGTAGCCTATGCGTTTCTGTGACAAAGGCATAGCTAGGCTAGCTAGCAAACTGTAGGCTGTAGTAACTAATAGTACTCAGGTAACTTTCCAGTAAGCTAGCGTCATCTTGTTCTTATTCATGCAAAAGCTATTAAACCATTTTTGCACGACAAGACAAAAGAGAACGTGCTGCCAGTGAATGTCCTCCTGATACACACACAAAGACGTGCGGCAGTATCGCAGACAACACGCCAGTATCAAGTTTCTATTTCACCTGCTTCAACGAACAAAAACACACATGTATGCCAAAATGTCCGGTTTTGTCGAGTGTCTAGCAAGAACAGTCTTAAATGAGTTAAAAAATCTTAATAAAAGCAAAGAGTAGTGAAGTGTGTGGACTAAATGATGATCCTATACCAGACACCAGATCCTGTCAGCAGCGGCAGGATCTTAAAGTGACAGGAGCCTCTGAATCTCTCTGTCAGTAAAGTTAACCAAAGAACAAAGAGGAACAGAAAAAAATTCCTGAACTGCTCTTGACTAAATAATTCTTGAAGTTTTAAATAAAGGATTTAATTCCATATTTAACTTATATTCATGAACCGTGCAGACTGGTTTGATAAGCTTGTTCCATTACTGTATATTCCATACCTGTTAGACAGGAAGGCACAGGCAATATGATGTTAATTATGGGTTTATGTAAGGTTTGTATTTAAGTTGACTTAAATTATAAGTTGTTATATTTCTGAAGCCTAATAAATGTTTAAAAAAATCAGTGGCTATATTTAATATCAGTGATACTGGCCTTCATTCATAAACAGATTCCATTACAACAATTATTTTAAATATATTGTCTTTATGTTGTTTCTACATTACAGTGGAAATTGAGGCTCACATTATTTACATTTTTATTTACACACAAAACATTAATAGCTAACATTTTGACTTTATAAAATGATCTCTTAAAGTATCATCGAAGCTTCTTGCATGCAACAGATGCGAGGAAGTCCGATCATTTTCTTATATAGCCTACTTATTCCCTTTGCCACAATTTATCATTATAATCAAATTATT
>JAQIUQ010002510.1:267500-286868 GCA_030378365.1 Hybognathus amarus | reverse complement strand
AGCTGTATTCGAATTCCAGAGTTATTGAGAAAATTTTTTTTGCACAAAAAAAAAACGACAGTGGTACCCCTTATGTTTTTTTTTTTTTGTGCAAAAAAAAATTTCTCCAATAACTCTGGATTCCGATAGAGGGCCATGGGACTTAGACCTGAGTGAGAAAATGGAGGCTCTAAAAAATAAAACATTGGGTCAACAAAAAAAATATGTTAACCGTTTCCACTAGAATTTCTAAGTTAAGACTGCTGGCAGAATTACATTAATTCAAAGCAATGTTTTGAGTATGGTGAATTACCTTTTAGGCCACAATAAAACACATTTTTAAGTAACATGAACTTAAAACATTAGGTTGAATCAACTTAATTACTTGCATTCATGTTGAAAATTATTAAGTTCATGTAACTTAAAAATGTGTTTTATTCTGGCCTAAAAGGTAATTCACCATACTCAAAACATTGCTTTGAGTTAATGTAATTCTGCCAGCAGTCTTAACTTAGAAATTCTAGTGGAAACGGTTAACATATATATATATTTCTTTTCTTCTTCACCTTTCTTAAAATATTATGTTGAATCAACTTAATTACTTGCATTCACGTTGAATCCATGCCAATCCATATTTGATGTTGCTGTCTCACTCCATGGTTCTTTACACTGATCACGTCTCAACTTGAACCCCTTGGTCCATGACACCAGGATACCAGGAGAAGATGAAGGCAAGTTGTCCTTGCAAGGCCCACGGCAAAGTGACTGAAGACCTAAGTAGGGAGATAAATTAAGTAAAATGATTCAATGAGGTGTGTTTGGAAGCTTATGTGTAGCAATCTTCAATTTGATTTGTAATTTTCAAAATGACAATGCAATATGTACAATGGCATTGCATATTGTATTTAAATTTACATTTTACATTACCATTCTAGCAATGTTTGGTGCAAAATGAAAATTAATTTACATTTGCCATTTCATACACTAGTTTTAATATGCATAATTGAAACGCTTTATAAGTGGCAAAATTAAAATTACAAGGCATTACAGAAATGATTAGATATGTGTAACATGTTCAAGCAAAATCTGTGGCAAAATGATCATGCCCCTCCTGGCCTGTCAATCACTGCATCAAAAAAGATGAATGTTACATATATGTTTAAAAGAGAAATTTTATCAGAATATTATAATATAAGACAACTTGCCTTCATCTTCTCCTGGTATCCTAGTGTCGTGGACCAAGGGGTTCAAGTTGAGACGTGGCCAGTGTAAAGAAGCATGGAGTGAGACAGAAACATCAAATATTGGCATGGATTCAACATGAATCGGCTTGGAATGCAATCACTATTTATATTTTTAGCACCTTTTTTTAATTGTAATATATTTCTTTTTTAAACATACATGTAACATTCATCTTTTAATACATTTTCCTTTCAAAACATTAAAATGAACTGTATTACCATTACTGTCCTTTCTAATACAACGTAAAGCATCAATTTTCTTAAAAAAATGATCACATTAACTGTCTTAACATGAATATTAACTTATTACCCTTATAAATGAAATATGGTTCTTCCATAGATTATCAACAGACAATGGAGAGCAGGCTTTTTTGTGTTTCTGTTGAAAACAAGCACTGAGACCTGGGGAGCATAGCTAATACCTCGGCACCATAGACAGTAAAAGACAGCTCGGCACACCGACTGTAAGCCTATGCAGGCCCTTGCACTGAGTTCGACATTTTCGTAGCCTATACGTTTTTTTGGATTCGTAATTCGGTGGCTCTGAATTGTCAAAACACCACTCAGCACCATTCAAACTGCTATCTACAGATACGAAAAACTTAGAAAATCGAACCCAATCCAATTTTTTTTACGAGGGACTACAGTTTCTGGCGGTTTTGTGCAAGTGTGATTGACATAACGTCATATTTATTTTTTAAAAAAAACCCAGTGGTACCCCTTATGGTTTTTTTTGTGCAAAAAAAAAAGTTTCTCCAAAAACTCTGGATTCTGATCGAGGGCCATGGGACTGAGACCTGAGTGAAAAATGGAGGCTCTAGACCCTTCCAGAGCTGAGATATTGAGATATTATAATGGCTCAATATCTCAGTATGTCATAAATATCTCATAAATATCTCAATATCTCAGCTCTGGAAGGGTCTAGAGCCTCCATCTTTGCACTCAGGTCTTAGTCCCATGGCCCTCAATCAGAATCCAGAGTTTTGAAGAAACTTTTTTTTTGCCAAAAAAAGATGGTACCACTTATGTTGTTTTTTGTGTTTTTTTTTTGGTGCAAAAAAAGTTTCTCCAATCTTCTTGAAACTCTGGGATTCTGATTGAGGGCCATGGGACTAAGACCTGAGTGCAAAAATGGAGGCTCTAGACCCTTCCAGAGCTGAGATATTGAGATATTTATGAGATATTTATGACATACTGAGATATTGAGCCATTATAAATATCTCAATATCTCAGCTCTGGAAGGGTCTAGAGCCTCCATTTTTGCACTCAGGTCTTAGTCCCATGGCCCTCTATCAGAATCCAGAGTTTCAAGAAGATTGGAGAAATTTTTTTTTTGCACCAAAAAAAAAAACATAAGTGGTACCACTGTCATGTTTTTTTTTTGGTGCAAAAAAAAGTTTCTCCAGTCTTCTTGAAACTCTGGATTCTGATAGAGGGCCATGGGACCAAGACCTGAGTGCAAAAATGGAGGCTCTAGACCATTCCAGAGCTGAGATGTTGAGATATTGATAATAGCTCAATATCTCAGTATGTCATAAATATCTCATAAATATCTCAATATCTCAGCTCTGGAAGGGTCTAGAGCCTCCATTTTTGCACTCAGGTCTAAGTCCCATGGCCCTCTATCAGAATCCAGAGTTTCAAGAAGATTGGAGAAACTTTTTTTTGCACCAAAAAAAAAAAAAAACATAAGGGGTACCACTGTCATTTCTTTTTTTTTTTGCAAAAAAAAAAAAAGTTTCTCCAATCTTCCAGAGCTGAGATATTGAGATATTTGTAATGGCATAAATGCTACCAGTAGATCTCAATATCTCAGTTCTGGAAGGGCCTAGAGACTCCATTTTGGCACTCAGGTCTAAGTCTCATTGCCCTCTATCAGAATCCAGAGTTTTGAGAAGATTGGAGAACATTAATTTCTCACCTAAAAAAACTAAAACAAAAGGGGTACCACTGTCGTTTTTTTTTTTTGGGCGAATTGAAATTTTGAGTTTCTCTAATCTTCTTGAAACTCTGGATTCTGATAGAGGGCCATGAGACTTAGACCTGAGTGCCAAAATGGAGTCTCTAGGCCCTTCCAGAGCTGAGATATTGAGATATTTGTAATGGCATAAATGCCTACGTAGATCTCAATATCTCAGCTCTGGAAGGGTCTAGAGACTCCATTTTGGCACTCAGGTCTAAGTCTCATGGCCCTCTATCAGAATCCAGAGTTTCAAGAAGATCAGAGAAACTCAAAATTTCAATCCCCCCAAAAAAACAACAGTGGTACCGATTTTGTTTTTTGTTTTTGTTTCGGGTGAGAAATTAAGTTTCTCCAATCTTCTCAAAACTCTTGATTCTGATAGAGGGCCATGAGACTTAGACCTGAGTTCCAAAATGGAGTCTCTAGACCCTTCCAGAGCTGAGATATTGAGATCTACGTAGCATTTATGCCATTACAAATATATCAATATCTCAGCTCTGGAAGGGCCTAGAGACTCCATTTTGGCACTCAGGTCTAAGTCTCATGGCCCTCTATCAGAATCCAGAGTTTCAAGAAGATCAGAGAAACTCAACATTTCAACACCCAAAAAAGGACAGTGGTACCCCTGTCGTTTTTTTTTTTTTTTCGGTGCAAAAAAAAAAGTTTCTCTGAATCTTCTTGAAACTCTGGATTCTGATAAAGGGCCATGAGACTTAGACCTGAGTGTAAATATTGAGTTTCTAGACACTTCCAGAGCTGAGATATTGAGATCCCACATACCATTTATGCCAATAATAAAATAGTGGGTTCGCGGACTTTGGAATTTTTGGCACCAAATGCCATCCCATTATTCCACTGTCCAAGAACCCACTATTTGTCCAATAACCCACTATATTTGAAAAGTACTAACCCTGGCCTTCATGCAATAAGCTGCAATTGAACAGTATCCCACCTGCAATCTATTGAATGGGGATTTGGGTAGTGTATTTTTTGGACATTTTAATTCAAGTTTCTTTCCTGATAAAAACTATTTTACTGCACTCAGCTGGGGCCCCTGAGTCCGTAGCACCAAGCGCCATCCCATAATTCCACCGTCCACGAACCCACTATTTTTATAATAGCCCTAGACCCTTCCTGAGCTGAGATATTGAGATCCCACGTAGCATTTATGCCATTACAAATATCTCAATATCTCATTCTCAGCTCTGGAAGGGTCTAGAGACTCCATTTTTGCATTCAGGTCTAAGTCTCATGGCCCTCTATCAGAATCCAGAGATTCAAGGAGATCAGAGAAACTTTTTTTTTAACCGAAAAAGTTGACAGGGGGTACCCCTGTTTTTTTTTTTTTTTTTTTTTTGTCAAAATTTTAAGTTTCTCTGATCTTCTTGAAACTCTGGAGAGGGCCATGAGACTTAGACCTGAGTGCAAAAATGGAGGCTCCTGACATACACACGCAAGCGATCACTTCCAGCTTAACATTGACCATGATTCAGTTCGGTTCAGTTGGACATTGCAAAACTGATTCAGATCACTTGGACGTGACTGTGATTACACGAGGTAAAACGCTATAAATACTGTTCGTTTTCTCACACAAACCGCTCGTTTCGTGTCTTAGGCCATCAATGTGTACTACCATTTACGAGACATTAAATCATGTTTAATTTTGACTTCTCTGTGCATGCTCTTTGACATGGACCCCCATACCTGCATTAACGTTATATGACTGGTAGATAACAACGGTTCAACCGAAAAATTGTCAAAATTGAAAATATTGTGGAAACAAAGACACCTACATCTTGGATGCCCTTGAGGTAAGCTAAACATATCAAAAATTAATTTCAAAGTGAACTATCCCTTTAATAAGTGTTACTGACACCAAACTTTAAGCCTATTCTCTCAGGCAATTTTGTACAGGATTTTGGTAAACTGGATCCTTCTTACATAACCAATTATGGGGGCAAATATTTTGTCTTTGTTCCATGTGAAATTAATCCATCCATGTGAAATTAACAATCAGAGGGCTACACATAATAGTATAAATTAATATTACAAAATACCACTGGTGCTCTTTTTTGAAAAGCAAATCAGCTTAGGTTTATTTATTCGTTTAAATTTAGTTATGTGAGCCACTAGATGGCACCATTGCTGTGCCACTACATCAAAATTTGCAAAAAAGGATTGAATGTTTACCCTGTTTGAATATTCCCAGCATTATACTTATGCCAATTCAGTTATATTCTCTCCAGTTTGTATTTACAGAATCTTCCCAACACCTGGTATACAAGCTCAAAAACAAAACCATAGGGTAGGCAATGAAGGGTAATGAAGGGGTAAAACTAGTAAAGCTTGATTTACACTAGCTTTATTTGAATGAAATATAGACATGATTTTGTATCCATATACTATTAACAGCTTAAAGAATACAAAAAGTGGTGAGGCTCATGCTACTGGTTTATAACGTTCCTTAATGCTTTCATTGGTTATTTGTTAATATTACAACATGATACATAGGTATACAATTTATACAAACGTTAAAGAGCTTCACAGTAGACTGTATTATAAAAAGCTAAGAAAAGAATGTGAGTGGGTTGTTCATTCAAAGCTTGACAGTAGTAGCAGAGCTGTTTTTCTATTGAAGATAGAAATCCCCTTTTCAGTCTCTATCATTTGCTTTCTGACAGTCTAAAAGTTTTCTTTTACAGTTTGCCACCATCATCATCCAAATATGCAACAACTGTCAAATTACATATTCTGAAATGCTTTTCTTTGCCCTAATTGTCAGCATGTATGGCTACAATACTACTAATTTCAAAGAGACTGAGAATAAGGCATCTACATGTCTTTCAGAGAAATAACAGTCCTTGTTACAGAGATAGAAATGCAGGGAAATAAATTCTAAACTATATTACTGAATACCCACTTATATGTGAATCAAACCCATGTGTAACTGGACAACATGTGTTGGAGAGTTTACCAATAGATGGTGTAAATACAATTCTCCTCACACATTTTTCTCACAGTTTTCCCTTCACCTCAGGTGCATTTTAGGTGTTAAAACATGCATTTTGCTAAGGCCGTGAAACAGTGAAGTGCACATGTATGTTGAGGACAATAAAATGTCCCTTTTTAAACAATCCCTACTCATGCAGGCGTTTATCATCATCGTCATCATCTATTTTCACAGGGTACCACTAAAAGCAAAATCAAATTGACTCTAAAAATCTCAAATGTCACGCATCAATGGTAAAATCGTTCATTGTGATTGTGCATGATAAATATACATAATAAAAATACAACATTTCACAGTAAGGGACAGAAAAGTGGTATATCTACAGTTAGCATGGAGATGATAACAGCTTGATATTGTGTCTCAGTGTTCACTGAATTTGACCCCATTTTTACATTACAGCCACAGCATAGTATGCACCTTTTCATTTACTTTAGCTGTAGAAGGTGTATCTGTACCATATTTGCTAAAATTACTTGTCTAAATAATATTTTGTAATTTTACACCAGCATGACATCATAATATCAACGGGTTTGTAGAAGGTTAGAATGTTTTTGAGAGGGTTGAGAGAATATTGGTAACACTTTACAATAAGGTTCATTAGTTACTACATTAGTTAACATTAACAAAAAATGAACAATACTTCTTCAGCATTTGTTAATATTTGGTAATGTTAATTTCAACATTTACTAATACTTTATTAAAATCTTGTTAACATTAGTTAATGCACTGTGAACTAACATGAACAACAATGAACAGCTAGATTTGTATCAACTAACGTTAACAAAGAATAACAAATACAGTAACAAATGGTTAGTTAATGTTAGTTAATGCATGAACTAATGTTTAATAAATGAACCTTATTGTAAATGTTACCAGAATATTTTAGATATAAATACAATATACAAAATAACAACCCTCCTACTCCATCACAAACACACATTAGCTCATACAAGAACCACACATACATATTCTCTCCATTCGGCAGACTGCTTAACAACTAATAAAAAGATGAAAATGTCCATCGTAAGTTATACGTCAAAACATGGCATCTGAAGCATTTTGGCAAAAACAGGAAAGTGGGAATAGGGGACATCACTTGATAAGTCCAGTGAGGCACAAGACCTCATTTATATGGTTTCTGAGTGAGAGTGAATTAAGAAAGAGGAATAAAGGGATGAATGGATGGATGAAATGAAAGAGAGGAGAGAGATTAAACTTTAGTCTCTTGCTCTGAGTGTTGGGGGACAGAGCACTGTCTCTTAGTGTCCTCCATGGCTGCCACTCACTTCCTGCTTTCCGGAAAGCTTGGTGTCCCAGTCATGTGACCGCTTTTTACATGCAGACTGCAAGACATAAAGGAAAGTGGTGAGAAAAAAAAGCCAAACAAATGCTAGTACATTCACATTTTGTTTGCAATACATTTTAAGCTTATTTATCATGCACACTGCTAAGTCTGCTAATGTTAATTCAAATGCTATTGCAAAACTGCAATATACTTTGCACTCTTTTCCTTTGCTCTTCTTACAGCTCTTTAATCAATTAGCATGACAAGCTAGAAGCTACCATCCTACTTTGTCACCATCATTTCACATTAATGCACGCATTGCTCGTTCCATCTGCACTGCATCTTCTGTGCCTCCAACCACTGTCTCGCTCTGTTGTATGACTCAGCACAAGTCACCAAGGCAAAGGGGGTAGTAAGAGAGAGAGAGAAGAGAGTGAGCCTTGCACCAAAGCTCATGCTGCGATGTTATATATCACCAGCGTCTGCTCTACCGCAGTGCTGCATTAGCACTCATCAAACATTTAGCGGACACACCCAGCTCTCCTCTCCTATCCCCTTCCTTTTTTGGTCACACTTCACTTTAGGGCTCATTGAACAGTGTAATTATTTTAATAGGCGATGAGTAATATATGTATATATTTTATGGAATTGCCTTTGATTATGAATGTTTTTATTGTGAATATGAGTAATAATTTTGAAATTTAATATGAGTATCAAGTATATATTTGTGCACTTTTTGATTCAAGTCGGACAAACAATAATTCATCTTTTTAATTAATCTAGGTAATGCAGGTTGGCTTCATTAAGCATGTAAACACATTAATCATGACTACACAAAAACTAAACAAGTTTTCAAGTGCACCTTCTATATTAGCTATTACCAGCATTCCTTAATCATTTCTTGGGAAAACGGACATGGAGCATTGTAGCAGGTAGCACTGTACTTTATTCCGTACTTTAAGAATTATTTAATTGAATAAATAATAATCTATCAATATCATAGAGTAAAACTTTTATGATTTTTTTAGCATTTTATATCTGCATATATGCTGATATGACTCTACCATGGATTGTATTTGATCATACAGTGTATCTTATCAAATTAATAGGTTCTCTAACTACATGCTAAAAGCTTTGATGAGTGGAAGAGAATAAGAGAGTGTATAAGGGAGGGGGTGGGAAATTGGTCTTTCGCCACAAGTTCATCTCTCTTCACACAGTTTCCCTTTAAGACCCAGCAGTGAAGTGAAGGGTCAGGCAGCGGCATTCCTGCTTTGATACCGAAGGTCCCTTGGATACTGGTACATGGAACAAAAGCTTTTTCATCTCACCGAATGGAAATGCACCCCTAATAAAACTAAGATCAACTGATGCTTTTACAAGGGCACCATCCAAAACTGAAGAAGTTTGTTGGTGAAGTTTACTAAAGTGAACCTTATTTCACTTTTGTTTACAATGGACAAAACTAATTTTGAAAACATTCTAATATTTTGTTATAGTTTTTTTTCTACAATAAAACAAATTATAAAATAAAAATAAATCAATTTCAATAAATGTATAAAGACTAACCTGCTCATGACACTGTGACAACCTCTGTGGAGACAGGCTCCACCTCCTCCACTACCTCCTCCACTGCAATGGCATTTTCTGTCTTCTCAGTTGCAGTCACCAGCTTGGCAGGTACATTTTTAACACCCGTCTTTTGACAATCTGGATCTCTGGACTCTCCCTGGTTTGTCGTGTCCTGTGTTGAAACCTTTGATTGAGGCTCTTCCAAGTCTTTCTGAGGCCTGCCTACCACTGATTCCTGACCATCTGAACCATCTTCTTTCATGTTTTTCTCAATGTCTGGAATATCTGCATCTATGACATTTATGAATCCCACTTTAAACTCCTGTGCAGTCTCAATCTGTACCTCCTGTGCCAGTTGACACTGCTCAGCTACAAACTGGTCTTGACTTGCAGATGTTTCTGTCATCTTTTCTTCTGGTATGGCTTCTGAAACTTCAGAAGATTGTGCCTCTTGCTTGATTTCTGTTGGCAATTCTGTGGAGGCTGACTCAACTTGACTTTTTCCTTCTTCACTTTCTTTGGTCTCTTTTACTTGCTTTAGTTCAACTTCACTTTTTATTACCTCCGTTTCTTGATGCACATCTGCCACAGAGACTGTGGCAACCTCTTTTTGAGCATGGATTTCATCTGTGATAGAGACTGGGACTGTTTCAGTGATTAGGATGGCTTCATTGACTGTTTTTGTTGGTTTCTCAGTGACAATCCAACTTTGTTCATTGTCATCTTTGCATCTATCGTCAGATTCTTTTGGTTTCTCTGGGCTTGTTTCTTAGTGGAGCTTTTTCCCTGAAATTACTTCTGTTGAAGGATTTTCCTCAATTACTTCAGAAACCGCTGGGAACTCTTCAATTTTGACTTCCACTGATGTGGTACAGCTCTCTACCTTCTCAGTGGCTTGCTCAGACACTTTTTGTTCTGCATGTGCCTCAGCAAGGTTCTCCACAACATTTTGAATGACCTCTTGCACAATAGCATTACTCTGTTTCTCAATGATTTCTGCCTCTGTTACTTGGGATGCCTGGATCACTTTAGTTTCCTCTTTCGCATTTTCAATAACTTCCTCGTACACAACACTAACCTTTGTTGAGGCTACTTCAAAGTTTCCCTCAATGTCTCCTTGAGCAGAGACAACCTCAACATCATTCACTATAACCTGGACATTGTGGTCACCAGTGGGAAGAACAAGAGGAACATTTTCCATAACAGTTTCATGAACTAGATCTGCTGAATGAGATTCTATCGTCTCAGATGTTGAGTTTATAACACAGACAGTCTCTTTAATGACTGCAAATTCTTCAGTGGTGGCCACAACAGGAATCCAATCTTCCGTGAGACCCAGCAGTTTGAGAAACAGGCACCTCTGGAAGGGTTGCCATGGCCTCCTCATTACAGCCATGGCTACCTCAACAGTGGCAAATTCCTCTTTAACACCCTCCAGTTCTTGCACTTTCTTACCTTCTGCAACAGTAACTTCTGTGACTTCTACAGTTTGAGCACAGATTGACTCTTCAACAGTTGCTTCAACAGGACCTGCAGCCTCAACCTGAGGGGATTTTTCTGCCACCACCGGCTCTTCAAGAAATTCTGGTTCCTGTTGTACAGCATTGATAATCGCTACTTTGACTGCTGCTACTTCTTGGAGATCATTCACTGTCTCAGTTTCAGATATCTCCTTCATCTCTTCAAACTGTGCTTTCTCCTCAGCTGCATTTTCTATGGGCTCCTCTTTGAGCTCTACTTGACCTATACTTATCTGAGCCTCATGAACCTTATCCTCAGTCACACTGACCTTTTCAGGCTCCTGCGTTTTGTCTTCAATAGCTAACTCTGTGACTAGTGCCTGAGTAACAACTGTGACTGACTCTACTGAAGGCTTCTCATTGAGGCTTTCTTCTTTTACTGCTTTTATTTCACTAGTGTCAAGGCCGGTGCAAACAGAGGTTGCCTCTGTTTTCTCGTGTGCAACCAAGACTGTTTTCTCTTCCTTGATGGCTGACTCAATCAGAAGAGCATCAGTGATGACAGCAACTACGTTTTCCTGTTCCTCAGTCATGGTGACAGCCATCATGGCACTTGCGGTAACACTGATAGTTTCCACAGCTTCTTGAAGTACAACATCAGTCTTCTCTACACCATCACCTGGGACAGGAGTTGTCTCACCTGATGTAACTGGAGATGCTGTAACGCGTGAAACAGCAGAAACCATTTCAGTCTCCTCTACTTGTTCAAGGGCCGTAACTGCTTCTGATGTGAACTCGACAATGTCCTCTGCAATGGTGTTATCGGTTGATTTAGGCGTGGCAGCTGTGTCTCCTTCTTCGGGTATGTCACTCAATTGCTTTCCCTCTGTCTCATCCTCAACATTTTCCACAGTGGTTGAGATCCAAGATGGTGATCTATCCTCAGCTATGTCCTTTGTCTGAGTTACTGGTGCAAATTCCTGCTTCACCTCCTCTGCCTTAACCACAACTGTTTCAGATGGTTCATTGTCATACTCTGAAAGAGGCACCACAGCTGGAGTGTCAGAGTCATCCTCTGCAGAGCCAATGTCAGAAGAAACCTGCTCTTGTTTACCATCAGACTTTTTCTTTCTGCGTGGAATCAATTTCCTCAAAGAGAAAGAGGATTCTTCTTTGGGGATTTCACTGTCAGAGGTTGTCTGCTCTGGGCCTGAGGCTTCATCAGACTTGTCTTCTGCTTTAGGTTTCTTCCTCTGGGTTACCAGCCTCTTGAAGGACTCCCAGGTAGACACAAGTTCTTCCTCTGGTTTGGGGGAAGAAGCCAAATTCTCATGATCAGCTTCACCAGAGCTTCCAAGAGGAGACTCGGCAGTCTTTGTCTGCTCTTCTCCAGACTGCTGCAATTCTTCCTCAATTTTAGGTTCTTCATCATCAGAATCAGAAGTTTTTCTGGCCCTTTTTTTAGCTGACCCCACACAAATAAGAGCTTCCCAGGACACAGATGTATCCATTTTTCTTTTTGACTCCTCTGCAACTGGTTCAGGCTTCTCAACTTTTGGCTCAGCCTTAGATTCTGCCTGTGATTCTTCTTTAGACTCAGATGGTACCTCTTCAGAGGGTTTAGGCTCATCAGTTTTCTCATCGAAGACGGCACTTTCAGTTGAAGATAGGGTAGAAGATTTGGGTTTGTCTCCAGGGGCTTCATCTTCACTCTCAGATGGTCTCTTGACTCGTTTTTTTGGAGTGACTAGTTTTTTGAAAGAGGACCATGGTAAAATTCCATCTTTTTTTCTCACTGTCAGAAGTGACTGGTTCACCATCAGGCTCCACGGCTTGAGCCACTTCAGCTTGAGTTACCTCCCCTACAAGATGCTCACCAGATTCTTCTGGAGAAGATGCACCGCTGTCAGGTTTTTGGGGCTCAGCAGACTCGGTGGAAGACTGGATGTTTTCAGCAGCTTGTTCACTTGATTCTGTTTGCTTTGATTCAGCTTCTTTCTTACTCTTCTGCTTTTTGGACGACAGCTTTTTTAGACCTGCTCCTGTAAACAGTTTCTTAAGTGGGCTTCCCTGAGCCTTGGCTTTTTCCTGAGATGACAGGATTTCAGCTTCAGTGGTCACCTCATCTGAAACATCTGGCTTGTCATTTGTTGCTTTTGCATCATCAATAGGTTGGGATTCATCAACAGTTTCAGCAGCTGGAGCTTCAGCAGTTTCAGTCTGAGTCAAAGTTTCAGCTTCACTTGTAGTCTCAGCCTCTAGTTTAAGATCTTGTGTCTTTTCTGTCTCAGTGGAAGTTGATTCAGCTGCAGTTTCAGCTGCAGTTTCAACTGTTTCAGAGAGTTTCTCTACTTGCTCACCCTCAGCTGGTTCTTTCTCTGCATCCACTTTAGCTTCTTCTATACCCTCAACAACACCATCTGCTGTCTCCTCAGTTTCCTTAATGTCCTCTTCTGCAGACTTTTCTTTGACTTGTTCCTCATCTTTGGGCTTTTTGAAGCTTGTCTTCTTCCGCAGGTTAGAAAATATTCCCTGAGTGAAAAATTTCTTAAAGGGGCTCTGTGTCTCTTGAGAGGGTGGACTTGTGGGCAATTCAGTTGGTACTTCTAACTCTGGTTCTTTCTCTGATAGTGTCCCCATTTCTTCAGCAGATTTGTCAGTTGCCCCATCACTCGCCTTTTCAGTCTCTGATGGGGTGTCAACTACAGTTTGGTCTGTTGGTTTCTCTGCCTTATCAGTCACGTCTTCAGTCGTGGCCTCTTGCTCTTTTTCTGAGGTCTCTGGTGATTTGTCCTCCACAGATTTGTTTTCCTCTGTTGCAGGTTCCTCTTTCTTTTCCTCAGCAGCTGCATCTGCACCACTCTCTGCTTCCTTCACTGTCAGCAGTTGCACAGGCTCAGTCTTCTCATTCTTGTCTTTCTTCAGTGTGAACTCTGAATCCAACAAAACGGAAGATCTTCTTGAAGCCCACCTCATTTGTCTCCTCTTGCTTTTCTTCTACGACCTTCTCTTCTGCGGTGGTAATTTCATCTGCATTTGCAGAATCGTCTCCTTTCTCTCCATTAACTTGAGGGGTAATCTCTTCCTGATGCACCTCAATTGTTTCAGGGCTGTCTTCTTTTTGGGAGATTGTGTCTGTCTGGCCAACTGCAATGAAAAATATTCAAAGTTTTAGTAAAGATTCTTGTACATTTTTCCGTTACAGTTATTCAAGATACTTGAGTTCACAAATTGCATAAATGAAGCCATTATCATTAGAATCATCAAGGAATGAGTTAACAGATTATCAAATGTAATAACACTCAAAGCCTTATAAAACTCTGTCTTTGTCTCTTATGGATAGCCAATTCTCAAAATGGCTAAGTGTAGAAAAAAATATTTAGAGTAATAAAAGCAAAATATGTGATCTAATGTAATTATTTCAAGATGGAGGGTTGTGGCATTTGAAGGAAATCAAAGCCACATTGCTAGAAAATCTGGAAAAAGATTCCCTCTAAAGATTTAATCAAGCATATGATGGTAATTTGATAATAAGCTTACATTTTCTGGTCTCTTTCCTAATAAAATTTTGGGAATGATGACAATATTTTACATCAAGGGAACCAGGGAAAATTCAACATTGTAAGCTTGTTGCCAAACTTTGACCTTATGACCTTATGTGACCGAAATTTACCTTATTTTAATGAAACACAGCAAACATATAATGAAGGGGGTGGTTTGTAATTTTACATTATTAATCTACCTTAAGCCAGTATATTTGTCCAGTTCTTAAGCATCCAATATTTTTTTAACTAAAATTGCAACAGGTGGGATAAACACACACAAACTTGTCATGTCTTAAATTCCTCCCTTGACTATCAGTGTTTTGACAGGAGTGGGTCAGTTTTGAGGGTGTGGGGCTGGGAAGAGGGAATCAAGTTTGCATGTAGTGTGGGCCTCCAGGAGGCTCAGTTTCCCTTTGACATCCAACCTAGCAAGGGACCATTCACATCTGGCTCTGCTTGCTCTTGCTCTGGGGTCTGAAACCCACCCAGTGACTTTAAAAACAAATTCCAAGCATTTTTAATGCATGGATATCACATTACTTGCCTTCCTACGCACTTATGACACAGGCTGAGTTAAAGGTGCAGCAAACCCATTTATCTACCAAATCAACTTAAGCCAGAGGTCAAAATGATTTATACATGGTTTAGAACAGTTTTATTTTTATGTGACTGGTAAAGTCTTGGATTGATTACCCTAGCCTTGAAACTCGTACAATGAAACAACTGGACTGACTTATACATTGTCTACCATCATTTCAGATTTTCAGTAGACATTAAAAATAAAATACTGATGCTCTTTATCGTGTTGTGGTCACTACGTCAAAAATCACTCTTAAATCCATTCATCAATTTTGTGTAGGTTTAAAACAAAATGGAGCTCCATGTTTTCAATATATGATTTAAATTTAATGAAGCACAAACCTAATCCCACAATTCAATATGGTATTGAGATGCAAAGGCATTCCCAACCCCCTACAATACAACAAATCACCCCACCCCCTACAGACCAAAATCTAAACTTCAGCTTAGGAAGACTGTATTGTGTTGTCCTCTTTGTCTCACAATAGGCCCCTGTTTTTTCCTGCTTTGACTAAAAGGGGTGGGGGGCCCACGCTATTGTCTATCCTGGAACTTAAACTACCATGATTAAAATCCTTATTGTAAAATGGCAAACGGCATTATGGGATGGCATATAGAATGACAGACAGAAATCTCCCAGCCTTGGTGACATGGAAGACTGATTTATAACAAAAGTAAGGTTTATAATTTAAACATTTCTGGTTGTGCAGTGTTTGTAAAAGTGTTAAAGTTGGGTGGGATCTAAAAGTACCATAATTAGACAAACATTTGGAAAGAGGAAATATCATTAAACTAGAAGCCCTAGTTTTAGCTTTAGTCATGAGGTCCTAGTAGTAGGGCTACATTAAAGACAAAATGGGTCGAAGAGTTGGTGAATCCACCAGTTGCCCTATATTTGCCTTTGTCTTAATGGTGGCTCATACTGGGAAAACTTGAAACCAAGGATTTCAAAATAGTGGCTCCTAGAGTGTGAAACTGTGTGTGAGCCTTTTAGAATGGGTGGGGAAGATGCCATCTGAAATCACAGTGGTGTGATAAGGCTTTTTAGAAATATAGGGGGAGGGGTGGATGTTTGTTGAGATGGGCCTGAGGTAATGGTCAACAACCCACTACCCCTTGCTGTTACATGCAAATATAGGCTGTTCATTAGTGGAGTCTGTGTGTTTAGGGAAGTTTCAGCAGTAGACTGACTGTCGGACCCCCACCAGGCCAATTACCCCACCTCCTGCACTAAATAACTTCACTTTAGTAACTCTGTGACTCTTTGACATAGATATGTTCAGAGCATACATGAAATCTAAAAGGATAGTTCACCCAAAAAAAAAAAAATACATCATTCACTCTCCCTCATATTGTTCCAAACCGGTGTAAGTTTCTTTTTTCCGTTGAACAGAAAACAATATATTTTAAAGAATGTTGGTAACACCAGACAGTTGATAGGGCCCATTGACTTCCATATATTTTTTTCCTGATTACCAACATTCTTTAAAATATATTATTTTGTTTTCAACAGAAGAAAGAAACTAATAACGGTTTGTAAAAACTTGAGGGTTAGTAAGTGATGACAAAATGTTCATTTTTGGGTGAACTATCCCTTAAGCCAACTGAAGTCAAATTAAATTGTCAATTTAGGAAAAAAATAGATTAAACTGATAGAAAACAAAGATAAGAACATCCACAAAAAAATGTCCTAATAAACATCCCCAGCTAATCAAAACACTCTCTGAAGTCATGTGCAGCAAGGTAATCAATTCCGTACACCCACACCAGCTCTATAGAGAACCCTGACTAAGATCTAAAGGGCTTAAGAACTCATTAAAATTCCTTAAAAAGAAGGAAATCTGAGACCACTATAGCCCATCAGCTCTGAACATTTCCAAACATTCTATACATTACATGAATAAACCCACCTAGCTGTACTTTTTCACATACTAAAAATAAATATGAAGTGGTTGGAAATGAACCATAAGGTTTAGGTTGGTCTCCCACCCTTAATGGTTAATGCTTCACACTGGTACAATATACAGAACGATTTTTAATTTAAAACCAAATCCCTGATATTCCATAAGTTCTAGATTATATCAAAGACCAATAATCAATGAAATGCAAAAATAATTAAACATACACACAAAAAACTTGAGATATGTCAGAGAAAGCAATAAATTACTTCGAAAAATTACTTTGAGAATACGAAAAATCCTATTTTTTTTGACGAATAACAAATATTCATGTAGGCTATTTAATAAAATTAGCCTCTTCACAATGATACCATAGGCTACAGATTGTGTTTTAGAATTTGTCCCAAACTTTACTGAATTGAATTTTACTGAAATTCATAAGATGATCCACTCCTACAGTACCAATCTCATTTCTTAATGCGCCTCTATCCAAAAATATTAACCATAATGCGCCCCAACTATAACAAGTCATAGATTTTAGATGCATCTTACCTGTTAGAGTTATTGTCCCAAGCATTTCAAAAACTTTTGCAATTACTTTTCAGGGGAAAAAAAAGAAAAAAAAATCAGTTTAACTCGATGACAGCTGATGCGTTTTTGAACTCCCCTCTTGTAAATGTCCTGCTTCCTCTCAGAATATCAGCTGATTGGCTTTAAAGCTACACTCTTGTTTCCCTCTTTCTCTCTGTCCTGTGAGCTTGTGTTGAGGTCAGGCGTCTCCTCTTCTGAGTTTCTGGGTGAGAATGAGGAGAGTGGGAGGGTAAAACACATTTCAACAGACACTGACACATGTCCTATGTGGGACCACCCCACCCATGCCCCCACTCCTCCTCCTCTTCAACTTTTCAGCTGTTCTCAGCCCCTCTCTACTAAATGAGTTTCCCTCTTCCTTCCCCCTCCACTCCTCTTCACACACTCCCTCCACCCACTCACACAAACATTCCTTTCCCAACTTTTCTTTCCCTGTTCAAAATGAAAGAAATTGTCAAACCATAGTTAAAATATGTGTATGTGTGTGTGAAGGGAGGGAGGATTACTCATGTTATCAAAGGCATTTCTGTACACGATGTTTTACAGAGATCCATTTCCCCTTTCTGTCTCCTAAAAAGCAGGCTCCATATAAAATGGACAAGAGTGAAACAAGGAACTCCAATATCTTCTCATATATCTTTATCTTTCTGCTTCTTCTCTCTTTCACCCAACCAAGCGCACATATTTACATGTTCTCCACAACACTCTCAGTCCAAGGGCTCTGCTATAAGTAAAATTAATAGCAATTTCTGAATGGAAATGATTAATTTTACAGCATTTTTTTTTCAGCGTGCCAGCCATATAATGTAGCCATATAACATATTTCTAACCAATTCCGGCTTAAGCTGGAATTAAATTAAGTTAAATTTATTTTATATTCATTTATTCAATTGAATTTTTACATCAACATTTTAAAATGTAAAGTTGTACCAAGTTTACAAAATTGTCAGAAAAACATGAATATTTACATTTTAGTGACTTGTGTTGTGATTAACAGTCTACTTATAAGTTGCCACATAGTTCTGGGTGGGGGTCCCTGAACATTTGTTAAAATATGGTAACCCTTTCTGACAGATGTTATTTAAGGACTTTCTAAGCCTTTTCTAAAAACCTTCTATTTACTGTGTTTAATTAAAGGTTAGCAGGTAAAGTGATTTTTTATTTTCAAATGAAATTTGCATCTCAGACTAGAGTTTAGTACTAATGTAATGAGGCTGTCACTTTACAGTGCAAATGGTCCATTCAAAGCGTAAACTGAGGCAACTTATTTCATTCAACTTTGTAGAAGGAGGATGGCTTAAGAATGCCAGTGAGATTCTTCGGCATACAAGGGTCTAATCTGACATCTCACACCTTGCCATTGTTCCCAAGGAATGTGCGAATTCCATCTAAAATCTTCGTCTAAAGGGGTGATAACAACTCTAATCCAGTTTGGTCTGGAACCTGAAAGACTATGCAGAAACTCGTCTGGTTAAGATAGGTATTTTATCTCAGCCAAAACCAAAAACTTTTTCTGTATTATACACTTGACCAGACACAAATTGTATTACAATGATTTGATTGAAATGTTATTGTGATGTTTAAGTTTCTAAACTGAACCGGACTAAGCACTAGAAATCAACATAAGTGTTTGGGTGCAAAGCTAGAGGGGACAAGTAGGGCAAATTCTTCTTGAATAGCTGATGAATAGCCACCCTCAGACTTTATTGTGATCTATAGCAGCAGACAGAGACATGGGGCTCAGATCAGAGGGATTTGACACATGGGAAAGACTTTTTGTCCCCGCAGTGACTCCATAGGAATGGAATTCAATAAGAACAGACTCTCACACACTAAAGACAGCGTGAGTCACTCCCATTTACTGTAATGGACATTCCTCGAAAGAGGAAGCTTGTCCTCTACATCTTCCTGCATGTATCACTCAAAAGCTGAGTCATATTTGAGGACTTGACTACTAAGACACAATTAGAATGACATAATCTTGCCTGATGTAGTAAGGTATAATAAAATACCAACAGCCAATCGCCGTCATGGTCTGGCATTGTGGTTCCAATACCCGGAATGACATCCATGTTATCTTTTCCACAATGGGAATGCGATCAAACACCGAAACGTGAGCATTCGGCAGTCTGTTTTGGCTGGGACCACTGGGAGGTGGGTGTCCCACTGGCCTGGAGTCTTGCAGGGGATGCTACAACGTCACTGTAGACCCCAACTCTCACACGTACTCACATACTTCCAGATA
>JAQIUQ010002510.1:77500-265000 GCA_030378365.1 Hybognathus amarus | reverse complement strand
TTTACACAGTACACTTCTATAACACGTTCCAGGGGTTTTTCTGGTACCCTCGGGATGTTGGAGAAAATGAATGGCTGAACCAAGCATGCAAGAAAATTATGGCTAAATACTCTTGGCTGGCATTATAGCATTTATCATGCAGATAAAAAAAGCCAGTATTTCAATGGCTTGTTCTGATATTGTCATGACTGAGACTTTTCTACAACTGCATCTACAGCCACAAAGATAAGGAACAGGTTTTATTTGCATGTGAATTTGTATACTCTGTCAGATATGGCACAGAAGACTATTTGGTCTTCTTGCTTTCTGTAATTTCCTTTGTAGTAAGATTTGTTTCCAGGTCAATTTATCTTTTGTTTTTGCTTAAATTTACTTTAAAGACATTTTCAGACAACAAGATATAGCATTCATGAAGGAAATAACAATGTTCAATTTGTGATCAAATAATTATTTTATAATAATTATTTTATATTCTCTGAATGATTAATTCACAAACAGGACACTTCTCTAGTAGATCATTGTGAAAAATTGTGATCCTTCCCATCCAAAGAAACTTATATTGCATTTAAGGTATACAATTCATCAGTTTCATCAAGTAGTGGACAACTCATTTTATATTCACCGTTCTTTGTTTATACACATCAAAATGCAAATTCCTATTCCTATCTTGGCATTCCTCACCTAAAATATGTACAAATTCATGGTTCAATATATATATAAGTTTGTTATTCAGTTTGTTTATGATGAAATGTGTTATTTGACCACAAAAATAAAAGACACCTAAGATTTCGACAATGCAATGAGGCTAGCTTACTAAAAACATTCACCGGTCACATTAAGGGGTCAGCTATGTCATGACTTACTAAATATTATTGGGGGGCAGCATCTCGGTGGTCTCTCCGAGTTGAAAAGCAAGAAAAAAAGGCAAAAAAAGGAATATAAACAAACACGCTATGCATTATTGCTCTAGGGTTTTCTCACAGTCCATTGGTCTATGTTGGTGTCCACTCACTATAGCCTCTATGTAGGTGTTCTCATCTCTAGGATAGCTAGGGATTATGGTTAAGGATCAGCTGGGGTACGAGGGCACAGATAAAAAGACAAAGATCACATCTTAAGCCTCACACACACAGAGACCCCTGATACAGGGAGGCGGCCTACTATTAGTGTGTCAGTCATTGTCATTCCAGGCACACAGACATGGTAATAAAGATATAAGTGTGATACACACAATGTACAAGCGTATAAGAGCATTTACCCTCAGCCGGTGCGTTCTCCTCCGCGTGACCATTATACTCAGTCTGATCATCTGTCTTCCCATTAAGACTGGAAATAGAGATCTGTCCATTCTTCTGAAGAGGCTAGAAAGAAAGAAACAGAGAGATGAAGGGTCATAATTGTTCTATGATACTTTCAAAAGGTCACTGTGGATATAGTTTAGTGTGTAGCAAATCAAAACGGTGAAATATTGTAAACAAAAAAATCTTTTGAACTTTCGCCATCAAGTGAGATTTTTTATTTAAAAAAATATTCACATTATAGTATAAACTAAAGTTTAAAAGTTTGGAGTCAGAACAATTTTAAAATGTTTTTGAATAACTCCCACTAAGGCTGAATTTATTTGATCAAAAATGCAGTTAAAAACAGTAATTTTGTGAAATATTATTACAATATAAAATTATATGTATATAATATATTGTGTTATATTTTCAAATGTAATTCATTCATGTGTTGGCAAAGCTGAATTTTCATTAACCCAGTCTTCAGTGTCACATGATTCTTCAGAAATCATTCTAATATGATGATTTGCTGCTCAAGAAAAATTCCTTATTATTATAAATGTTAAACAGTTGTGCTGCTTAATATTTTTGTGGAAAGTGTGATACCTGTTTTTCTCAGGATTATTTGATGAATGGAAGTTCAAAACAACAGCATTTATTTGAAATATAAACCTTCCAAAAGGGAGCCACCACTTTTGGAGATCCAGTAAAAGAGCTGTGCACCATCCTAAAGGTTTGGCACTTCTCTTGAGCATAAAGTATCAAAACCGGTGAAAGAGAATAACTAATAACCTTGAAGATTTGTGTGGATTTGACATTTATGGTTTTATTTCAGCGCAAGCTTTCATGTTGACTACATTCTTTTATAAAATAGCATTGATGTAGTAAAATACATTTACAAACATTTAAAGACAGATGATCTGACTGGCTCAGGAATTTAGGGTGTATCCACATAACCAAGAATTCACAATTCCTACAGGTACAGTAAACATTTCAGCCAGGACAGAACAACCCAATTCTAAAACGTGGCCTGTCGATCACATTCAGGATTCAGTCAGCATTGCTGGACAGGACTGTAATCTGAATAGCACCTTTATATTCTAACTCTACCGATTTCAATAAGCTTCTGAACGGTTAACAGAGGATTTTTGTTATGTATATGATAAGATATAGGTTATCACCTTTCCCTTCCCTTTCTACTGTCTGGTTTGACGAAAACAAGAATCACAGACATATATCAAAAAGACATTTCGCCCTGAACAGCCCAATTTTATTGAGTTAAAGCCTTCCGAAGTTCAATAATAGAACAGTGATAGGAATCACAAAAGACTCTCTTGTGGGTCTGAGGAAAATATGTGAGCAATGCAATTATATTAAGAAAGTTAATTTCTGTTTAGAGGCAGAAATAAACATAAGCGAGAAGATTCAAGCCTCAACCAGCAGGTGTCCTTTAAACCCGTCGTGGCCTCTGACCCCCAGGCCTATCTCCTGACAGTCATTCTCCACATTCCGGGGCCCCTTCACAGTATTCCAGCCTGATGGGGGTAACCCCACCCAAATTCCCCTATCGAAGCTATGTTTCTTCCATCCCTTCATCTGATCTGACATCACTTGCCATTAACACTTTGGGAACTTTCCCAAAACTTTCCAGGTTTAGTGACCAATATCACTTGTTTAAAAACTAACATTACTGTTTCCATGCTTGGCAACAATGCAAAAACTATGAAAATCAATTATCCACAATACATTTAGTGAGGAATTGGAATGTCTGAACATCACCACAAGATCAAATATAATTTAATGAAAGACATCACATTATGTCAGCTATTGTTTGAGTTGTTTACTTCAATTTTCAACAAGTAATTTTCTTGATTAGATCCATGCAAAAACTATTAGACAACTGTAGCTTGATGCATCACAAGCTGAACAAAAGTCAAGATCACCATACTGATCCATACAGGAAGGTTTAATACCAATTATAACAGTGAACACAAGAGCAAAACTGACATGACATTGACTATTGATAAATTCATCTAAATAAATCTTGTTGTTCTGATTCTGATTGCAGCTTTTGCAGAAACTGCCTAACTGGCCAAAGTCTGAGCCTGCTGCTAAGATCATAACTCACCCGGGGCATTTAACAACTCTTCAACCAACAAAAAACTGACAGAATGTGTCAGTGTGCTTAAGTGCGACAGTTGTTTAACTGAAATAACTAAAGGTAAACACAATCTGTCTTTACGGCACCACACACTTGTGGGTGGGAGGTTTGCAAAGAGGTGTGACATCAGGTGTGAGTGTGTATATGTTGTCACAAATGTGATTTGTGACTGGCCTTGTGCTCTGCTATTTCAGCACATTTATGCTGTACATTAATACAACAAAAACGTTTTCTTCCACACATTCTCACTCCCAACTCATCACATATGGGCGCTTTGTCAGGATTCCTCTGCATCACTTTTTAACACACAGGGCTCCCCTTTAGCATAATTTTTCGATATGAAGGGTTACTCATTTGAGTTTCAATGAGAAACATTTGGAGTCAAAACACAATGAGTGTCAAAAATAAGGGAATTTTATAGTCATGATTAAATTATATCTTGGGGGAATAATTTTTCCATTATGACATATATGTTTGGATTTTCAATTTAATCAGGCAGTATAATCTATACTATTTAGACATATATTTTAACACATAACTGAAACAACCCATTTGTATATTATATAACATTTTTCCATGTTATTATCTCCGAGAATGAAAATTAGAAATTTTACTGCAGAACTCTAGAGTTAAAAACAAATAATAAAGTGTTTTAAATATTATGTTTAAAAAATATTTTTATAGTCCGTTTTCACCCTGTGATAAAGATGCAGTTTGAATCTCTGTTCTTATGTCTTTCTTAAAACTGAAAATACCCCTATCTTTTTAATGCTTTCATCTGTTCCCCTGCCCTAGATTGCATTCATCTGTCAGATTCCTTTCTCTCCTCCTTCTCCTCCCCTCTTCTGCAGTCCCTCTGTTCCATTCTGCAGATCAGAGGTTCAGGGACGGCTGTCCATCCCACAAATCACTCTGCAGAGAGGTTGCAAATCTCTTCACTGTTGGACATAAAAGACAGCAAAGGAGAGGAGAATTTATGCCCTTCTAAACATCTATCCAGTTGTCAAATAGTACTATAGCATTCATCTGACAGATCTGTGACCTGGAGGTTTTCAGGACTGTTGATCTCAATGACATTTTGGACTGTTAATAAATGTATACTTTAAATTAAAACTGACATCCTTACAGATTTAAAATGAGCCCCTATACGTGTATAAATATCACTGTATGAATTCAAGATATAATTAGATTTTTTTTTGTCACTAGAATAATAAAACAATAATGGACAAACCTTGACCTCTTAGATTGAACGGTTAGATAATTGATCGATTTAGCGGAATACATGAACAGATATCATTTTCCCAGTGTGGCCTCAGTCTCTTAAAGGGCAATTTAAACAGAACAACAGTGTGAGAAACGGCCTTCAACAGGGTGTAAACTACAGACAACATCGTATACATCAAATTCTTATATAGCTATCTCATAAAACTGAAAGGCCAGGCTAGAATATTAGCAATTTTCATAAGCACTACTGCAAACGTGTTATATGACTACTGATGATAAATGGATGCATAGCACAATAACAAAATCGTCACATACACTGTAAATGACACCTAGGCAATGCTACAAGTTCTTGATTTTGGAAAATATATCTATTTGTTTGACATTACACAAACTTGTGGAGTTCATGCAGGTCTAGTGCTGCTGTCATTACAAAAAAATGTGGGAAAGACATTTGAAAATTCATGTTAATTTTTCAATTCAACTTTTTACTCAAATTATGCTGCTAATAATATAATTTCATTTAATAACTTAAGAAGAAAATTTTGGAAATTAGAAAAGTTAAAAATAGCAAAATTTTCACTAGTGGTCCCAGACTTGAACCCCACTATACGCATCCAATTTTTTTTACATATACCCATGCTACGCCTGACACAACGCAATAAAAATGAACATGTTAAAATCAGCTTCAGATAAAGTGAAACTGAGGAACTAATTGCGCTAATTGCTATTGATAATTCATCCAAAGTCATAATGGTTTGGAACAACATGAGAGAGAGACTGCAAAGAAAGCTGCATCAGTTGAAAGAAACCTGATTACTAGATGTGAAATAGATTGTTTTGTGTAATGAGGTTTGTCATTTAGCTGAATTCTGACCCAAAAACATTTGACATAAAAAAGATGAAAAGCCTATGAATTCTGATGCAAAGGGATGGTAAAAATAGTTATAGGTACTTTATAGGCAATGAGGAAACATAATAGACCATTTTATGATGTCCATTCTGTAAGTGACTATTACCCTCATTGCTTGCTTTTGCTATAATGTAATTTTCTTGCAGATAAATTGCAATTAAGACTTGTATTTGAGATCTCATGTTTGATGCATTATTATTCACTATAATGTTAATGTCACGGTCAGTGTATCAACACACTTCTCTGGTGCAACAAACTGTTTAAAAGCCACCAAACTGTTAACATAACCTTATAACTATAAAACTATAATTCTCTCTCCTGCTCCATCACATACACCTATTGATTATACTTAAGTATTAAAAGTACATTTCAAAATTCAGCAGAACACAAAAGAAGATATTTTGGAAGAATGCCCATGCAATAAAAGTCGGTAACGCTTCCTTTTACAGTCCAGTTACCCATGTAAATACTACGTACGTATTTTAGTAACTACAATTACTGGGTAATAACTAGTACTAACCCTGAACCTACCCCTAAACCTACCCCTGTTCCATGTACTTACCTTATATTAGCAAGTACTTTCTAGGTAAGTACACTGTAAGTACATTGTAAGTACTGTTCTGTTAAAGGAAGCGTTACCTAAGTCAATAGGGTCCAAAACACTATGCTTTCATTCACTATTGATAAGGACAAATCATATTCTATTAATCAATGATTGCTAGCAGCTTTCTGGAGATTTACTTAGTGAGACAGTAATTGGGACAACAAAAAACAGCTGTTTTTAATATCCACATAATACACATATTTATCTCATTAAACTTAATCTGCTTAAAATTTCAGTTGAATTTCAAAACAGTAAACTACTCATCCAGCACAGAGAGAAAGACTTGCTTTGTGTGGGGGTTAAGCACACAGATACACATCCAAATTTGGGTAACACATACTCAGTATTGGAGCCTCAGAGACCACAAACTGCATGCATCATCTCCTTCGACACAAACACAGATGTGAACCGATCAGTCTCTGGCAACACACAGCAAATCTCAGTCTATCTCAGTTAAGTCATTAACTTCACAAACAATTTACACCAGTGTAGTATTACTGTGGTAAACTGCCCCAGTGTTTGGACAGGCTAGCGATTACAACTTGATCCTGACAATAGGCCACCAAAATATACTGCGCCCTTACATGCCTAATCATATCAAATGTACGGAGTCAATTTGAATCAGTAACACTGCTCTAGATCACAACAGTCTTTGAGGTCTACAAATCATCAGCATTCTCAAAGTCTGAATCAAAACCACAGTGTCACAGTCCAAACCGCCTATTTTTCACTCACTGAAGGGGAAAATCTGTGGCTCAAAGGCAGACAAACACATCATCTTGTTGCCTAAACTTATTAGACTCTGGCAAATTTATGGGGTTTGAGCTTCACATTTACACATAGGAGTGAAGCTTTGCATTTCTTCGCCCTGACTTGATAAATCACATATCTGCAAGGCTGTAAAGAGATTAAATGCTTGCTTTGCTAAAACGTCCTTCGTGTCGGCTTCACATTGTTTGTTTCATGGAAACATATGCAGTGAATTCTTAACTTCTTGTTTGATGAAAAAGGAATTTATTTTTTGGCACAGACTGGGAGCTATATACAAAAAAGGAGTGATTTTGTTACGAATTCCAGGAGCTTGTACATATAAATGTCCGTGCGGAGAGCCTTCCAAGCAGCGAGCCACCCCACTGTGCATTTTCCTGATATCCCTGACCCACTATTTGTCTCCCGCCGATACTGGGAGTCCTCTGTTCCCTTCCACTCCCCTAACAGCTGTCACTATAGGCCACCCTTATGAGCAAACATCAATGTGATAGGACAGGACCTCCCTGTGTCTCTGGCAGATCGACTGGACCGACCCCCCCACACACACACTGTCGGACTGAAACAATAAACCTCCTCCTCTCACTCTATCCCAAGGGTCCTCCTGTGATTCAGATCATAAGAAGAAAGGAAATGTTCAGATGTGACTTTCCTGTTACTTTAAAGAAACAACAGTCAGAGTTTAACATGAGGATCAGGTAGGGATAGTGAAACTGGATCAGTTTAATGACTGCAAAAAAAGTTCTGCACTAAATAGCCGTAAACCATGTTAGCACGCATCTGGCCTAACCAATTGACCAACAAATTGTCAGTGATGCAGGGACTTTAATAAACTTTCGTGAACTGTGACTACTCACACTTTTAAGTTACATTTCATGTCTGTTGTTGAAAAGACAGAAAGTGCATTTACCATTTTCCCTTGTAAGACCTTAGAAGATTAGATACAACTCCATGAAAATTAGTTCACCCACTGCGGCGACCAAGAGCCACATGATCTTGTTATCCAACCAAAGAAGATTCAGAATTGTTTCAGACAAAGGGGTTGAGCTCAAAGTGATTCTCACATGCTTGATTTTATTTTATGGCCTAACAATGTTACTGTGGTAGAAGCATGTGACCAGCTTTGGTGGAGACATGCACATTTACAAACACTTTCAAATAATCCTAAAGGGATAGTTCACCCAAAAAAAAGTCATCACCTTGACTTTCTTCTGTGGAATATACAAGATATTTGAACGGTCATCAAAATTGTTTATGTTAGCAGACGTTTTCAAAATATCATCTTTTGTGTTGCACAGAAAGAAATAATCTTTTTTTCAAAAACATTGTACATGAATCTTTTTATATAGTATGTTCATATGTATAACAGTCCATCACAATCAGGAGGAGACAAACTTAACTGCAGACATCATCACTATCTCTAATACAACCAGAAAATGCAATCAGTGTTTACAACAGGGCCTTCTAGGATTTTCTATATACTGTAACTCTCGGTATAGATCTGAAGATAACATTTCCAAATGTCCAGGCATGGCTGCCAGCCAGAGTGATATATGACCTTTTAATCAATACATGATTGTGCTGCGATTTTACAACTCTCCCTGGATGCTACAAATTTAATATGTGCTTTCTAACGTCCACCTCCCAACGCTCATATACAGAACCATTACCATTACATATACTTGAACCATTACCAGAAGGGAACACATCAGTTTGTTAAGAGGCATGAGTCATGATTTGTCTTTCAAGGATGAAGAGTTATTCTGTCCTCTGAGAGAGAGAGAGAGACAGAGAGAGAGAGAGAGAGAGAGAGAGAGAGAGAGAGAGAGAGGACAGCATCTAGTTATTTTTGGTCCAGCATTGAGTGGATGAGACTCTGCACTGCATTGAAGGGGAAACAGCGCATGCGCCTGATACAGGATGCCCTTAACTCCTCCCCTTCCTTCCTTATTTGTTTAGTTGTCCTGCAAACCCAATGGGCCTCATTTACTAATTTAACACAGAAACAAGCACAGAAATCATCTTACAATAAATGTGACAGCTCAAAACAATCGTCATATGAATATTACGCCCTAAAAATTCACGGTTTAAAAGCCTTGCCCATAAATTTTAACGAAGAGGAAGTAATCTCATGAAAGAGAAACTGATCTCAATTCAAAATAAAATAAAATAATTAACCACAAAATTGCAATTAAATTAATAAACCATTAAATTAATGTATACGAATATTAAATATGGGTAAATAAAATGAAAAACATTTATAAACATTGTAAACACTGTAGCCTAGGCTATTTTATTTCCCATCAATCCACAACAAATCCATTGAATTTAACAGTATTCAGAACAGAACAAGAATGAAAATAGCAATTAAATCTCTCATTTGACACAAATCCAAATGTTTCCATATTCGCAATCTAAATTTGGTTGCTAAATTATATTTATTATGTAAACAGGGCCTTGTACTTCACTCAATATCCAAAATGTGTTTCAAAAATATCCAAACTTTTATGTTTGGTTCACTGTTAGTTTGATGATGAATGACTGAAATTTCAACTTCTTGGTGCCAGATATCAGGTCAACTTCGGTGGATCAACACTGTTTTAGCAGCACATGAAGGACCGACAACATATTAGGCAGGGGGTCATAATGTTTATACCAAGACAATGCACTCATATTACTATGCATGGCAGAAAGTGCAATGTGGTCCCCACATTAATAAAAAAGCCAATTGACACCTGGTAAAGTCAAAACTATTTGAGTGTCATAAATATGGCTGCAGAGTGATCTGACTTCCCTTGAAATGGACTTTGTCTACATGGAGACAATACTTTTAGTTGGGTCATCATGCCACAGACCAATGAAATAAGACACAGAAATGATCTACAGAGAAAGACTGTTTTACTATGCCAAGGACTTACATAACTCCAGCATTTAATAGTGTCCTTTATAGCAATATGGTTACTAAATATGTTTTAGCTAGATCATCCATATCATCTGATTTAGTCACTATGAACCTGCAGTTACAAAACTCAAGCAGCTGACTCGTCAATTAGCACTTTTAAATAGACTTTTAAAAACATTTTCCCCAATTAATCTCATTCTCTTCTTTCATTTTAATTTCCTTTTTCTTATATATTATTCTTATTCTGTTTTGAGTCTGCTTCCATACGTATTTATGTGACAGTTTACTTGTCTTCTGCAAGGCATGTTGTAAACACTGTTTTAAAAATTCTATGTACAAAAAGTTTTACATACAGTATAAATAAATAATTACTCAAATCTAAAGCTACACAAAAAGTATCCTTTCTCATAAAGAAATAGTATACTGTCTAAACAAACCACTTCACCATGGTGGTCTGAGCCATTTACACACAAACACCGAGTCATAATTATTATCCATTAGTGATGCTTTACCATGACTTAAATGAATGCTATAGGGCCTGTTTTGAATATTGATTTTACTCTATCACAGCCAGCACAATCTTCAAGCATCAAGCTTCCTGTATTATCCACATCCTTTCATCAATGATTAGAAATCAGTTGTTAAGGGATCTTGACGAAAGCTCCGCTAACAGCTGGGTACATATCATCATTCACTCTTAACTCAGAAGAGCTGTTAGGAGAGTATAAAGATGAATCTGCCAAAGCCTTATGACTATATGTTAAATGGAATCCACACTTTAATTACAACATCTCATTGATCTCATTGAACTACATCTCCCGAAGGGGCACAGCTAAGGGTCACCCACGCCGTTAAAATGCAATGCATTCATAAACAAGGAAAATCCTATATTAAAGTGATAGTTAATTACTATTAATTATGAACCCTCATTTCATTCCAAACCCATAAGAATGTCTTTCATCTTCTGAACACAAATTAAGATATTTTTGATAAAATCCGAGAGCTTTCTGTCCCTCCATAGACTGCAATGTAATCACCACTTTCAAGGCCCAGTAAGGTAGTAAAATAGTTGTTGAAGCATTGTTAAAATAGTCCATGCGATAAATGGTTCAAGCTTAATTTTATGAAGCGACAAGAATACCTTTTAAGCTTGTGATGCCGATGCAGGATCCGGCCAATAATGAGCCGGCGTAGAACCAGTAAGCGCTGTATGTGTTTACAACATGAACAGCATCAAAGTCATATGGACTTCTTTAACGATATCCTTACTACCTTTCTGAGCCTTGAAATTGGCAATTATAAATTAACTAACCCTTTAAGGGAGATTCACAAAGACTGAAATGTCTACTCATATAGCATTGTTTATTTGCATATGCTGTCTGCGTTTTTGCTCCAGATTCACTAAACTTATTATGCAAATACAGTATAAGCACAAAAACTCCCAAAGTAACCTGTGCTGAACACAATTGTAATCAGCTATATGGATGCGCCTAGAAATATATACAGTATAATGCTCTTCTCCATGATTTGATGCATTACTGCGGTCATCATCGCTAGGAAATGCTTTCCACAAATGTGAAATGTGGTTAGTGAAGTTAGGTTTGCACTGAAATACAGCATACTAAATGGTTTAGTGAATTTCCCTTTTAGGGTCTATGTAAGAGCGCTTCCATTTTGACTGTTTTGCAGCTTCGGACAAACTATTACACAAAGAATTGCTAAAGAATCATGATCAATTAAACATATGATTCATTTCAGAAATAAAAGAACAGTGAAATAGTTATTGCAAAAATCTCAGCAAGAACAAATACATATCAGATCATCTGTTTTGAGGTTCATTTGAATAGGAGTGGTTCCTGTCTGTGATGACATTACATATCATCACATTACTGATTGCTACAAGCATCACACAAAACACTGCATGGGTTAGTGGATCTGTTAAGCACAGTTCGTCCAGCATCTGCTCATTTACAGAGAAACAACAGTTATGACATCATCATTACTAAGCAATAAAACTAGCACGGAGACAATCTGGGACCAGCTGGACAGCACAATCTGCCAGACCAATTCAAATTTCAGAGAAAATCATTACACTGCAGTTTTTATTGCTAGCAACACCCTCAGCATCTTCCTTTGCTCATAAATGTAACTTAACTGGAAACAAAATGCACGAGGATACCAATAATTTAATCCATTAGTCATTTAAAGCCACCAATAGCCTATATTCAAAAGCATTCATCTGTGCTTGAGGATTCACATTCAAATCCAAAAGACTTCCAGAATCCATCCTAGTGAAGCTTCCCAATGATGTTTAACTTTAAATGTCAATAGTCTTCCCTACATTTGTATTAAGCTGTGAAGCAAACCCATCTGAGGAGCATTTAGTTGTTGTTCAGCAGTACAATAGGTTTCTTGAGCTGTGAAGTGCAGACAAAAGTAAGCGGTTGACTGGGATTGTCTTTTCTGGCAGGGCAGTAATGAAACGTTATTGATGCTGATTCCTGATGAAAGCACTTCTCCAAAATGAGAGTGCTTTACTTCTATAGGCACAAGCCCATCTACAGTGAAGATAAGGAAATACAATGGAATTGGTTGTTTACTGAGAAAACAAGTGAAACTAAGGGAAAAAGGAGAAAGAGAATATTTCTTTGCTCCATATTGTTAATTAAAGAGGGTACGTCTTGTGTATTTCAAACTGCCTCTTCGTTCTACCTTTGCCCTCAATGGCCTCTGTTTTTTTCTATTCTGGAAGACTGTGTTTTTATGTAACTCTGGCACTTATTAACATTTTATGAGGCCAACTTTACTTCTAAAGAGGGATGGAGGGGAGAAGGGGAGTGGAAAACAAAAACAAAGTGAATGTGATGGAGGAGGACAATGAGAGTTGGCTGGTGAAAATAGAACCCTTCTATTTTTGACCCATGTAAACAGGTCCTAACTCATAAGAGGAGCCAAAGAGAAAGTAATTTGGCACTGGCAGGGTCAGAATCAGTGAGAGGACTGCTTGTATCTCTAAAAACAAATGTGGATTAAAGCTCCACAGAAACTTTGTCACAAAGCTCGAATCATTTCATTGTTTCTGACCATGTCCATCCCTTTATGGCCACCATGTACCCATCCTCTGATGGCTACTTCCAGCAGGATAATGCACCATGTCACAAAAGCTTGACAATGAGTTCAAGATTTATATTGATAGGATAGCATCTTGTAGTTGATGGAGAATTGTGGGATGCACATCCAGGCCACGAAGCCCCCGTTCCACCACATCCCAAATATGCTCTAATGGGTTGAGATCTGGTAAACTGTGGTGGCCATTTTAGTACAGTGAACTCATTGTCATGTTCAAGAATCCAATTTGAAATTATTCAAGCTTTGTGGTGTATTATCCTGCTGGAAGTAGCCATCAGAGGATGGGTACATGGTGGCCATAAAGGGATGGACATGGTCAGAAACGATGCTCAGGTAGGCCGTGGCATTTAAACAATGCCCAATTTGCACTAAGGGGCCTAAAGTGTGCCAATAAAACATCCCCCACACCATTACACCACCACCACCAGCCTGCAAAGTGGTAACAAGGCATGATGGATCCATGCTCTCATTCCGTTTACGCCACACACTGACTCAAAATTAACAAAAATTGACAAAACTGTTAGTGGAGATGAGTGGTACCCGTGGGTCTTCTGCTGTTGTAACCCATCTGACTCAAGGTTGTACGTGTTGTGGCTTCACAAATGCTTTGTTGCATACCTCGGTTGTAACGAGTGGTTATTTCAGTCAAAGTTGCTCTTCTATCAGCTTGAATCAGTCAGCTCATTCTCTTCTGAGCTCTAGCATCAACAAGGCATTGTCGGCCACAGGACTGCCACATACTGGATATCCCTTTTCACGCCATTCTTTGTAAACCCTAGAAATGGTTGTGTGTGAAAATCCCAGTAACTGAGCAGATTGTGAAATACTCAGACTGGCCCGTCTGGCACCAACAACCATGCCATGCTCAAAATTGCTTAAATCACCTTTCTTTCCCATTCTGACATTCAGTTTGGAGTTCAGGAGATTGTCTTGACCAGGACCACACCCCTAAATGCATTGAAGCAACTGCAATGTGATTGGTTGATTAGATAATTGCATTAATGAGAAATTTAACAGATGTTCCCAATAATCCTAGATATATATATTAGTCCACATTTTCCTTGTAAAGAATTCAATTCGTATATAAAGAATAAGAAACATGCTGTTAAAATTAGTTTTAGATGGATATATAAATGACATCTTTTGCTGAAAATTTTCAGCATGTTATTAATTTATAAAATTTATTCAATTTGACTTCAGTAAAAGTGGATTGTTTATTATGTCACCCTTGGGAAGCACACTTGAGAATGGACATGTCCCTCTGTTAAGACAGACAAGCTCCATGTGACTATCTGGTCTAAACAAGTTCAACACATAATCAGGAGAATAACTGGATCTTAAAACAGGAAGTTACTTCATTAGCATCATGCCTCCTCTAATTTCCTTTTCTGGACAGGAAGTCCTGTTCTAAAACAGGGTGGTCCATTAAATGACTAATGTAATTACCCAACAAAAGCGTAATAAACACTCACTAAACACCTCAGATTATCACTACTAAAGGGACGAAATATTTTTCCAAAACCTGACATCATAACCAAATATATTTTCTGTTTTTTTCTTCTTTTCTACCTTTCCTCTCACTGGCTGATGACAGCTCTCTCTCCATCTGCATCCTTCATCTGAGTGAATTACTTTAAGTGCCTCCCTCTCTACTCTCACAAAAGGCTAATGGTCTTTTCATACAGCCTACTTCTTCCTAACTGAAATTCAAAACTGTGATATGACAATGCATTAAAGAGTTGAATACGTGATCAGCAGGTTCTAGGCCTATACTTATTTAGACTTATTTATATTATATTATATTATAGCTAAACAGACATTTTCAACTGATTGAGACAAATTTTAACAAATTAGTCAAACCTCAGGAAGTCCCAACTCTGGATCATTAGTATGAATGGGACGAGGAGCAAACAGCCTGGCAGGCCGCCAATGCCAAACCCTAATTAAACCACTGATCCCCTGATGTCTGTGTCCACTTCCATCATATCCTATATTACATAATCTTACTCCAGCTCCAATTTGCACTCATTAGCTGATCCTGGATCAGATCCTCTGACCATAGGACTCATTGAGCACTGTTCCACTATGAACAATCACTGATCTCAAGTCAGGGTCCTCAGATACACAGAAGGAGATTGATTTTAATCAACAATGTGAACGAAGATTCAAAAACTGCTGAAGTGCAGACTTCATGTAAAATATTATTTGCTAACACTTTACAATAAGGTTCAATCTATTAACATTAGTTAATGAATAAGGTATGAACTACATCGAAAACATTTTTTATAGCATTTGTTTTATCTTGGTTAATGGTATTTTATAAATTTTGTTCATTGTTGATTCATGTTTAATACATTGGGGCCTGGTTTCACAGACAGAACTTGGATTAAGCCAGGATTAGGCCTTAGTTAAACTAGGATATTTAAGTAGCATTACTGGTGTGCATCTTGGGATCAATCAATGCCACTGACATATTTTAAGACATGACAATGCAAGTTACTCTCAGTTAAGACAAGCATGCATTGTAGTCAGTGACTAGACTAAAGCCTTGTCTGTGATGGCATGAATAAAATTAACAGAAATTACAAAAATATTGTTCATGATACCTAATGTTATTACATTAGACCTTACTGTTGAAGTTATATTTCATAATAAGATGGCACAATTGAGCTGAGATCTGGAGATCAGACAGAAATGGGAAATCTATTTGCACATTTGCTCTGTCTATCTAACAGTACGTTTTTTCCATCTGACTTCACCTGAATCTCACTTCTCAACACTACCAGTAATGAGACAGCAAGAGAGTCAGCATGACCTCTCATACAGCATCTGTTCAGTTTCTTTTGAACTAAGAATGTTATTTCTCATTTCTTTCACAAAAAGAAAACTGTATCCCCCCTCTCCATTTCTTATCTTTACCATTACCATTCTCATCACCACTAGCAGAAAAGCACAAGCTAATTATCCATCTACTTGTTTCCCCTCCCTGTGCCCTTTCTTTCACTCATTCTACATGATATGTTCCCATTCAGACCAGCCATCTTTCTCCCACGCCCCCCTCCCTGAATCTCTTCTCTCTCTCTCTCTCTCCCTAGTTCTCTTTCTTCGGGCCGATGCACACACAGCACCCCTCTGCCCCGGGACCTGTCCTCCAGTCCATCCTAAATGGGCCCTCTGTTCTCTTCGTTCTCCACTCCCCCCTCTTCTCGGGTCCCATCCTTTATGAGGCCCTTATCTGATTGCAAATGGTTCCACACCACCCCTCTCTCATTACCGCTCTGACATGTAAAGGGTTTTATGCCATCCTTCATAGTGTTAAATAAGTTTACACATTCAAGTTAAACCACTCCTAAGTGTGAATAGTGTGAATCTAATCCAGATAATCACAACTAAAGGGTGTTTATGAACTTGTCAATCAGTGTATTGTTGGTTTGGGAAAAGGCCTGTGTGTGTATCTCACTGTAAGCACAACACAGGCATTATTGTGAGTTTATGTTTGCAATTGAGTCTTTAAAAGAATTGCGGACTTAGCCTGAAAAGGGTCGAGAGCCGAGGTTCAGCCCCTGTTGGTTTCTCAACAAAGTGAGTGTTTTAGAAGCATTTTAGGGGGAGGAAATGTTGCAATGTGAGGGGATGTCTGAGTAGGTGTTCAACCCCATCCATGTTTTGACCCATTTCTAGAGTGTGCGAGTGTGAGCGAAAGCGAGAGACGAATTACTAAAATTCCTATGTGCGTCAGAGAGGATGTTTATCAACCACATCTCCAGTAGGGCGCCTCACACAAACGCTGTATCCACAGCATGTAGTTGTATTGCTAAAGCGCGCACACACAAACACCAGACCACACCTGTTCAAGGGTCCTTATCTGATAAATAACAAACACTAGAGTTTTGCATATTCCATACCTCAAACGGGTCTTGACATGTTTCAGTCAAGATTCAGATACTTCAGAAAAGTCACTGGATGGGTTTAACAGGTCTTTTTGCATCTAAGGTCTTGTTTCAACAATTATGTTAACTCTCTAAGAAGAAGAATAAAATGCTGGGGGAAAACAACACGCAAGGTCATTGTCTTGTTTGTACTTTGTTTGAGAGGGGGAAAAAAACATCAAATTGTAACGGTTTTCTGGAACAAATGTGTCGCATCACATTTCTGTATATTACTCTCCCAAAACAATCATATCTGTTGTGAAAAGTTTCATATTTAACGCTGTTGTGTGTTGATCTCTTCTGTAAGGAACAACTTAGATATGTTACCTACAAAAGTTAGTAAAAGTCTTCTCAAACCTAAAACTATACTGTATAATGGTTGATAATATAAAATAACATATAGACAAGCAAATATGGCGTCCATTTCTAAATGTGTAAAATTAATACTTTATTTATTTATTTATGAAGTGACCATGCACAATTTTTAGCATAAAATTACCATTTCATGTATTGTACCGGATTTAGCCAGAGGCAGTGGGATCTTCCCTTTAATGGCTTGGTCAATGTTGGTCAATTCTGTTTCTTTGAAACCACATTTTAAATAATAAATGTAAACAATATGAGTTTTAATTGTGTTAACATTAGGTCAAATTGTCAAAAGACTATAAAAATACAGTTGTACATAATGCAGTCAGTTGTGGTTTTGATCATCTCGATGAATGTAATCAAAATAATAATAACTTGAATTGTTCAACTTTTTTGATGTTCTACAAAAGAAAGAAAGTCAGACATGGTTTGAAATGGCACAAGGGTCAGTAAATGATGAAAGAATATTTTTTTTTGGGTGAACTAACCCTTTACTGGAGCATCTCTTTAAATAATGCAAGAATGTAATGGTACATCATTGTATAAGATGCTCATTTTCACTCCTCTAAATCCTAGGAAACCCCTCTGATATCTTGCATTCTCCTGGCTACATTAGCCAATGTCATTTTGATACATAGCTCTTTGAAAGTAATATAACACCAAGGTGTAAGTTATGCATCCCGTGATTTCGCACATGACAAAAAATAACAGCATAGTGCAAATTTGTGTCTCTAAATTAAGTAAGGCATCACGCAAGAGTGAAAAAGTCCAAGATTGGTTGAAGACAACCTGATCTCTGGAGGAGAAACACTATTTTATGAGGGGATTTTGTATGAACTATTATCCCCACCCTAACCATCAATGCACAATAAGTAGATTGTATGAAAACAAATTATGGGATTGTACGAATTAGCCACCAATTCATTCAATAAAAATAAATTGTAATGCGAGTGTGTTGTTAGAGTGCAATGTTTTTTCTTGCCCCAGAATCACTCTGAGGTGGGTTTCTCTCATCAGTGAGCAGGAAATGGAAAACCCAGAGTGGACTTTAAACAGTGATCATCACAGAACACCTGAAGAAATAAAGGGAATTACTGTTTCTCCACGTACAACCTGTTCTATTTCTATTTGTTGTTTAGCAACTCACAAAGCCTAGAAAAAAATCCTACAAATACAAATATAGCCTACACTACAAACTAACTAGCCAATGTTTTGACTCTATATTCTCTTTTAAACTCTAACTTCTTGTTTATAGAACTCATATAGGCTTTAAAAGTAGGCTATTATCACACTTGTGTGGTGGTGAAAAATATCAGGATGTTACTTCAGTAGGCTATTGACAGCACTACTGCTTTTAAATAATATATTTAAAGGCAGAATTTCTTGAATGATAATTCTAGTATGATGTCAAACAAATAACTTATTCAACCACAGGTCTACCAAAGAGCCACACTACAAGAGTCGGCGTCATATCCACGTCATAAAATATTGATAGCATTCACTTTCATCATGGGAACAAGATAGAAATGCATTTATATCCCTCTTTTTTCTGACTAAATTTGACGTTGTCTCTGGACAAAAAAATAAAGAAGAAAACAAAATAATAGACAGGAAAATATCACACCGCTGCTAACCGGTGAAGTCAATTTGACTATCTCAATACTGCATTACTGCAAATCTACTCATTAAACTTAAAATAAAACTTAAAAGAACATGCATAAGCAAACAGGTTTCAACGTTTTTTTTCATATAGGGCTACTACCTGCTAAGCCGAAACACACAGAAACGCAGTCTCAGCTAGCTGTCAGGAGGTATCAGGTGTTTACATAAAGCAAAGCTCAATAACTAGCTGCGCCACGCATCTGACTGAAGGGGTCCCGAACGGGGATACTTAGATGAGCATGTTCGGCGATTTACCCCTCTTTTATCCCCATACACGTCAGCTCATAACAAAAATATTTATTTTCAAGCGTAATGTTACCTTGCCATCTAGGGTTTCTCCATCCTGAGCGTCGCTGAGCTCCGCGCTGATATCCTCTGGCGCATCTTCGGGGCTCTTCGCGTCCCGCTGCACGGATGGTGTCGCTCCCATGATGAATAACGTCGCTGTTTCTCCACTCTGAGGAAAATAATGAGCGTTAAAAAGGAAGTAGGTATCCAACAGCCCCTGTAAATGCGCCCTGCAGTCCGTCCCGAGGGTTGTCTGCTTTGGAAAGTGTTGAGACGGGTCTGTAGGTTCACTTTTAGGAGCCCTCCTCCCATCAGTATCACATGGAGAGCAGCCAGACACGCCTTACAGCATCAAACCAGGGTGAGACCTAAGATTGTTACCCCATATAGAAAGGTAGGCAACTGGCTTCCAACCTCCAAAGCAACCTCTGAGGAAAAAAATCGAAATTTTAGGACAAAATACAATTCTGAGATAAGTAGCCTACATTTCAGACTATATTGTAATAGATTTAATCATGTTATTGAATGTTAAATTACAGAAATAATATTATCTGAATCAAAATTTTCTCTTAATTACTTAAAATATACAGGTAGAGGTAGGATATATATATATATATATAGGCCTATATATATATATATATAGGCCTATATATATATATATATATATATATATATATATATATATATATATATATATATATATATATATATGTGTGTGTGTGTGTGTGTGTGTGTGAATCTGTTAGTGTCACAACTTCTACATTCCATTCGACATAACTTCTTGATATAACTGCTGTACTGTCAATAACACTGAAACAGTGTCTCCTAACATTTGAGGACAAAAAGGGCTCATTAAAAACGACACTGTCACTTATATTTCTCATGAAATTGTATATAAGTTTTTTATTAAAAAAGGCAATAAATTTTTCAATGGCATGCAGCTACAATTATAAAAATAAATAATAATTATAATAATAATAATAATAATGAAACGTAAGCTTTTGCCATGGTTTTATTTACAGACAGTGGGAATGTCAACATTGGGTTTCGTATGGGCCTCCGCAGCAAAAAAAGGCCTTTGGAACGGGTCCCACAGGAAATCTTGAATTAAGAGGGCACTGTTAGTTTACGTCCACATCATGGATGCATCTAAACCAACTATGCAGTGATGGTTTCTCTGTCTCTGCTTGAATTGCATATTTGGCTGCGCTCCAATGCATGTTGTTTATAATCTTTAAATGTGTAAATTACACTTGCGAATCACAGAGTTTGCACAAGCCACTTTGCTGTGGTGCGATACACTCACTCTGTGTTCAGAAAAATAAACAACACCCAGGGTTAAGATTAAACAGACTAGACTTTGTATTAAAATACATAATGCATTGTTTTCTTAAGCAGTATATAAGGAATAAGGTTGCGTCATTTGATTATATGTTTATGTTATGAAAAAAAACATTCCTGTGGATGCCTATACGTGCTGTGCGAAAGTTCGGTCATTGTTATTGAATAACTTAGACAAAAAGAAGAGGGAAAAACAATTAAAGATTAGACAGAAGGCATGTTCCCTTTTCAAAAATACCCAGCCCCTATTTAGAGGCAGTAGTTTGTGGTGGATAAGTGGTGTTTTAAACACATAGTTAAATCCATCTTTTAAAAAAAAAAGACCTGTACTGCAAATCAGAGAGTGCCTTTATAATCTTTTTTTATCCTCAAAACAATATTATCTTATTATGTAGAGCAGTGCTTTACACGCATTTTGTGAACTCAAAGTAATTTGATAAAGACATGTTCAGACTGTATCACAACGCTTGAACACTGTCCTCATAAATGCTTAATTGATTAATGCTAAACATGCTTAATCACACATGTTTAATTGATTCATAATTTTGATGTTCAGGACCACAGTGTAGAAAGAGGCCCAATATGTAACAAGCTAAAAACCAAAGTCAAGTCATTAAAATTGTTAGTAAATAATGAGTAATTTGCCTTGTAGCTGATGCTTTTATAAAGATACACAGTAGCTTACTTACAAACAGTGACCGATCCACTTGAACAACCTGAGGTTGAGTCCAGAGAGTTAAATGACTTGCATAAACTAAGGGTGGAAAACAAACTGTAACAGCATGTAAAATAACACTCAGAGGTTGCTAAATACCAATTAGAAACATGGCTGCATTTGTGAGTCAACATCTGCAGTATATATCAGTGGTAAAAAGTGTGACATCTCTCCAACAAGGGAATTTCTTTTGTTGAGGGGGAAAAAAAGACAACACCAAAATGTCGGTGCCTGAATTCCAAATGCCTTTGTCTAAATGTCAAAAGAACAGCCATAAAATGTTATTGAATCAGCATCTCTGTGACCCAGACAACAACTTAACCAAATTGAAACATAATGACTGATTTGAGATGCTTTTTTGAGCCCCAAATCACCATATTAAAATTATTTCTGAAGGAGAAATGGCTGTTGAACATTTGGTTCAATTACAAGAGGTTCTCTTGCATTTCATTGAGTTAGTTTACGCTTCGGCAAAGATTCATCTTTGAGATATTGAAGCCAAAAAAATTATCCTTAATTGTTGTATTCATCGTCAACGCAGTGCAGTCGCTATACCAGACCAAGAGCAGGCTGTCTAGCGTGCTCATTGGCTGCCCTACGGCAACTGCATCAGCTTACCACTTAGGCAATGTAGAAGTAGCACATAGTAGAAATAGCAAAGCTGGTGTGCAAAGGGGGCATAGAACCAGTACTGCCTTCTCTGAGCGAGTCAGGCTATTACAGCCATTATTTTCGTCGTACACAAGAAGGACGAAGCCCTCAGACCTATTTTAGATCTAAGACATTTGAACAAAGTTCTTGTGAAAAGACCGTTCAAGATGCTTACGACCAGAAAAATGGAAAAACGGACTATTTTTAGATTCAGATAATCCCGTCAAAGGCCATTCTTAAGATTCGCCATCAATGGTCAAGTATATCAATACACTGTCCTGCCGTTCGGCCTGTCTTTAGCACCCCGTACATTGACAAAGTGCAGGGACGTGGCTCTCGCCCCCTTGAGAAATCAGGGCTTGCTAATTATGACCTGGATGAATGGCTGATTCTGGCACAGTCAGATATATAGTCACAGTCACAATACGAGAGAACCTCTCGTTAGAGAACGTTTCGGTTACCTGAATGTAACCTCGTTACTCTTAGAAGAGGGAACGAGTCAGTATTGCGTGAACCTGTCGGTGCTCGTGGCACGAAGTGACTTTTGCTTCAGTCGATGAAACCAGGGAGACAACCTCCGAGCCCCACCTTATATATGCTGGCCACGCCCATTCTGGGCACGTGTGAGACGCGAATGAGGGCACAAGTGCCCTTCATTGGACATGACGTCACGCGCGGCCTCAGTGGTGCGCTGCTGCAGTTGCCGCAGGGAAGCCTATGAGCACGCTAGACTGCCTGCACTGTGTTAACAATGAATACAAAAATTATGGATCATTTTTTTGGTTTCAATATCTCAAAACGATTAATCTTTCCTGTAGCATAAGCTAACTTAAGCAATACTCATTCCCTCTTGAGAGAACCAAGGTTATGTTAGGTAACAGATATGTTTTCCCATCACAGGAATACATTACATTTTAAAATGTAGTAAACTAGAAAACATTTTAAATATTTCATGACATTTTACTATATTTTTGATCAAATGAATACCGCCTTGAGTAAGCATGAGAGACTTCTTCCAAAAAGGAAACAAAAAAAATCTTCCCAACTAGAAACGTTTTAACAGTAGTGGTATGTAGGGTGAAAATGCATTAAATGAGCAATAACAGCTCCATAATGGGCATCCTACAAAAGATCCAAAGGGCAACAGTAACCTATTCATCAGAGCTCCCACAAATCTCAAATATGCTAAATAATAAAATAATTACTTCCCTTTTACAGCACACACAATGTATTCCCTTTTTAAATCATGAAAAAGTAACAATAACACAACGGGAATACTATTTTGGGTACCAACAAAAACTCAATTGGTTGTCCTCTGTGGGGCGAGATTAGAAGAAGAGATTGCAAGTTTTTGTGTGGGGTATGAATGAGCACTGCTGCACTCACAGGGTGTCTGATTGGACAGTGTCCTGTAGAGGCACAAGGATTGAAAGACTGGATGGGGCTGGTCGTCTGCTACTATCCGATACAGCACAGCTCTTTATCCTAATAAAAGACCAAGGAATCTAATCTGAAGGAATTTCCCCTTTGTGGATCAACAGTCTGACTTCTCCATATGGATTAGCAATTCATTAACTCACTCATGCATGTGCACACATCACAAATGCATTCTCTCACAGACACATAAAGACTATCAAACTTTTTTTTAAAAGTGGCATATTGATAAAAAAAACTAAAAAATAATAATTATATTGTTCACCATCTAATTCAAAATATTTACACCGTAAATTCTGTTTTATTTTTTTTAATGACGAATCATCTTGTTTTCTGATTGCCTTTTTCATTGTACAAACTATCACTGGAAAAATACAGGTTTGAAGCATACAGCATACTATTGCAACAGTTAATGGAATTCTTCTCTCTACTCACGTAGCACACTGTAGTTTAAGACTCAGAATAACAGATAACAGTGGAATGTCTAAAAGACGATTTTCTGGCATGTATTTTCATGCATGCTGAAAAGGTGCGTAGATGAGTAGACTAAAGTACGTAACACTTGTACATTTAAATCGGGGGATAGAGGGGGGGGTGTCAAACAAATCACTAAAACCTATCATTTTGTTTTGTGTAGTGTGTAAATAAAAGCTCCTCAGACATCGGATTCATGACATATTTGGCTGTAACAAACATCTGAAACTGATACAAATTATGAACTGTTCCAAATGGAGAATGCTAAAGGTTTAAGTAAAAAGAATACAAATGGGAGTTCGCTTGAATACGGTTACCATACTCCATAACTAACCTGAAACAAATAAAACAGAAATAATAAAGCATTAAGAGTTGGAATGAGTTAAAAAGCTTTTGTGCGTCATTAAATTGTAAACACTATGTAAACAAATGTTTAGAGAAAGAAAAATAATGTTAAGCTTAAAACTGTTAAAAGTTCATTTAAATGAAAACCTGCTAAATACATAATTCATAAAGGAAGCTATTATTGTAGAATTGACGCTCTCAGTAGTTTCATTTTTAGAAGGCAGTGAATGAGCTGTAATCATTGGCATATGAATGGTGGCCTACACGGACAGTGAGGATCACCTGAGAATGGTGGAAAGAAAGAGAGAAGACAAAAAAAATTAGGATAAGGAGAGATGGTCTTGTACATTAAATCAAATCTAATCTTTTTGGGGTGTGGCATGAGTAAAGCAAAAAAGTCATTTTTGACATGCATAGTTGTGTTCTTACTGGTCAGGTGCATGTATGGGACAGAATAAACGTCCTCAGAAGAGTCCTTTTATCTCCTCAGTCACAGGATCAAGGTCAATGTCATAGAAACAGGGTCTAGTAGGCAAGCCTGGCATGGTGCTCATCTGAAAGAAATGAAGACAAAAAAAACATTTTGATAGGCAACAAGTCTTTTTTGTGAGGTGTGTGTATATATATATATATATATATATTGAAACATAAGACAGATTCATAGTTTGTTCTTGTGAAATGCATGTTTGCATTAGTCTTAGTAAGTCTTAATTAGTCTTTGCTTCATAGCAAATATCCCCATCTTGATGCCAGATGAACGTTTTCTGCAGAAATAAGTATTTTAAAAAGTCACATCTTTGTATTATTTATCAGTGTATTGTATCTCGATACAAAACATGAAAATATTCCAAGCTACAATACAATATTTATTTCTATAGCACATTAATAACTACTGCAGTTGACCAAAGTGCTTTCCAGCCTCATTAAAACAATTACATAGGTCACACAAACAAAATTAAATCCTGTTCGAAATAAGTTCTAAAAGCTATAATTAAACTACAACATATTAAAAGCATAAATGCATTAAATTTTGCCTGTAGTCAATAATTGTATACCTTTATAGTATACTCATCTTTGATCACCAAAATGGCATATTTCAACATTTTTAGTAAAATGTTTTTTTATTCATGCCTTAAAATATTTTGAATGTAACTCTACACCCTTGCTTCCTGCTCAGCTACTGTTCAGACACTCTTACTTACAGCTCCGTGCTTTGCTCTATTGCTTTTATATTTTTTTAATTGCTGCATCACTTTTATATTTTTATATTTGATCTCCTTTTATCACCTAATTTTAACTTCAGCAAATCAGCACAGTGCTCAAACACTCGATTACTACAAAAAAGCAGAATTCTTTCTCTGACCAGCCTCCCAATGAAAGCTTACATTCCAGGAAGGAAAAACACAACTGCCTACATTCAAAAGGATAAGAGAAAATGCCTCTTCTGAAATCTACTAGCTGCACTAACTGCCAGAGACTTTTACAAAGGATTGCAGTTCTTGAAACAAAGTTACTTGTGGGACCACCAAATCAGATGGAACACACAACAGAGCTTCCGTCATGGACGTCCTCAGCATACAGCCGGTGAGTTCCATGAATCTAAAGCTCCAATACAGGCCTGAGTGTAAATAAACAAGCAGATCGACTTACAAATCGTTGGCACAAACAATCGAGACATCAGATTGTCACAAGCATCACATATTGCTGCAGTAGCATCCTCTACCCTAGATACGGCTCTGACAAGGATTGCAAACACTGGTCTCTTACCACCATACATCGAGAATAGATTTGAAGTATTAATGAATGAGGAATCCCTGAATGTGAAGGAACACAGACTAAATCAGCCAGTAGCTAACACTGCTAACTGGCGCTCAAGGTCAAGCAGACAGCGGCACTCAGCTCAGAGCGCAGCCAATCACAGGACTCTGATAGTGGGTGACCCCATTATCAGAAACATTATTAGCAGGGATACAACTACGTACTGCCTTCCACAAGCAACGACTTCTGATGTAAATAGGGAACTTCAGAACATTCTGATGAAACATTAGCCTAGAAATCTAGATGCACCCTAGCGGCAGCAAAAATTATTTTGCAGCAAAGCGTGGTCTAGCAACTCTCCATAGATGTTTTAGCTGGAAAACCCCAACTCTGGTAGGGCCAATCACATCGTGTATAGAGTCGGCAGGCGGGCTTAACAAAATGACGACAGAGTTGCGAGTCGTTCATCCTCGGATGCAGCCAGCGCCGCGCGCGGTTACAAAAAAGCTGTGGCGAAACGATCAACTTGTCAAATTTGCCACGCTCCGTGCTGTGTCGTCGAGGATAAAGGCTTTACTCCGTGTCAGCACGCGCTCTGATCGGTCCTCTCCCGAATCATCTCCACCACTCCAAAGCACCACTACTCTGGCTCCGTTTCCCTCATAAGCTGATATTAGTTTTTAAAACATTCTCTATGATGATATTTTTTTAATGACACACTGTCTCTTTCTCTCTCATACACACACACAAACACACACATACTGTCTCTTTCTCTTTTATTTTGTGGGTCGTGTAAAAAAAATCCCTTATTTGGGGAATGGATTCCGAGAAATCTCCCTTATTTTCAATGTTCAATGTTGACAGCTGGACTGGATACAGTAAAAGTTTAATATATCAACTTGCTCCGCTGAGTACATCACCTTCTTCATTGCTCTGATTGGCTTTAGCGCTATCCAATTGCGTGCAGAGAGGCATCCGCCCTCGGATTGACCCGTCAATGAAGAGTTTCCAGACCTAACATCTTGATGTAGGTCTGGCATGCCAGGCTAATGAAACATAAGACTGCAAATCGACTCATTCATGTGGGGAAGAATGATATTCATAAAGAGCTTAAGAATAATTTCGCTGAACTTTTTGAAACATTTTAAAAAATTGAACGTTCAGACAGTCATCAGTGGACCACTCCATCAATGGGAACAAACAGGTTTTCACAGTTGCTTGGGCTCAACACATGGCTGCAAAACAACCCCTGCAATATAAAAGGAGCAAACTTCATTGACAACTTAAATCTTTCTGGAGTCAGAGGCAACTGTTTCAACAGGATGGGCTCCACCCAAACAAACTGTGTTCAAGAGTTCAAAACTGTGTTCTGTGCTAATGGACAATATCTACTTCTCAATCATTGTTCTGCAGTGTGTGCCAATCCACTCAACCTGAATGGCACACACACACACCTGGATACAGTATGAATGAATGACCACAGAACTTCACTTCAGCACCTGAATGGACATGCAGTTGACATATCACACAAGGACATGGATAACACCATGCAGCCACAACAACTTCTGCTCACGGACACAATCTCAGCAGAGCCCTGCCCACAGAGCTCACCACAGACAGACTGGGACATATTAGAACTGCTCCAAGATTCAGCTCCCAAGGACGAGTTTTTGGAAAACAGCGAGGGAAACCAGGACAGCACATTACAGCCTCCGATAACACCAGAGCAACAGCCTCTCTCCCCAGACACGTTATCCTCTCTCCAGCAATCTCCACTTCTGTGTTTCTCAGAGAAAATGGAAAAACTGGTGTATGCTGGAACCAAACTATCCCACTCTTATGCTGCAAGCCCCCAGATGTCAACCAAAAAACGGCAGGCCCCACAACCAAAGCTTCGGTCCCAGCCCCTCCCCCTCCTTCTGTGAGAGCACTTCCGCCTTTGCTACAGCACCAGGCTCACACCTTTTTCCATCGGAATCAAAACATGGGGAATCAAAAACAACTGATTCCAGCTCTGAGTGATATGTGTTGGGTCCCCGCGATGATTACAGTACATTTCTTTAATGTTTCCAAACAAGCGGGAACCCACTGTGTCTGAATCTTTCTCTACTGCTGTTAGCTTACATGATAGAAAATCTAAGGCCTTCAAAAGAATGTTTTGCCTTTGCTGGAGATTGACATTCACATAGAAAATGCAGATATGGTAAAATAAATCAAAACTGTTTTAAAAACTTCTGATCTGACTCAGCATGTATATGGTCCAACACACAACCATGGACACACTCTAGATTTACTTATCAGTAAGGCTTTAAACATCTCATCGATTGTTATTAAGGGTGTAGCACTGTCTGATCATTTCTGTATTTTCTTTGATATATCTAGCTTTAATGGCAGGAGAGATCAATATGTAGGGCTGGGTACAGAGTTCTGGTACGTTTTAGGTATAGACCGAATTGCCTTGGTACTACCGAGTACCAAAGAGGTCTTGTTTTCGGTACCAAATTTCGGTACCTAAGTGGTTAATCTAGTCAACGTCAGTGAAACAATAAGCATGCAGCATGATTGGCTGTGGTGGAAAAACATCAGTTTACGCTGCTGCCCAGAGACATAGCTCATCAGGCTGTAGTGTGTGTGTGTGTTTATATCCTCTCCAACCCAGATAGATAGAAAATATGTGGAAATGATCCAAAGTGTACCTATGTGCCAGACTTTACGCCAGAAGCACACAATGCAATATTTTCTAACAAATAATTGCTGCCAAGACCGGTAACACAGTAAATTTGATAAGCGCACAGACACTTGAGAGTAGAAAGTTTATCTGTCTTCGACTGCAAGAACTGGAGTGCGTCACAAATGAACCGCAATTCAGCATATAGGATATTTGCCTCATAGACATGAGAAATAGGCCTATAGACGGTGAAAATGTCTACTTTTAAACAAAACAATTAGAAATAAATAGTTTAATTACCTTTTTTCAGTCAACAAACTGAAAAAAAAACATTAAAACTTGTTACATAAAATTCGTATCGAAAAAAACATCCGTTCAGGAACCGGTATTCGAAGTCAAGGTATCGGTATCGAACATTTTGTCATCGATACCCAGCCCTATCAATATGTTTCTGTCAAGAAGAGATGCTTAAATGAGAACACTCGTGTGCTATTTATAAAGACTATATCTTTAAAACCAAACATTTTCTCCTTGATTCTTTTAACTCAAAAGTTAAGTGTAATTGATGATATTTCTCCTGTGAAAGTCAGGAAGAATAGTGGTAGACAAAAAGCACCTTGGAGAAACTCAACAGCTTGCAAAATATGAAAAGACAATGCAGAAGAGCAGAGTGCATGTGGCAGAAGACAAAACTTGTAGTCCATTATAACACCTACAAAGACAGCATTCAATCCTTTAAATATTATTAAATAATAATTGTGATTCTTAGACCTGAATTTTGTCCTGCGTTTGAAAACTGATGCGTCTATTACTACTGTAATAAAACATGAAGATGCACATCGTAATATTTTGGAATATGAATTAAAAAAAAAGATTTTTGCAAATACTGACAGGTCAGTCTATATATGCAATCAGTATTCACAAGATTTTCCTAAAAAACAATTGTTACCTTTAAAAAGTATGCAAACTTAATTGCATTAAGTAAAACTTAAGGTCATATTTTTTTGTCCCAAACAACAAAATCTGAAGCCAAGCCATCTTTTAATATACCACAGATTAAAATCAAGTGACTGGCACACATGTGAGACATGTAAAAGAAAGAAATTATCTTAATTAAATTATCATTAAAAAACAGTCCAAGACAGAAAAAGACAGACGAAACAGTACATCATTTATCCGACAATTTTACCCAGAGAATGAAAACTGTAAGTCTCAGATATAAGGCCCTGCTTCACTCAATTCCAAACTGCCATGGACGATATAAATCTGAAATACTTCGGCTCAAGCTTCAGCTCAGTGGTTATGTGCACTTCAGAGGATGAAGGTAGACATTATCCACACCAACCAAGAACATTGAACCAAAGCAAAACGGTCTCAACAATTCACTTACAGTCAACCCCTTGGTTGTGTGGTTTTGAGATGTCGTTGTGCCAAAAACATACACGAGATTACATTATTGGCCAGAATACAGTCTCCACATAAAATCCAGTATTATTTGTGTTTTCCATTAGGTTTAGGTGTTCACTTTGTCACCTAAACATTGCTATACAAATAAACAAAAAATATAGATGCTATTAAATTAAAGCACAGAAATCCCCACAATTGTTCCCATACACAATACTTAATGTAATAGCGGTTATTTATAAAGTAATAAACTTAATTCATTTGAACATTTGGATCAAATGGGCCATGTTTTCTTTACCGCAGACAATTGTGTCTGTTAATAGTTTTTACAGAACATGCTCATTGCACCATTCTACTATTGATGTGTTCATGTCAGTGTGTTGGCCAGGTTGCCAGAACACCATAAGCCTTCCAGCAGTATCATCAGGAATTCATTGTGCAGCTTTACAGCAGACACGGTTTTGGGCAATAAATTTCCTGAGCTGAATGGAAGCTAAGATCCGCTGAGTCTCATTGTTCTCTGGCTGACCCCTCCCTCACATATCTGGTGCATGACATCAGTTACTTCCTCCTGTAAGCCCTCATGCCTGCTTTGTCCCTCAGGGGCTAGCATTGAAAGTAACAGCAGACTAACACACACCTGTCTGTGGCCTGAGCCACACAGTAATGCACAGAAATGACTGGAATAGATATGGCTTTCCTGTATAATGATTACATGCCAGCTATGATTGAAAGACAGGGAGCATGTGTTCACTGTTCATTAAATAAAAATAAAAATAACAATAATAAAAAGTTTAAGGTATCACTGTAAAAAGAGCTAAAACACGTGAGACAGAAAAATGTAGCTTAAGGAGGGGATATATGGAGGAAGAAAACAAAGGAGAAGATGGAGAAGGACAACGGAGAAGAAAAAGGAGAAGTGGAGGAGAAAAGGCGACGAGGAGGAGAATAATAATAATAATGACGATGACAAGGAGAAGACGACGAGGAGGAGAAGAAGACGAGGATGAGAGGGAGGAGAAGACAAGGAGATGATGAAGAAGAAGAAGAGGAAGAAGAAGAAGGAGGAGGATGAGAAGGAGATATTTTATGAATATTAAAACTAATATTAACTACTAAATATTACAGCTTGTCGGACTGCTACAATTAATTTATACTTCGACAAGCGGCAGCATGTCAAGAACATGTGAAAAGACTCCATTGTGAAATGAGAAGAACAAACAAACGTTATGCATATTGTTAAAAAAAAACTTCAGGCATGTCCTGACATTTCATACAGGTGGAAAAATAAAAATGAATATATTAAAACTGAGGAGTTTGTTGAGGTATTTTGTAGAGTTAATCTAGATACCAAAGATGTAGAAGCAGAAGATAGAAAAGATAAAAAACAGAACAGCAGATGTAGAGATGATGAGATTATTACACTGAAGTTCAAAGCATTGGCAGCAAATTCTGAGGGGTTGAAGGTGAGAGGTCATGAGTGCTGGGCGTGTGTCCCGCAGCAGGCCCATAAAGATGAAAGGAGACAGAGCGGTGGTCATACCGGAGGGGCTGGGTCACAGTCACCCATCTCCCAGCAAGCCACGCGACGGACACCTCACCCTGACCCTGACCCCATATCGTAGCCAAGACCTCACTCTCAACCCGGAAATGAGTTTCCTTTCCTAAGCCTCACCCGCCCACAAAACACACAATGACAAAAAGATACAAAAATGCTGGCTCAATCAAACTGGGGAACTATTAAAGGAAACTTCAGCAAGAGGAAGGGCTGTAGCCAATTAATAACAAAGGATGGAGCATCAGTGGACAAACATATTGTTATTTATATTAAACAACTTGAAACCGCAAAACAATGACAGTTTTCAGGGTTCCTCAAACTGGTTGGCCAAAATGGGTCACGACGCAAAATCCAGCTGGTCAGGATGCTCAAACAGAGTATCACCACATGATATCATCAAATCAAAATAATCAAACCTTTTAACCTTTTTTTTTTAAACAGTGAAACCAACACATTTGTTTTTTAAAACTGTTCTTCATGAATGTATAAATTGTTGTTATAGCTTTAAAAAAATACAAGGATGGAGTATCTTAAAAACCCACAAACATGCACACACACAAAGGCAAGCATGGGTAATTTAAAAGTTAACCACACATGCTCTAAGGTTTGTTTTCAGAAGGCTGATTCACAGGTTTCATCACTGAATCCTAAGTGAGAATCCAATAGACTTCTCATTATTGAAAATGGCCTTGACCAAACATTGTCAGGAATTCAGACAAAGATATACCTGCCTTAGGCCAGGCAATATTGTTTTTTAGAGAGCAAAAACATGAAGGCTGAGGAATTTGGCCTGAATGCTGTTTTTAAAAGTCCCAACGAGGTCATAGATCATAAGTTCAATCGTAATCCTGGATCCTATTAGCAATTGAAACATCCAGTTACTCACCAGCAAAGGAAGTAATAAAACAACATAAAATGAAGAGGTTTTGGATGCCATCAAAAGATTTAAAGCGTAGACATGCAGACAGAATGGGAAAAAAACAAGATGAGAGTTTCCATCAGATTTCAAGGATAATCACTTACAGTTCCAACTAAGGGGTAGATAAACCCTGCCCCAATGCTGGCACGGACGTCTCTGATGGGCAGGATAAAACCGGTAGGAACACCTTTTTCTCAGGCATGTGAGAGAGAGACAGGTGGGTCTTGGCCATGCAGATAGGAAGAGCACCAAAACCCTGTGAGAAAGTTACAGACAGTTAATACCAACATAAGATTTACACAACATCAGCTCTGGGCTCTTGACATCCGTTATGTTGAGAGATGCATCCATTGGGCCAAGATTATCTAACCATTTAATATCAATGAGCACACAGCTCAAGACACATATTTGCAAACAATATAAAACATCAGCACGATGCAAGACAAATTGTGAAAACAATTTTTTTCCCAATTTTTTTATCATTAGACACATCCTTGTCCTTGTAGCAAAGAGTTAGTAAATTTACATGAATCAGCTATCAGTTTCAATATATACATTCAAAACTCTGTGTAAAAAAATAAAAATTATATATATATATATATATACACATACACACATATATATATATATACACACATATATACACATATATACACACATATATACATATACATATACATCCACACACATACATATACACACACATATATACATACATATATATATATATATATATATATATATATATATATATATATATATATATATACACACACACACACACACACACATATATATATATATACATATATAGTACACACACACACACATACATATACATACATATATACATATATACACACACACACACACACACACATATATTGTAGTTTTTATTATTAACTTATTAACTATGTACTGTTATATATTGATGTATGTAATTTAAAAATATACATAAAATTGAGATAAATACTGAATATTAAAAGTCAAAAAACAAGCTCAAATATCAAAACTGTTTGTGAAGTAGCAATTGCACAGCTCTTCTCACCTGTTGGTTGTAGTAGTCTATTTCAGCTTGAGCCTCAGGTGAAAGCTCAATGTCATCAGCACCATAAACCTTTTGTGCAATTGTCCGAATTTTCTCTACAATAGGATCCTGTAAAAACAAAAATACCATAATATTTAGAGAACAGATCAGGGAGTAAAACAGCAGGAGTGTGGGAGATAAAAAGTATTGGAGTTTGAAATGATTCTTTTTTAAAGGGTTAGTTCACCCAAAAATTCAACCTCATGTTGTTCCAACCTCGAAGACCTTCGTTCATCTTCGGAACACAAATTAAGATATTTTTGATTAAATCTGAGAGCTGGATCACTCCTCCATACTAGTCCATAGGCTTCTTGAGGGATAGAAACTTGCCGTCCCTCGCAAACATCCTGAAAATTATTAAAGACATTGTTAAAATAGTCCAAGTGACTTCAGTGGCTCAATCTTAACTTTATCAAGCGACGAGAACGCTTTTTGTGCGCAAAAAACAATTATTCACTTCCTTCCTTATGGGCCTCTAGTCAGTTAATGTAGTGTGATAGCGTAGAGCTACGTCACAAGTAGGCTCACTATTGGCCGACGCTGGTCATGTGTGTGATGCGTGTGACGTACAATAACAGAAGCTTACGCTATTAAACTAGTAACCTGACTCGAGGCAGAGAGAGAAGTAAATGAATAGTTAAAATAAAGTCGTTATTTTTGTTGTTTTTTGCCCACAAAAAGTTTTCTTCTCATTTGATAAACTTAAGATTGAGCCACTGTCGTCACTTGGACTATTTTAACGATGTCTTTAGTAAGCTTTGAGGCCAGCAAGTTTCTATCCTTCAAGAAGTCAAATGGACTACGCAGGAGTGATCTAGCTCTCAGATTTAATCAAAAATATCTTAATTTGTGTTCCGAAGATGAACGAAGGTCTTGCGGGGTTGGAACAACATGAGGGTGAGTAAATACTGACAGAATTTTCATTTGTGGGTGAACCAACCCTTTATTATCAGCTCTAAAATGTAGCTTCTGCCTATCTGCTGGTCATAAATCCCCCCAGTCAGTTCTCCATGTAGATGATTGGGATAGCAAGCGCCCAGACCTCTAATAGGATAATAGAGGGCAGCCAGAGCCAAGAGAAGAGATTACTGTGCCTTTCATAGCATCACTTAATCAGTCACAACCTCCAAACTCAAAAAGGTTAACTCAAACCAGCTGATGGCTTTACAGCACTCAGGGAGCACCAACCCGCAAATCGTACAAGACACTTCTTTAGATACGTTTAGATATTAAACCACCCATCAGAACCAGTCTTTGAGGGGATTCGGTTTAACTTATTAATTTTTTATTAATGTTATAACTGGCCCCACCTGGAGATTGTACAAGAATTGAAAATGGTTCTCCTGAGATGCAACTTCCTTCACAGCATGTGCCAGCTCTCACAGAGCCACGCCCACCTCTGGACCAATGATGACACGGAACAGCAGCTGAGGCCCCAGAAGCCTCTGCGATGCGACACACCAAGTCGATCTCTGCTTGAGTGTCAGTCCTTCAAAGAAAGCAAAATGTCATGGGATCGGACAAGGCAAATCAAAATGGCACAGGGCAAATCAAAAGGTGTGGGCTTCCAGACATAATAGAAAGACACGTTTAAGTGCAAAAGGGCTAAATTAGGACACCATCTGTGGCTGTTTTTGATCAAAACATTTTGTTTAACTATATTGGTACTCTGGTTTGCGTCAGTCATGGCTGTTTTCTAATGATTTAAAACACCATATTTTTTAAACATCATGTTTTAGGAAGAAAATGCATGCTGGAAAATTAGTTTTTGTAATGGACCAATCCTTACTTGAAGACATTCAGAGCAACAACCACCGGGACTCCAAAGAGACGAGTGATCTGAATCTGCTTTTTTAAGTTACTGCAGCCATCTGCAACCAGCTGCAAGTTCTGATTAAAAAAAGTAAATAGACAATAAATTTGTTAAAAAGAAAACAAAAATAAAGAAGTCTAAATGTCTGTACTTAATTATAACTACAACTTAATTCACAAGATTAAAAATAAGTGCATTTTATATGAATGAAATAGACAAAATTGGAAAGCATTAAAATCTTAGTTGGATCTGAATGATTCATCAGGATCTTCATGAAAGGATGAGTCAGTTAGAGAACGTCATTCAAACGGCTTAGCTTTTTTGAGAGGAAACTTACGGCCTGACCTGTTTTTTAAATTCAATTGTTGCTCAATTGATGGAGCAGAACCAGTCTCAGAACCAGTCTAAGGCTCAGGAGACATGCTTTGGTGCTTTCTGTTTCTCATTATTGAACCACACAATTAGCTTAAGCACTTGGGTTATTTTCTCAGCAGGGTTACTTTAGAGAGACTGATGAAAAGCAGGTATGGCATTTCATAGACTACAACTCCCATTACACCTCTGTGTCTCTAGCTTCAACAACACAGATTGTATTTACCCTGTTAATTAAATAACACAAACCACATTAGGGAGGAAGAGGAGAGCTGTAGGAGATGTGCTCTGGGCCTTTGCTCAAACGAGGTGGGGCAAACCCCCATTCATTTACTCCCCTTCCTCCTTCCAACCCTCTTTATTTTCATCCTGCCTTTGGGGAGCAATATCGCCACTTATTGTTGGAGTAGGATAGTACATAAGATGTGTTAAAGAAAGAAAGAGTTCAAAACATCTGGTTCTTCCTAAAATCAAATCACTAAATCATTAGCCTTTCAAATATAATTTGAAGCAAGATTGGGAAATAACATTGCTTACCTCATTAATATACTCTTTAGGCAGTGGTACACCAGCTGTGACCTTTAAAAATATACAGTACATAGAGACAATTGTAAATATATTAAATGCAGTCATGCATATAAAGGGACATGTGAATGTGCACACAAACTTACATTTGGTCCACCTCCATGCATCTTCAGAGTCTCGTACAGTTGCAACCAGCACCACAACATCAGGCCTCAGCCCAGACGCCCGACACTTAATGTCTGAAGAACTTTTCCATGCCAATGTCCGCACCAAAGCCAGCCTCCGTCACTGAGCATTGAAGGAGCAGGAAATTTAACAATACTGGTATGATAAGTCTCTCATAAATAAGACATTGATATAAAAACTGCTCAGTTGTGCTAGATACTGATGTTAACAAACATTCTGCATTTACACTTTATCACGGCACAGAGCCAGATAAGACCACAAGACCACTCACACGTAAAATGAAAGCAACCTACACTTACGTAAATAATCTAATTGTCCCCACATTCCAGGAAGAGTAATTGCCAATCATTATAATAAGAGTTTAATTAAAACCATTTTAAGAGTGAGCATGTAAGTGCTCCACATGTGTTACTGCCATCATGAGTGAGTGATCAAGGCCCAAGTGCTGGAAATGGTGTACAACACATAAGCATCACAAACTGTTTTGACATGATTTCAGCCATTTTCCTTCCCCCTGCAAACCACTTTTGTTTGTTTTGTGTGTGAGAGGCATCTACTGTTTGTGTTTGAACAGGTCAGTATTAATGTGTGTATGTGCCAATGAACAGCAAGCATGTGTGGAGCTCTTTCCATGCATCCATTTTTCCCAGAACTGCAAGCTTCCTGTGCTACTTCCCAGGCCTTTGGGGCAGGAGGGAATGGGAAGTGTAATGTTGTTATTTCCACCAGAGGGGTCTGGCATATTTTCCTGAAGCTCTGCATGCGTGTGTGCGCGTGCGTGTGTATACAGCTATCTTTGTGATGTCCAGTTTGAGATTTTAGACCATCGGACGAAAGAGAGAAGAGAGAAAAGTGAGGACATTTTAGCCAAAAAAGAAATCATGGAATCAGAGCGTTCTTCTGGAGACTGTGCTCATGACCTTGGGAAGACCAGGTGCTATAAGAAAGTAAACCACCTCCTATTTGATGCTCCCTATAAACGAGTACATCACCTGGGGCCTCATTTATAAATGTTGCGTACGCACAAAAGAAGGCCGTACGCCACTCTCTACGCAATAGTTGGTATTTATAAAAAGCAAACTTGACAGTAAAATGTGAGGTCCTTTCACGCAAGCTCTGACCTACGCACAAAAACGGGTGAAATGAGAAATGGTGACACCGTCGGCAGTTGGAAAAACACGTGAAAGTCTGTGAAACTGTAGACCGTTGTGTAAAATAAATGACTAACACGAAGACTTCACAAAGCAAGTCTTACAATTAACAGCCTACACGAACATCGTTGATCGATCTGCAACAGAAATGCAAATTAACACATATTGACAAAAAGTGAAATATGTTCTGCAATAATATTGGCATGTTATACAATTCATCCTCATAAATAAGATGGTAAACAAAAGCGAAATAATGTACAAAACTGATATTCTCGCTAATGTGTCCGTCTAACAGAGCAGATATATCAATTAGATAGTCAGTCAGATAGATAGATATAATTAGGGAGATATATAGATAGATCGATAAATAGATAGATGTATTATTTGTCCACTTGGGGAAAGTTGTTTTCACAGTAAAAATGTCTTCATCAGCTACGGAATCATGGTATTCATGCATTTGCCTTTAGTATGTTTTATTTTTGATAAAATAACAGGCTATGACGTAGCCTATGTCTCACCCATTCAGAAAGCTGCAAGAAACTGCATTTGCGCTGAACTATTTTCCATTTCCAAAGAAAGATTATAACCGACATCTGAAGCTGGTCAGACGCAGAATTAAATGGATGGAAATAAAATGCCCTATCACAATGCGTAATGACGCACAATGGCTAATCTTGCGCTCTTAGAAATGTGGTGATTAAATGGAAGGAATCGGAGCGAACGCATCATCTTCACAACAAAAGGTGTGGAAAATATATTATTTCATTCAATAATTCCCTCATTGTGCAGTTTATTTCAGTTAAGACAGTCTTGATTTTCGCCCAACTCCTTGCGCCACCTCTCTGACTGAATTAACGATCTAGACGCTTTTTTGCTCTCAACTTTCTATGTCCGACCATTTCTTTTTAATTTCTGTCACAGTCCGAGGTTGTGAGGCTACAGCATTTACGGCGTCTGCAACCATTTGCCACTCAAGTGCCTTTTTGGCATTAGTAATGCCCACACTGTGCCCTCCAAACAACATTTTTCTCCTTCTTTCCACCTCGCAAATCGATAACTTCTACTTCACATTGAGTGAAGTTACGTTTTTTTTTATTCCTCTCTGTGTTTAACATGATTTCGCAATTCGATGAATATTAACTTGTGGGCGTTTCATGGACTATTTATGGGCAACTATGGGCGTGACATGAAGCCGCAAAAAGCTGCGCTACATTTAGAATTGATTGTGATTTATTAAGGGAAACATGCGTAGGATGTGCGTGCGCAACGGTTTTATAAATCCGAATATTTCTGTGCGTACGCACGTCCTATGTTTCAATCCGTACGCCCACTTCTGACGCAAATCCTACGCAAAGTTTTATAAATGGCCCCAGGCCCCCAGGTCATGCATACACCAGTCAGGCACAGATTTACAACTACCCCAGGTCCAAGAGAGAATGTTAGGTGGGAGTATGTTATCGGCCTTCAGGAACTTTCAGAGAATTCGGAATTATCAGCACATTTATCAGTCTGAGGTCTGAGCGTAATCAGTTTAGTTTGGGTAGACGAAAGATTACTACCATGCCACTCAGGAAAACAACCAAAGTGCTCAGAAAAAAAAAAAAACAAAAAAAAACAGTGAAGCAGATCTGTTGTGTATAATCAGCTGATATAAGCAGCGTCCTCCCTCTAACCCACAGCAAAAACACTACATACCACACATACCTTGGCTTCAGGTAACGCATACACACGTCCCCCTCCTTCACTAACATTTTGCAAAAGTCAACAAACTCCCAGCATTCCTGCTGTTTGTTGATGCTGCACGCTCCAAGTCCAATATGGACTTCTTTGAATGTAACAAACGAGAGAGGTTCTAGTTCTTGTCTTTTGCAATACAGTAAGTCAACGATTTATTTTCCTGCTGTCCTCTGGGGGTTGGGGCTCTATAAAAAAACTAGCACTGCATGGTAGGTTTGGTGATCTAATTGTGAAAAAAAAATAAAAAAATAAATCTAAAATCATACATATATATATACATATATATATATACACACACATATATATATATATATATATATGATATATATACACTCACCGGCCACTTTATTAGGTACCCCATGCTAGTAACGGGTTGGCACCCCTTTTGCCTTCAGAACTGCCTCAATTCTTCGTGGCATGAGATTCAAACAAGGTCCTGGAAGCATTCCTCAGGGAGTTTGGTCCATATTGACATGATGGCATTACATAGTTGCCGGAGATTTGTCGGCTGCACATCCATGATGCGATCTCCCGTACACCACATCCCAAAGATGCTCTATTGGATTGAGATCTGGTGACTGTGGAGGCCATTTGAGTACAGCGAACTCATTGTCATGTTCAAGAAACCAGTCTGAGATGGTTCCAGCTTTATGACATGGCGCATTATCCTGCTGAAAGTAGCCATCAGAAGTTGGGTACATTGTGGTCAATAAAGGGATGGACATGGTTCAGCAACAATACTCAGGCAGGCTGTGGCGTTGCAGCGATGCTCACCTTGGGCCCAAGGGCCCCAAAGTGTGCCAAGAAATATCCCCACACCATGACACCACCACCACCAGCCTGAACCGTTGATCAAGGGCAGGATGGATCCATGCTTTCATGTTGTAGACACCAAATTCTGATCCTACCATCCGATGTCGCAGCAGAAATCGGAGACTCATCAGACCAGGCAACGTTTTTCCAATCTTCTATTGTCCAATTTCGATGAGCTTGTGAAATTGTAGCCTCAGTTTCCTGTTCTTAGCTGAAAGGAGTGGCACCCGGTGTGGTCTTCTGCTGCTGTAGCCCATCTGCCTCAAAGTTCGGCCGTACTGTGCGCTTCAGAGATGCTCTTCTGCCCACCTCCTTGGTCTGTGACGGGTGGTTATTTGAGTCACTGTTGCCCTTCTATCAGCTTCGAAGGCCATCTGGCCATTCTCCTCTGACCTCTGGCATCAACAGGCATTTCCGCCCAAAATGCCGCTCACTGGATGTTTTTCTTCTCGGACCATTCTCTGTAAACCCTAGAGATGGTTGTGTATGAAAATCCCAGTAGATTAGCAGTTTCTGAAAGTACTCAGACCAGCCCTTCTGGCACCAACAATCATGCCACGTTCAAAGTCACTCAAATCACCTTTCTTCCCCAGACTGATGCTCGGTTTGAACTGCAGGAGATTGCTTGGACCATGTCTACATGCCTAAATGCACTGAGTTGCCGCCATGTGATTGGCTGCTTAGAAATTAAGTGTTGACGAGCAGTTGGACAGGTGTACCTAATAAAGTGGCCGGTGAGTGTATATATGTATGTATGTGTGTGTGTGTGTATATATACTGTATATATATAACCAAAATTCAGATGCAGAGATGGAGTGAGCAGCATTTAATGTGAACACAAACTACTCTTAGCTCTGAAACACACAGCCCATTTATTTAATTAATTAAATCACAGCCTTTGCTATTTGATCATCACACTAAGCCATATTCGTAATTTCGATTTCTGTGTTTCAAAATCGTGTAGCCCTAAAAGTCCTCTTTCAAAGAATTTACTATTTACACGCTGGCAGAAAAAGATGTCAAATTCCAGAGGCTGTAACTCAACACAGCCTCTTGGCCAGTTTAGTAGGCAGTGTTTTCATTGGGCTCACACACTTCAGCTTGTCCTTAACTAGGGGTGAAGCTTACACTGCTCTTAGCGTGGACCACAGGGCCTCCGCCATTCCCAGCATTCTTTTAGTGTCTGGGGCATGTCGTTGAGCAGGGGAGGGAGGGATAGAGAATAAAAAGGATAGAGAGGAGCAAAGGAATGAGAGAGAGAAATGGAGAGAGGAAGTGATAAAGTGACGGAGAGATGGCAAGATAAAGTGTGTGTGTGTTTCACAGGCCTGTGGGTTCAGGTGTGCCGACACTGAGAGGATTAGTTGGATTCAGCTTTAAAAAAAACAAAAAGAAACATTCTTCTGGGTTTTAAGATAAAGGATTCAGTGTTGTCAAATTCTATATACTTGTAGAAAATTATTTTAATTACTTATCGTCATGATAACTTTGTAAAGATGGCCAATTAATGCAATTTATATGGTCACATTACATTAGCCATAATTTTTTTTTAAAGGGTACCTATTATGACATTTAAAATATTCCTAATATTGTTCTGGGAGTCCCCAACAACAGTTTTACAAGCATGCAATGACAAAAAACCCTTTTGTTGTCTTATAATATGCATTTATTTTTACCTGATTTGCTCACCGACTCCCATATGAATCGTTTAGTGAGTCCTTTTTCCAAAACCGCCTTTGCGTGACGCTAATCTGCGGTGATTGGTCAGATGACCTAGCCAAGTTGTGATTGGTATTCTCTGTGCAGAGTATGTCGAAATAAACTCGGTACTGATCCTTCCTTCAGTATCAGCCGGCTCGCGAATCCATACTTTATAGCATTTAGGTTTGTGAAGCAATCATCTTCAAAATGACGCTGAACACAGAACAAGGTTTGGGCTATACTTGTGTGGTATACTTGTATATATGAACTGTAGCCACTTAGTCTTCAAATGCTCCTCTCCTGGCAGATGAAAAAAGTTCGCTTTTGCATCGCACTTCAAAACACAGCGTCTCGTCGACATGATTGTTTTCCGGTTTTCCCTGGCGTCTCAGAGCGCAATAAGTGGGCGTTTCTTATTCAAATAACTTGTCAAGTTGACGTCAACTAGACAAAGGAAAAGCATCATTCGTTGAACGATTCATATCAGAGACTCAGAGTTCGACTCTTACTTTTGAGAGACAATAACTTAGTATACGGTGAACTTTCATTTTTAAAACTTTGCAGGATAACTTTTTGAACGAAAACTTTCCGTTCACTTAATGATACTATGTTACACACTACATGAAGGGCAATTTTCAAAACTCCATAATAGGTACCCTTTAATTAAACCTTTCTTGTTTTTCCAGTTTAGCATAACAGCAAAACATGCCACTAGCCAATTGCTCACTTAGACATTGAGTCACTCACTTAGCAACATTAACTAACTAGCCATTAAGCCTTTAAAATACTCTAATACAAGGTGCTACAAAATTATATACTGCCATTAAAATGTTGTCATATTAGAATGAATTCAAGGATCATGTGAAACAAAAGACTGGAGTAATGACTTGAAAATTGTGCTCATCCATCACAGAAATAAAATATAAACAGAAAACAATTATTAAATTGCAATAATATTACAGTTTTACTTACATTTTTGATCAATATAATGATAACGATCAATTTTGATCATAGATGATTTATATATTAAAATGTTTTAATTACACATACACTACTATATATGATGTAATATATTATTTACATTATAAATTGTTGGTTGTTAAGGGTGATAGGATTCTGTAGGGTTGATTGAATTTTGCACAACACCATATCTTGTGATTTTATTCAAACTGTAGAGGCCAATAAGCATGTGCGACCACTCATGAGCAGGAGTCTGATTTGAACCAGAAAACCACTCTACTGTTGTTGTTTTAACTTACCCCCAGCATAGCCTTTGTCTCTAGCCAATAAAAGCATAAGACTACAAAAAGCAAAAGCAGTGGTGTGTGACTGAATGTGTTTGTGAGTTCACCCACCAACATAGCCTTCTTCTCCAACTAGTTTAAGAGCCAGCTTGTCTGCCAAGATAGAGGAGTTTCCATGGGCGATGTTAGCAAATGGTCCAGCATGCACAAACACCGGAGTGCCCTGACATGACAAAGACAAAAAATATCAGTGCATACCAAGCCAGAATTACAGTTACAAATTACAAATGACCGACACTGTGAATCAAGATAACCTGAAAATTACAGAAGAAATTGCCATGTTAAAAGCTGGTAACTGACAAAACAAGCTAAAGCGTTTAAGTGGTCAATCTCCACATCTGAGGGTTTTTTTTTTTTAAATAAAAGACATGTGCTGGAGCTTGTATGTTAGCTCCATATGATCTTCAACTAAAGTAAACTTTAAACATAGTGAAAGTCTGTTTCATCATCCCCATCATCATCAGCAGCAGCCAGAAAGCATTAAAAGCCCTGTGAAAATGTGGGGTTCTGAACTGATGACCCTGGGGTCCTCTGTAACTTCCCAAACACTGAAAAGCAACACCACATACACTGACCGCTGAAGGGACAGGAAGAAGAGTGCAGGAAGATGGAAAGGGAGTACATATAAAACAAAGAATGGAGTGATGAAGTCATTTAAATTCAGGAAAAGGATGGAAGGTTGAAAAAAAGATTGCCATCAACGGAGACAACCTTCCTTTATTTACATAAACTTTTATCTCTGCATCATGCCTCATCATCCTCCTTCCACTAGTTCTGCAGGTGCTGATATAAAACATTATAAAACATTCTACATTAGCACATCACCTTTTAAGACTCAAAGAGACAAAAGATGGTCAAGTGAGGAAAGTGAACCAAGTTAAGACATGAAATTATTAGTAACACAAGCCATCCAGAGCCATCCTAAGACCATTTATCAAATTGATTCAGTTCACTTTAATACATTTGTTAAAAAAAGAAAGAAAAAAAAAGAAATTGTGATTTACTTGATTCATTATCAAAAAGCATTTTCAGAAACAGCAGGGCACAAAAAGTTTTCCTAGTTTGTAGGAGTCAACAGTCTTTTTCATTTTCCACTATCACAGATTTATTTCAAGTTGTTGTTTTTGGACAAAAGGGTAGAGTGCCGTGTGCAATGCATCTAGTACATTTTAGTCTTGCACCAACCTGAAACCTCAAATAAAATTGATGAAATGTGAAACATCAACTGTAGGTAAGATTTTAAAAATATGTAGCTCATTATATCCTCATAGATTTACACAAGTTTAAAACATCAATCAATACTGACAAAGGTCAACCAGTAACTTGTTTCCATCTGCAAAACAATTCAACAAATCAATTTACTGCAACAAGTTTGCCCAGAAAGTGTACATCAGTGGCAGCTTGTCAACAAGTCAAAGTGAAAGAATGAGTGATGGAAAGAGTTTATGGTTTTCCAGTGAACAGTTCTCTGGAAAAGTTTTGCTACAAAAAAACACACAATATCAAAAAACTGGAAAGGGAAATATTGGAGCTCTTTGTCCTGCGAGTGTGGAAAAGAGAGAGATATTTGGGTATGCCAAGCCAGGAAAGTTAGAAAACAGGAAAAACTAGGCAAGAAAGAGCACAGAAGGCAGGAACAGGTTGGTTATGACTTCACTTTATAGGTTGTGAATGACTCTAAATGACTTAATATTTTTCTTAAGGATACTTCACCTCTGGAAAGATGAATGTGTTGAATTTGGAGCTTTCTAGACTGAGAAAACCCAGAAAATGTATTATGTATGGCTTATGTGGATGAAAGACAACAACTCTCAGAATGCACTTGCTTCGCTGCCCTAGGAGGCAACGCCGGTAACAGAGCGCAGGAGTTAAACAACAAGTCTAGGCTGAGTCTAGTGAGTCTTCATGATAAGTCTGCCAGAAAATGTGTTTCAATCAAGATCGCCCAAAATGTCCAGGACTCAGCTTTTGCTTTCTAGCAGTCGCCATTCATTAGTGTTTACTGTGGTGAGCAGGACGAGGCTACGGCCGTGGGAGAACTGCGTGAGGCCTGTGGCGTGATTACCGATAGAAACATCTCGTATCTTTTATGGAGGAGTGGGGATTTTCTTAGCAATGTTAAAACGCACATCAACCAAACACTTGTTTAGCGTCATGTAAACACTACATTCAGATTCACCAATCAGAAGGTGTGCAATGTGCATGTAAACAATGAATGGCGACTACAGAAAGCAAAAGCTGAATTCCGGACATTGACGGTCGGACATGTCCGGGAAAGAGGATGGCAACCTGAAAGTGAGTGTGATCCCTCTTTTGTCTACTGTCAATCAAACAGGATTAGTTCATTCTATCTGTGGACACATGCATATCCTTCAAGCATTCACACACTTCCTCTTACTCGTTTACACAGATACTTGCATACATCCCAATCCCATCAGGGACATTATAGCCCAGTCAGAGTAATATTCCCACAACCCTTTACAGCCTGGTTAGTTCTGATACGATTCCTCTTCACAGAAGAAACAGGAAACCAGGCAGGAAAGGTTTCACAAAGCAGTTCTGTGGCTCCTCTACAAACATGCAACTCTTATCCATGTCACACGCAAAAACACACCAAACATCAATCACTAGTCATTAGCATGTTTAAAAGCCATAAAGATGAAAGGCATTCCAACAATCAGGCTTTTCACCACTGTCTATTTCTCATTTCCAGTTTTCTCATAGTGTTCAGGGTTTGATAGTCAAAGACAGAGACACACTCCCACTGAGCCAAAACTAAAACCAGATGTGCACGTGTTACTGTAGGAGTGTGTGTTTTCTGTGTCAAGCATCTAATATCCTATCACTTCACCAACGCTGAGAGTATCAAGTTTGGGAGTTTCCATCAAGATAGAACAGTTATGTGTGCATGTGTGAGGGAGACAGAAAAAGAAAAATAGCAACCAAGCAAGCGACTGTGTAAAAGAGACTGAGAGTTTGGGGTACAGGAACAGGGAAGAGGTCTCACCTCCAGTGTCTGCATCAGTGTAGGTTTGATAGCATCTTTCATGAGGACTGCCAAAGCCCCGGTTACACCCTGAGAGAACCAAAGAGCAAAGCAGTGTCAAAATATTTGCCAGTTGCTGAATGTCTTTTATGGTAGGGCTGACAATTTGCAATTAACACCTAAATAAACTAAGCAATATGAATAAAACAGGAAAGAGAAGATTAAATACACTATCCACATTTAACAATATATATATATACATACTATATACATACATACACTACCGGTCAAAAGTTTTAAAATTCGGTAAGATTTTTTATGTTTTTAAAATAAGTCTCTTCTGCTCACCAAGGCTGCAATTTTTTGATAAAAAATACACAAAAAACACAGTAATATTGTGAAATATTCTGACAATTTAAAATGACTTTTTTATGTTAATATATATTAAAATGTAATTTATTCCTTTTGAAAAAAAGCTGAATTTTCAGCATCATTACTCCAGTCTTCAGTGTCACATGACATGATCCTTCACAAATCACTCCAATATGATGATTTTATGCTCCAAAAACATGTATGATTATTATCCATGTTGAAAACAGTTTTTTACATTTTTATTTCAGGATTCTTTGATGAATAGAAAGTTCAAAGAACAGCATTTATTTAATTAGAATTTCTAATTTCTTTTCTAGTTAATTTCCAATAGAATTTCTTTACTAACATTATAAATGTCTTTACTGTAACTTTTGATCAATGTAACTCATCCTTGATGAATAGAAGTATTGATTTCTTATTTATTATTTATCTTACTGACCCCAAACTTTTTAAAGGGTAGTGTTTAATGTAACAAAAGCTTTCCATTTCAGATAAAAGCTGTTCTTTTGAACTTTCTATTCATCAAAGAATCCTGAAATAAAAATGTAAAAAACTGTTTTCAACATGGATAATAATCATACATGTTTTTGGAGCATAAAATCATCATATTAGAGTGATTTGTGAAGGATCATGTGACACTGAAGACTGGAGTAATGATGCTGAAAATTCAGCTTTTTTTCAGAGGAATAAATTACATTTTAATATATATTAACATAAGAAAAGTCATTTTAAATTGTCATAATATTTCACAATATTACTGTGTTTGTGTATTTTTTATATATATATATATATATATATATAAAAATAGTCTTTTTTTTTATGAAATGAGCAAGTGATTAAAAGTCTCTCTCACACACACCAAGTCATCTGCAGTGATTGGCTGGCCATTTCTGCTGCTGCCCACAACCATTCGCCCAGTCTGGCCCGCATGTCAGCCAATCCATCTGTCAGAGCAAGGATAGCCATGATCTCACTGGCCACCGCAATATCAAACTGGGTCTGTAAGAATGAGAGGGGAAAGTTCACATACTGACCAACACACAAACACATCACAATAACGATTTAGGGCGATTTCCATCCAAATCAGCAATAAAAGACAGTGGAGAGATTTGTCAGTACACACACACACGTCACATCTGCCATGTCTGGTTCTTTATCACAATACAGTAAACTGCTCCCACATGTGTCCAAGACAACCCCAGCTGGACTAAAACAGAGCTGTCCTGGTTTAGCTCTCAGCTAATAAATACTCTCCCAATAAAACAGCTGGGAGTAGAGGAGTGGTGGCCAGATGCCTTATCAAGAGAGACAGGGCCGCTTAACACACCACTTGTGTCATCATTACTTGCCATTTAAGTCCATTTACAGCACCCTAATAGCGGAGGTGATCTGAGTCAATGTTTGCAAAGCTTGAGGTAAGTGAACTAGTTTTCTATTTCAAACATACAGTACACACACACACTCTTGCTCGCTGTCCAAAACATATAGTGTTCTGTACTGCTATGTCTCAAGAACAAAAGTGCTGTGCTGTAGTGCACATTTTAGTGGTTTTAGTACAGTGGGAGGGAGACGAATGTAAGCAAATGCTTGGCCAGCTCAGAGGGATTTGCAATGCGCACAATAACACCTTTTTTGAAACATTTGCTTTTACTTAGACTGTGTCCCATTGAGAAGCATGCTGTTATCTGCGTGATTTGGTTTAAAAGTAATTATTTCTGACAGCAGTTGACATACTGCAGGACTTTTATTCCAGTTAAGGGAAATACACATAAAAGCGAAAAGAGGGATAGAGAAAGAGATGTAGAGCTGTGGGAGGCACATAATCATTGAGGAAAAGTGACAAAACTACATAGCATGCATTACCTTGAATCAGAAGAAGCACATACCTGGCGAGCATGACCTCTTTCTGTGTTGGCCTGGCCAACAGTGATCTTGCGCAGAAATCGATCATTGGTATCAACGACTGTTGGAAACAGGAAAACACAATTTGAAAATCAGAATAAAGAATAAAAAGAAAACATAAGCCTGATTTTCTACCTTAGAATAGTTCAACCGAAAAATAGTGTGCTCATTTACTCATGTTATTTCATTTTACATTTATGCATTTAGCAGACGCTTTTATCCAATCTCAAGGTACACATTTACATTGTTATAAGTTCTGGCTCTTCCTTGGGAATGGAACCCATGACCTTGGTGTTGTAAGCGCCAACGCTTGTTTGAGCTACAGGAAGCTCCAACCCTATATGCATAATAAAGGATGTACTAGTCTACACATTTCCATGCAATTGAATGGTACCGAAACTTTCATGGTTCAAAACGACATACTGTAAAAGCACTAAAAAGTAATAAACATGACTGGTGCACTATAGGAGGATCTTTGTTGACATCATCTGTATGCATGCGCGAAGTCGTTGGGTGGCAAGAAAACAATAGAATGACCGGCTGTAAGATCGTGACAAGCACTTTCAAGAGAGTTAGCAGGCAAAATCCACAATATATAAGCACTTTAATATCTGACGACCGGAGGAGGTTTGGAGAGAAGCTCTAAATTTGTATTAGTGACAAAATTGAAGTTATTCAATTCAAAGCCTATATGTGATTTGGGATGTCAAAAACGTCTGGTTCTACCTCGCCCGTGTCTTGGCCACTATAATCTACTGGGGAGACATTTATTCTTATTAGGGCCTTCTTATTTATTCTTATTGTGTATTATTAGGGCCCTTCACTGAAATATTAAAGGCTTTCAAAAGCCTGGAGGGCTATGATTATTTTGTTTCTCTGAAAGTTGGGCCGATCTTTTCTGCCAAACAGAAAGCAGTGCAGATCGCGTTAATGCTAAAAGCAACATGACATCATGATTTTTGCTTAAACATACACGCCACTTTCAAATCAAGTGGCGTGTTGTCTTTATTCATTTTGAGCTATGCGTGTATGTCTATGCCGTTAAATGAAGCGAAAACGAAGCAAATGTAGATCTACATCTGGGGAGCGATATTTTTTTCCTAGGATGGTAGGGGAAGACTCATAAATGCTATTAACCACAGTGACGGGTAGGTTTAGGTACGGGGTTGGGGTGGGTCATATATTTATATATACAGTAATGTAACGTTAAGTCTAGGGCTGTAATCAACCAAAATAATCCTTAGTCGACCAAGGTCTTGTCCTGCACGACGATTAGTCGACTAAAAAAAAAAAGAACGGATGTTTTGATTGAACATTTTTTAAACAATTGTCATAGAGCATTTATAAAACAACAAACCGAAAAACATCGAAAATAAATAAAACTTATAATAATAATACAATTCTTTGAAAATTAAGTGATTTTTTTAACTGCAAGTGAGGAGCTCTGTCCTTGGTCTATAGTGACAGTCACAATCGCGCACCTGATCACACCACATGCTACAAAATAATATAACTGCTATCTGCCACATAATGAAACATCCTAACAAAAGCTCTCGTTACAGGCTGTATTCTTCTTTACTTACAAAGCTATGGGTTAACTTTTGTCCAGCCGATCTGTTAGGCGTCTTAAAACAACAGACAAAATAGCCTAAAAAACAATCTGAAATCTAGGCTCTGTTGTAAGATAGCATATAAGTTTAATTTCGTTTTGTTACATTATTTAGGCTACTTTCAAATGAGTCAAGTGTACAAATAAAAACCTAATAAGAAAACAATCTATTGAGTCAGTATGATAAAGCCGTTAAAAGAGCTGCTCACGTCTTTTGCGCTCAAGTTCGATTTCAAATAGGCACGCGATGTGCGCGCTCATAATGGATCAACGCGGCTCGCCACCGTCGCCTACCTCCACAAACATGTAGCCAGACAAAAGATTTAGATTTCTTGGACATTCTGTCGACTGAAAGAGCGTGAACTGAATGAATACAGCAAAACTACCTACCGGTACATGCTTTACTGAGCGAGCAGCAGCAGCGCAGCCAGTAGGTGCGGTTCCTGAGTGTGTTGTGTGTGCGCTGAAACTGTGGCGAAATAGCCTAAATTAAAGCATTTAAAGATGGGGATAAAACATAGGCTAATTATATTTAGAATACAGTAATAAATAACTGCTTTAAAAAGGAATAAATATCAAGGAGTAAATCATTGAAAATGTATTTCTATTGGCAAAAAAAAATGCGACTGGTTCGACCAATAAGAATTTCAGTCGACCAAGACGGCATTGAACTGATTAGTCGACTAAACGACTAAAGTTGACAGCCCTAGTTAAGTCAATGGCGTTCATAAAACAGGCTGAAAAGCGATTATGCGTGTTGGAAATACGAATTCGCGTGTTATACATGCACCATTTCATGAGATCAGACTGTTAAAGCAGAGAGTTAGACCTGGCCAAGCAAAGTCACAGAATTTCACATCTCCTGTGGGTGATCGCAGAACGGAGAAATAATCACTGCTCACTGCAAAGCCGGGAAAGTCTTCATTGATCAATGTTCTTATTTATTTAAAATGAAATGAAAAACTTTTTATCAAGCCCCCAACAAGCCATACAATCGACCACACAGCAATAGTGAACCATCCTCTTCTCTAAATCTCCTCCAAACGTGCAAAACAATCAAATTACAGGTATCTAGCGGTGTTTCTTGCCACACGATTACCATGATGCAATGCGACAAACGTAAACAATGACGTCACAAAAGATCCTCCTATACTCCAAGTTGCCTGAAGCAGCATGACTTGTTGCGCCTTTACTGATTATCTTTACCTCAAATCTACAGAGGACAAGGAGTGACACTTTAATTAATTGATAACTTATTCCTCCCTACATTTATTTAAACATTTTGAATTGACAAGTAAATAGACATTTAAAACCATATTTAATTGTCTCTATTTTGGTAAATAAATAAAGCATATTTCTAATCTATGGCGACGTGTCAAATGCTTTTCTTTATTTATTTGTCAATTCGAGTTGCCATTGGACAGTTCACTTGTTGGGTTACTTATGCCTTTATTTTATTTTTAAGGGTCACTCCTAGTCCTCAAGACAAATAGACTTTTTTTTTTAAAACCAAAATCATTCAGACCAATTTTGAGAATAGGATCAGATTAACTGAAAATGCCTGTCTAAAAAGAAAGATGTGTTCATTAACCAGGCAGTGTGTAAAGGACAGCCATAATGGATGTTAAAATGTAATGACAATTCTAATTTCTGGGTGATTTCTCCTTTATACACCTTCCTATGACAAAAACTAAGCATTTTAAATCTGTTGAGTGGCAAGCAAGACAAGGCTGAGGGTGCTACACGGGTCTCGCTTCTTCTCACAGAGGAAGCTTCAGAAGCATAAAAGGAGAAACGACAACAGTGAAGTATGAAAGAGGACCAGGCCTGGACCTTTACAGTATGTTGCTTTGTTTGTTTGTGTGTGTGTGTGTGTGGCAGTTGTCCATGAGGGGCTGCTGCCTTTAATATATAAGTAAACCTAAAACGAAAGTAAAGTTAAAAGTTTGTGAACGTTCGACATTTTCCGCCTCCTTTTTTCCCACAACTTACTTCAATTGCAATATTTCAGGATTTTTATTTACATTTTTTTTTTTTTTTTTTTTTGTTGATAAATACAATATTGTTTATTTCAGATTGCAAAAAACTTTACATTGTTTCTCAAGGTAGCAGCGTTGTATCTGAAGACAACAGCCGGAGAAAATCGGTGTCATAAGGGAACTCAGCTGGACATTAAGTGTTGCAAGCTGGACAGATTTTTCAGATCTGGCAGTCACTGCAGAGGAGATGTATGAGACAATCTAATGAATCTCAAAAAAAAAAAAAAAAACCGAATGACCTAAAGAGACCCAGAGGGATGGACGCTAAGCAAAACCATAACCTTGCAATAAGCACTGCATTCCTCAAAGACTTTTTGAATTTCTGTTTTTTTCAAGCTAAATGTAGGAGGGGGCAGTATGAGACCAACACAACTCCCAAAGGACCAGGGAGATGGAGGGGAAAGAATTCAAACCCTCTGGTATTTTCTCATAGAAATGCAAACAATTATTATAAGCCTCATTTTAAACATGTCATGGGCAACAAAAATGACAAACGTGGTTTCTGGCTGTCTCCCATATTCCTCTTGTGTATCGGTTTCAACTCATGTTATGCTGTAGTTTACTCTGTTCTCACAAATAGATATGGCACATTGAAAATATTTCATCTGAAGATTAATATCATTAATCACTGTGATATCTTCCTATAATGAAATTGGGAAACCCTAATGGTTTAAGCATTCCATTAATGAATGTCAGAGAGAAAGTTGTGAGGATCTTCTTTAACACAGACAGTTTCCGCATTCGCATCGGGGGAGAGATGTAAAGCTGTTCTTAATCTTCCAGGCCCCTCATCTTAGTGTGCACTTTTTGAATCAGACAGAGTAAATATCCCATCAGTCATTGCAGCACTATCATCCGAATGTAGGCTAAAGGCAGCAGATGTCCCCAGGCGGCCACGAATGAAATGGGAAACACCCCAATCCAGCTGAATCTCATCCCCCAGTGATCGCAGCTATCAAAGGCCACTGCGTCATAACCGGGCGCAGAAGGTCTACATTTGGCATCCCTCCCAGGTGTGAAAAGTAGACCCGGAACTGCATGTGTTCAAGGGACTAGTTCTCAAAACTCGCATTCCACTATCCGATTCGATAAAGTCAGTAATAAATCAGTCAAATGTAGCCGATGGCCACGTATTGTGTCATACTGCTTGCTTCAGCTCACTGACAGTCTTCTGTATCATATTTCCTGCACCACAATCTCTAAATCTTTCTGTGACCCATCAAGTATTGAGGGAATTCTCATAAGAACAAACCATATGAAGAACAGTGAAGCAATCCACATTGCACAAGACCTACCTCGCTGCCATGTGATCTTCTCAGGGTCAAGGTCAAGACGAACAAATGCGCTGACCTCTTGCGGTGTGAGGTCACTGGGTCAGATTTGTTTATTCCAAGACGCTGGAAACAACAGACACAAGTAGGCTGATTACCATGATGAAAAAAACGATCATTCACATTAAACAAACTTACTATTGAAACATTTTTTATTACTGCTCTAAGTGTTGGCATTGACTCAGAAATTGTGGAAATTCTGTGGTCATCATAAATTTCTTTCAGATTATCTTTCTAATTTGATTTCTCTCAGAAACGTTGGTTGTCTCTCTCGTAAATTTACCAGCTTTGCCTTTCCAAATTTAAGTCAACCCAATCTTGTCCCTGAGCAAACATAAACAGTTTGTGTTTAAAGAAGTATCTCAGCTATTCTGTGTCACAGTCAACATAACAACACTTAAACAAAGAGAAAAACACTGAAACTTGTGAACAGCTGACACTTCCTGTGAATTATAGCCTCATAAGAAAGAAATGGCTAGTTTCGCAGTGGCTGTATGAGGGCCCCTGTTGGTTACAAGATGTACTGCATTTACAGAGTTCCTATTTAACTAAAAACAAATTAATTTATTTTTTCAATTTCAACCTTATAGAATGTTTTGCTTGGCATAACTAGAAGAAAGTAATGTAATTTAAAAAATGTCCACAGGTTTTATTAATATACATGACTTTGCCAGGTATAAATTGTTTTTTATAAAAACATTTAAAATTAGATACCCAAGTTTATCCAGGATTACAGAAGCCTGAACTCTTCAATAAATATGAAAAAATAAAATAATTGAGAGATAAACTAAATTAAGAAATAAATATAAATGTTAGTAACTTTAGTTTATTTTAATGCTTGTTTTGTCTTATTTTACATAATTTTAAGTAATTTCGAGTCCCCTTGGAGGTTTGCTGAAGCTCCCATCCTACTAATTGAAATCCACTGCTCTAGTGACTTTTGTGTCAAATGATGAGGGCATTATGAAGTAAAAAGTTAAAAAAAGTCGAGGTACAAAAGATCTCTTTCAGACTCACCTGCAGGCGACCCAGCTGTATAGGAGAGAAGCGTCTCACGCCATTAACTGACGGCACTAGTCTGCTGTACAGGGCCTAGAAGACAAAAAAAGCAAAATAAAGTAATATAAAAGCAGCCTTGTATAGAACCAGAAATAATCCCCTTTAATTACACTGCTATTGATTAACTAACTATTGACTGGCCACAACATTGAATCCCAGGGATACAGTCTTCTTGTGTGAAATCACAAATACCTGTACATTATGATTGTTTACCTTGTCAGATTGGGTAGCTTCATGGAGAATGCGGGCATCAATAGCTGCCGCCACTAGATTATTGGCTGCAGTAATAGCGTGGATGTCTCCTGTAAGGTGGAGATTAAACTGAAAGAAAGAGAGAAAGTGAGAGATAGGAAGCAACTCTCTGGAGCTTCTGAAAAACACACATTCACATTTAATGTTGCTCAAGATCAAATTGAAAATCTAGGATTAAAATGTAATATGAAACTAAACTAGATATAAAAGTCGAACTATTTTGAAAAATGAGCCATTAAAAGCAAAATGTGTATCCTTTAACCCTTTATGACCTGCCATTGAACAGTTCCACCAGAGTATCTTTCTATTTTTACATGCTGTGCTGTCATTCTTTTGAGCATTTTCATATGCCATACATCAAAATAATCCTTAATTTCTCAACTTGAAGGCTATGTTTGTAATAAATCAAAAGTACCTAGATACATATCCCAAAAGTGCAATAAACAAAAAGAAAAACATTTTTTTTTTTTAAATTCTACATATTTTATTCAATACAAAAAAATTATAAATGTCAACCTCAAACTTCTCAATGAGAAAAATGTGCAAAAAACAGTTTAAAACTATACAGAATTGATTTGAACTGTTTACATCAATTAGTTTTTAAGATACACTCATTCAAAAAAGGGAGTAAAATGCCATGTAAAATATTCAATTACATTTGTGGTCAAACAGATAACATTTTGCTTTTGAATATTGATTGAACATTGAATTGGTTAGAATATAAATTAAATAGACCCTGTCAGAACAATTAATAATAAAATAAATATATAAAGGCAATGAACAGACGGAGCTCGGTGCGTCCGTGTACTTTCATTTTGACATAACGTTGCGCGCATGCGCGCACGTGTGTGTGTGAATGTGCTTGTATTTGCGAGTGTATAAACGAGAAAGAAATGATAGAATGAAGCAATGGTAAAAAGACAATAGCGATAAGAAGGAACATATAGCAGATGGGAGTCAAGTGCGAGTCAAACCTATTATATGAGTCAAAAGCATGGCCAAAAGACGCAGCTTTTGACGTCACTATATGCGACACACGCTGGGGTCATAGTGCACAGGACGTGATGGCGTGATCTGTTTATGGATCAGTCATCGAAAGATGTAACTATCAATTGCAGATCTACAGAACATGTGTGCAAAGACGCGCAATGCATTTTTGTGTGTTTTTTTGGAAAGGCATTATTACAAACTCAGAGGGTGAAAACCGCGCAACATGAGCATGTTGAGGCTTGATCTGTCATAGTGCACGTACATAGATACGTCAATGCGCCATCGGAAGCCGTAATTATCAATCGCAGATCTACAGAACATGTGTGCAAAGACGTGCAATGCATTTTTGTGATTTGTTTGTGAAACGCAGTTTACGCATTTTGTACAGACTCATTAGAGGGTGAAAATGACGCAACATGTGCATGTCGGAGGCTTGATCTGATCATGTTACATCTCTGGTTTTGTATGCAAAAAGAATGATTGAGCTAGCCACTTGGTTTCAGTTTCTATAGGCTGTTAAACAGACACACGCAAACCAGAAGCGCCGACGCTCTCGTCGCTTCTTGAAGAGTTAAAAAGAAATTCTTAATTATGTTATTATTTTTCCATTTAAACTTTTCAAATTGAATGGAATTGCTGATATTAACTGGTAATAACAGAAAATCAATTATAAAAGCATAAAACAAAGAGCATAGTCCAAAAGTCCACTAGAGATTTTTTTATTAACTCTCAATGTCTGTGTGAGTTCTTCAAGGGCTTTCATCAGTTGTGGCATACTGAAGGGGAAGGGCTTTGTGATAGCGGGAGACAGGATGTCTGTTGTCACTCACCTCCTCCATAGGAATGACCTGTGCGTATCCCCCGCCTGCCGCTCCTCCTGCAGGGAGAAAAATAATGAAGCAGACTGACAAACACACAGCAGTGAAAACAAGACAGCCAGACATTAGATCCAAGACTTTGTGAGCTGCCTTGCTGTGTACAGCCTAATAAGTGACTCATTTGAAAATATACAAAGGACATGTGATAACACATTATCTTAGAAGGTTGCTTAATTCTGATGTCTACATTTTTGGTACAACCTTCGGGAAGTGCATCTATGATTCCTTAAATTACTGTTAGTAAGGGTTAACCAATGTTAAGCAAACAGACAAAAACACACCTTTAACACCAAACGTTGGGCCCTGGGAAGGCTGTCGCAGACAAGCGAAGGAGTTCAGCTTGAGATGAGCGGAGAGGGCCTGGACGAGACCTATGGTCACTGTACTCTTCCCCTCACCCAGAGGAGTGGGAGTTATACTGAAAAACATAGACCAAAAACATTCTCAACATATGCTTCCCCACATTCAATGAGAGGAGGATGTGGATCTACATCTATTCATCCTTATCCCTTCCTCCCTTTTCTTTTTCCCTCTGATCTCACTATATTAGACTGCCTGCAAACCCTCTGCCCATCAGCATCCAGCCTCCCTCTCTCTCTCGCTCTCTCTGTCTTTGTGGAGTAGCTTTTTTGGCAGTGCAGTAAAGGCATGCCAGTGGTTGACAGTAATTGAGTAGGCCGGGTGGGGAGGGCAGTGCTGCTTCACAGCATCTGTAGGCAGAACAAAGAGCGGGACTTAAAGAAGGAGAGTTCGAGGAGAGGGAAGGGGCCGCTGATAAAGCCAGGGGTCTGCGCATTCCCCACACACATAAAAGAGACCCTGAGCCCCTGATCGGAGCTGAGCCGAGCCACGCTTCACACACACGGATGAAAGGGAGGCTCCTGGTGGGCTTGAGAGCCAGCGGTAGATAAGATCCCTGGGGCCACCAATCATTCTCTCTAGGAATGTAGAGGCAGTGTACAAATGCGGACAAGGAAAACTCTTTAGTTTAGAGTTTAGTTCTCATTATTAACTATGGCTTTTGCTTCAATAAACTCCTAAATATTGCTTTTTAATAGTAAGTAAGGTCATTGTTAACTTTAGGTATTGGGTAGGATTAAAGGGATACGCCACTTTTTTTGGAAATAGGCTCATTTTACCACTCCCCCAGAGTTAAACAGTTGAGTTTTACCGTTTTAAATCTATTCAGACGATTTTCTGACATTTAGAAGAATATTAGCAGGGCCTGAAATTAACACCCGAGCCACCTGCCAAATGCGGGTGAATTTTGCTATTGGCGGGTAACACTGTCAATCTACCTGCCACATTGGCAGGTAGCCAATGAGAATTGAGTGATTCATTAGGATTTTTACATTTCAACGAAGTCCGCTATTGCGTTGGACTTTTGCGTTGGCTGAAATGTGGCGGCACATTACTGGGATAAAGAGGCCAAAAAGATGAGGATCATAAGAAAAGTAGTAGAAGACATTTTAATACAAAGTAAACAATCGGCGGCAATGACAAAGGTTCGTGAGCGGCTGATTTATGACAGCGACTGTTGTTTCGTAATGTTCATGCGATCAGAAAGAAGATGAGGCCCTTTTCTGACTTTGTTTGGATGTGCGAGTATTAAACTGTTGGTGAGATGGGATGAGATAATGTAACGCTGATGTAGGCTACAGTACAATGACAGTTGCACAGATGTGTGTGCGTGTGCAACTGTGCATGTTGGGAAGTTGGGTTCGGGAACCGGTGAGAAATGTTCGGTACCCGGTAACTTTACCAGTAATAACAATATTAATTTAGCTCAGTAGTTAACGGTTCCTGAACGCTGTAACTAAAAGCTGTAAGGATCTGTCTACGTGACTAAATCAGCCATCAACATAGCCGCGTGTGATTTGTTTACAAGCTGCGGTAGGTCTATCTGTTGAGTACTATATTATAGCCTATACTATATATATATATATATATATATATATATATATATATATATATATATATATATATATATATTCTGTATTATATATGTATTCTTACAAGTTAAAGAACTGTATTGTGAAATTCACAGGGTTTTTTCTCCACGTTTGTTAGGCAAAAAAAAATGGCTGGTAAAAAGTCTCTGTGGCAGGTGAATTTTTAAATCCACCTGCCACAGTGGCCGGTGGCCGAAAAAGTTAACTTCAGGCCCTGAATATCAGTAACCAGACAGTTTCTGGTCCCATTGACTTCCATAGTAGGAAAGAATATATACTATGGAAGTCAATGAGACCAGAAACTGTCTGGTTACTGATATTCTTCTAAAATATAAAAAATGTGGCTGAATTCATTCAAAAACGGTAAAACCCAACTGTTTTACTCTGGGGAGTGGTAAAATTAGCCTATTTCCAAAAAAAGTGGAGTATCCCTTTAAGAGATGTAGAAGTATGGTCATGTATATTAAAGCATTAATATGTGCTTTAGAAGTACTAATAAACAGCCAATATCCTAGTAATATACATGCTAGTAAGCAACTAGTTAACCCTAAACTAAAGTGTTACTAAACACACAAACATTGACATGAAGATTTCCTAAAATGCTTTTGACCTCTGAAAGTATTAGTATATCTTATTCGTGTTCTTGAAATACAAAAATGGTGGTCATGACTCCATCTGTCCATTGACCGATTGAAAATAAAAGCAGATTTACAGATTAAATAACCTGATAAACATTACCTCAATAAAAATGTGTATCATTGCTTTACTGTTCGTATCAATTTAGATAATTATTGAGATAGGAATTAAACTTCAATGACAAAAGTAAAAATGTATGTCGCACCCTGCCACCAGGACATATTTGCCATCGGGCTGATGTTGGAGGCGGTTGAGGAGGGACAAACGGACTTTGGCTTTGGTTATCCCGTAGCCTTCCAGCTCTTCTGGAAGCAGCCCAATCTCCTGAGCCAGCTGGGATATGGGCTTGGGAGTCTGTGCCCTGGAGATCTCTATATCACTGAGGGTTACAGAAACATCCAAACAGAGAAAAGGTGAGACTAAATAGTTCTATGCACAAATGCACAAGCAAAAGTCAGAGCGATGCATATTTTGTAGAAACCAAAAGGCAAGGCTGCTCGTACCTTGGCACGGGTGAGAGTGGTTGAAGTTTTAGTGGGCGGAGCCTCCATGACTGGTACTCCTGTTCTTCTAAACACCTCCTGCTGCTCCTCACTGACATGCTAACAGATCACAATAACACAGCTACAAACATCTCAGCAAACAATACGGTAATACAAAAAAATGCATCTTGACATACCGTATATTCAAATAGAAAACAGTTTTATTTATTTAAAAAACATTTTAAAATCTTATAGATCATAAACTTTTGAATTGTAGTGTGTGAACATATTTAAAGATGCACTATAAATATAATTTTATATATTAAATAATAAATATTTAACCATCAAAGACATGCATCTTTAAATTGGCTAATCACAGGAAAATTTGATAAATTTGATAAAGTTGACAGAATTATAAATAGACATTAATAATAATAAAGACATGAATAGAAAGAAGAAACAACAACAGAAGACCTCTCACCTGCATTCTAAGCGCAGCACTTAGAGGCCCAACTCCTGCATCAGATTTAACTTCCATCCTGGGCTCCCAACTGTCACCGTGTTCTAGAAAATAAGATCAGTCATGAAAAACTAGGTCAGACAGAGCATCTAAGGAAATACAATCACCAGTGTCTTATGTTCCCACACTAATGAAATCTCTGTGGGTTATGGAGGAAATAGCATGGGCCTCTATATCCATTAGGTTCTATTAAAGAGAACGGCAGGTAATGGAAGGTGAAGAAAGCCACATGCCTGACTTAATTATGTTTTGGAGAAATCACATGCTTGTCTTTCACATCCGGAGTACTACCAATAAAATAGTTCCTTCAATTCTCAAATGTTACTTCGCAAGCCCTGAATGTTTTAGATATACCAGCAATGTAAAAATCAATTGTTGTAATATCTGCCAAGTGTTACAGCTTTACTTTGAAGAAATATACCTTCCATTAGGGCCGAGCCAAGGTTGATGACTGCCACCCCTGGTCTTAACCAGGTGGGTGGGAGGCCCTTGTGGCTTGTGTCTAACAATACCACCACATCTGAGTCCATGATCTGAAAGAAAGTTAGTGTAAGCCTCACTCGATTTATCTAATTGTCGGTCATGAAATAAGGCAGCACTGCCCCCTGCTGGTACAAATAACTAATTATGCATTAAAATTGACCAAAAAAAAAAAATCTCCCACAGATCTAGCAGCTGATTTACCTGTTTCTGCAGGTGCTTTGAGCTCCACTGGCAGGTCTGCACAATCATGCCATTGTTTTGCAGCAAGAACTGAAGAGCCACCTTCAGGGGGCCCTTTACACCCACCAGCACTGCCATCTTGCCAACCAATGGGGCATCTAAATGCGAGAACAACAATGTAAATGCTAAATAAAATAAAATTTGCCTCAACTATTATGTTACACTAAAAACAACCATTTAGGTCAGGGGTCAGAAAACTTTTTCACTTTTATTCAGGAAGCACATTAAATTGATCAATTGTGATATATTTTAATGTTACAAAAAAACCTATTTAAAATAAATGCTGTTCTTTTGAAATTTTTATTCATTAAATAGTCCTAAACAAATATGTACCACAACTGTTTTTAACATTAATCAGCACCAAATAAGCATAGTATGATTTCTGAAGGAACACTGAAGACACCAGACTGAAATAACACCACAGGAATAAATTAAATTTTTAAATATGATAAAATAGAAAACAGTTATTTAAAATTGTAGAAATATTTCACAGTATTACTTTATCAAATAAATGCAGTCTTGGTGAGTGGAAGACTTTTTAAAAACATTATGAAACTTTAACAACCCCACACTTTTGAATAGTACTGTACATGCATCTTTGTTTAAATTACTTTTAGAGGCACTATATTCAGTAGAATTAGCATTATATGTCTGTGAAACATTTTGGACATAGACATTTTAACGTCCATGTATGTATTTTAACAACGTATGCCAGAATGCATAAACACACCATGTCTGGCAAGTAGCTCCAGCACAGCTCCAGCTACAGGTGAGACAAAGCCATCTCTCTGATCCCCCAACACCACACGGCCAACATTAAGGTCAGAGACGCTGCAAACAAATACACAAAGTAAAGTGTCTTTGTGTGGAAAATATAGTTTTTACCCCCAAAAAAATACTTGTACTAAATACGTGCAAAATACAGTATCATGTCAGATTTAATATATTTACAGTGAATAAGTTCTCAAATTACACACAAAAAGTTATTTTTGGACCCCATTTACACACATCTACAAAACTGTAGCTTACCCATCCACATCTTTTTGGGGTTTGATGGCATTAAAGACACTTCTGGAAAAGAAGGACTGAGAAAGGTGCAAAAAAATGCCATGAACAAGAGAATCCTCATTCAACCGCAAGATCTCCTCGATCACCTGTAGAACAGAGGTAAAAATTCAGGAGACAAAACTGCAGTGGCAGTTACATGTATTTATTCACAAAAGCTATTTATTGTATTATAGATTAGCAATATCACTGACCTCCTCCTCTGAGCACTGGCGTGGAAGACAAATCAGCATTACGTTTAAGCCGATCTGTATGGACAATCAAAACACAACAAATTCAAGGTGGTAAATAATATATTATCTAAGCTATCGGTCACTGAAAAAAACTACTATGATGTAATTGAAAATTTGCATGTTACTTGTAACAAACACAGTATGTTTACAGGGACCCGCCCATAGGGGTAGTGTTTTTATGCTGTACAAACTGAATATTCTGTTCCCTTTCCACATTTTTTGTATGTTTATTAAGCCATTTGGTTGAGGAAGTGTCATAATAAGCCATGTTTACGTTGTCATTATTATACACATGTCCTCATGAGTCATTAACCATTCAAGAACATGCATACACACAAGTGGAGGGTCAAATAACAGCATCACACAGAACAGGGGTGTTAATCAGCTAAACCTTGACCCCTCCAATAAATCACTGTTCAGAATGCATGTGTGTGTTTGTAAATGGAAAATAGTGATGTTGAACAGATGAGAAGAAAAATAGCTATACCTTTCTAGCCATCTTCTTATTCACCTCCAGCAAACTGTCATCTTCACCAGCCTATCATAAGTAAAAATATACCAGTTTTTAGTGTCTGAGATTCATTAACATACCAACAGATACACACATATACTCTCTCTATTCACACCTGTATGATAGCAAGTGTAGGTGTGAGGCCTGGGTTGGTTTCTCTAATAGCTTTGAGGTCTTCTCTGCTCCTCTGAACAATGTCACTGTAAATGAGATGGAAACAAATATTTATTTAACCATTAACTCAGTGTTTTTCATCGCATATTTCATCAATAGTAGCATTCTGCATGTTCACTAACTGCCAATAACAGGGCAGAACATTTCATTAAATGAGCATAAAACACATCAAATACCACTTTAGTTGTTTTTTTAACTTATCAAGCTTACAAAGTTGATAAGCGTTTTAAACAACTTGGTTATCTATTGCTGACTGCTCTGCTCCAAAAATCAATGTCAATCATGCAGCAAACATCAAATGACACTCCAACATCTTGAACCTCAGATCAAAACGAGCATTAGATGCAAGGTTTAGGCCAAACATTATATCATTACAATAAGACAATAAATTCTAACAGTACCTAAACTCAAATATTTTTCTCTGACATTTTAACATTTGAAGTAGATCTTCAACTGCTCTATACTGAAACACAACTTCACCCTGCATCTGCACAGATTGTGCAAGTTTAAAACTTTTATGCTGGCACACATGCAGCATAACAACTATACCGATGTCCTGTTACTGTGCTGTCTGACAGAAACCAATGAATACTAATTAAATTAGTAATTAGATTAAAAAAGTAATTAAAAAAGTAATTAGTTTTGTTCAGCTATAATCATTTTAAGAAGGTTAGCCAACACATTTTAACTAGTAGCAGATAAACTTATCTTATAGTTACTGAGGAGTCTGTTGCATCATTGTAAGCATCTCTTGTAAGGCTGGTTGCAAAGGCATCTTTACTGCTTACTTTAACCCTTTGTAGCAACTACCGGACCTTTGACTCCATTTACAGATATCCATGAGATACATAGGGGCCACTTGTTTAGTCAAAATACACACAAGTTTCCATCACAGTAGAGCATTTTGTAAAAATACATTAAAACTTAACTAAAAAAAATGAATGACCAAGTGTTTTTTTTTGTTTTTTTTTGCTTCAATATAAAACCCATGTTTAAAATGAACAGAACTGTCCAGGGAATTCTTTATATTTTTATACTATTTCTATAGTCTTACATCTTCTATCCCTTCAGGAGTGGGGGTCATGTATGGAGTGATTTCACCGCTATATATATATTTTGTAACTGATGGTGTAAGACTGCATGGATATGAAATAATGTATTAACCCTGTTACTTTCTAAATCTAAAAGTAGCCAAAGAAAGAAATTCTTACTGAAATAAAAAAAATTACCTCAAACTTTTTTTTTTATCTAAGACGTATGAGATGTCGGTTCATGGTAAATCCTGCTTTACTTTTTTGAATAATAAATAGCTTCAACTTTGTTAGTAGCCTAACTTAGTCTTACCTTATCATTTTCAGGGTCCACATAAAATAAAACTTATATAAAAATATTGCATTTTTAGTGATTTTAATTCATGACATTTTCAATATATCCAACAAATGTCAGTTATTTGTGATTACACAAACACATTCAAATCTGTGAAGAAAGTCAGTTTTGTCATAGTCCACCAGGAGAGCGGGGTTATATGAGGACACATTACCTACAAATAAGGACATGCTTTCAAACTTAGTTAAAACTAAAAGTCACTTTTTGGAAGCACAATTTAATTCAGACAGAAACACGTTATAGATATGTAGCCTGCGTTTATTGTGCATAATGGGAGGCAGAAGTTACATCAGCTGGTAGCACGTGGAAACAAATCAACCCCAAGACAGATAACGTTAAGCCAAAACTTACAATCACAAAACCATTCAGCGTATTTAAACATTTAAATTTTCTCCGATTAGAGACTTAATAACGTGTTTTATTCTTACCCAACAGCACTTCCATACAGCAGACCATCGTTTTTTCGTGGATGACTTTTAAAGCTCGCTACTGTTTCTGTTGTACCGCTGGTCGAACTTGCTTTCCGAACCGATACAAAAGAAACAGCGATATTATCAAGTATGAATCTGTTCTTCTCCGGGTTTGAAACTTTGACACAGGCGCGTGATCGTCGTATGCTCGCGTGACTCCGATGTGCATGGCGAAAAGCGACGGACAGTCTCATCGTGCTCCTGGTTTGGAGTTGCTAAGCAGCGCGGTCGCGGTGTCTTGTCGGATGCTTGAGGTGATCTCGAGCTGACCTGGACTAAGTTAAGCGCGTGCCCGACTGAGTGGCGCGCGCATTGTACACAGGGAGGAAAATGCTCTTAGCATTCGTGCAATAATTATTCACAAGTCTGAACAAGAACTATGACTCACCTACTGTGCAACATCTTCTCCTTTTGTTAACTTGTTATTTTCTTTCTATTTACAAATCTGTAGGCTACTACACATAAGTAGCTAGCTGTTGTTTCTGTTGTTGTTTAAATAAGTTATATTTTATTTATTTGATATATCATACATTTGCTCAGATATTTAGCCTAAGACTCTCAGCAAACTATAGGCCAAGTGACACAGTTGGCAGTCATGGCAGTTTCTTTCAAACAGAATGCAGCGCAATATGAACAGTATTGTCTAATTGATGTCCTAACATTAACCTGTCCCAATCCAGCAGTCAAATTCATGTCATGAGGTTTGTGTTTGTACATAGCCTATACACTGTAGTTCAAACAGTTTAGGATCTGATTTTAAAAAGAATGTTTTTGAAAGAAGTCTCTTATGCTCACCAAGGCTGCATTTATTTGATAAAAAATACAGTAAAACTATTATATTGTGAAATATTATTACTATGTAAAATATTTATTTCCATATATTTTAAAATATAATGTATTCCATTGCTGGCAAAGCTGAAATTTCAGCATCATTACTCCAGTCTTCAATGTCACATGATCCTTCAGAAATCATTCCAATATGCTGATTTGCTACTCAAGAAACATTTCTTCATATTATCAATGTTGAAAACATGAAGTGCTGCTTAATATTTCTGCAAACAGTGAGACTTTTTTTATAACACTATAAATGTCTTACTGTCCCTTTTGATTTATTTATTGCATAACTTGAATAAAATTATTGCTTTTGGAAAAAAAAATCTTACTGATCCTAAACGTTTTAAAGGTATATTGGTGAATCAACAGAATTTGAGTACATGCATTTTAGTCCTTAGACCTCCCTAACACTCAAACATTATGCCTTTTTTGATTTTATGGTGGTTAAGTTAGTGAAATATTAGGTTTTAATTTAAGGTTTTAAAAAACGATTGAAATATTCAATAGGAACTTCTGCTTGTTCGGCTAGACCCCATGGGCTAGACCATGTCTACACTTGGGCCCTGTCCTAAGCCAGTTTCATGGAGATGTGTGTGCACTCATTCAGTGCTCTGAAGATGGGCCGTATGTTTTAGAAAGGGTTGTTTGTGGTCATGTGTGGGGTACACCAATTGGTTCTCATGAATAAGTCCTCCTGATAGTTCACCTCTGCATCGCCATTCAATAGCCTACCTGGCAAATGGGCCATTTCACCCTGATACTCCCTATCTGAGCCATCACTATCACAGTCACTTTCAATTGGGGGTGGGGGGAAGGGGGTCATGCATGTCAAAAAGGTCCAACACATTGAACGTTTCTACACTGAACAAAATTATAAACGCAATACTTTTGTTTTTGCACCCATTTTTCATGAGCTGAACTCAAAGATCTAAGACCTTTTCTATGTATAAAAAAGGCCTATTTTTCTCAAATATTGTTCACAAATCTGTCTAAATCTGTGTTAGTGAGCACTTCTCCTTTGCCAAGATCATCCTCCTCACAGATGTGGCATATTCAGTGTAGGATTGCCAAAACCTGCCAATGCCAGCCAATACCTGTGTTTTCAATTGAAGCACTGTGTTATACTACAATCACAATTGTTGTGACTGTAAACACATTTGCAAGTCTTACAAGCAAAATATATATGCAGGAGTATAATTTTCAAAATGTATCAGTAGTAAACACTTCAAAGAATATATCTACAAAACATGATAGTTCTATCTGTAAATTAAGATGTTTATGTACTACTTTTTGTCTGAGGAAGAAATCTTCTTCTAGATGTGCAAGCAAGAAGTGAACTGATCTGGTCATGCGACCTTTCACACTAGTCACATGACATTAATTGATTTTAATCAAGACAACCTATTTTGTCATTTAAAAGTTGAATTTCTTGCCCAAAGTCAATAATAACATTTTTAGAGCTTTCAGAAATAAGAAAAAAGCTGCAACGGGTTAGTTATAATACATATATTATATGCATGTATTATAGGTAGTGCTTGTGAGCAGCTATATGATGGTTGCTGTGAGTTTGTATTACGCATAACAACCATAATGTCAGTACTGCTGACATCAGTCTCTTCTTATCTGTTCATTTTATATAGTGCATATAATGATAAAACTGCAGTCAAATAACAATTGTTTGCTTCCTAAACTTAAATAAATAAACTTCTCCATGCAACTAATTGCAGGGCAGAGTTTTTCCTTAAAATTAAGTTAATTGAACAGTTTTCTGGGTGTATTACAGTGACCTCCTATAGCAACTTTCTAGTCAGACAGGTTTTTGTATTATTGCATGTGTTGGTTTAATAGATGGGAGCAGGGACATCACGTTCCACATGAGACACATGTGATCTAATTAGGGTAATAAAGTTATCCTCTAATTTATGACTTCTGCCAAGAAACTTTTAATGAATAAATCCACACAGAATGAGATACAGCTGATAAAATTTTTGTATACACAAGAAATAGTTAGATCCATCATCACAACTCAGTCATCCCAAAAATAAAAACTTCATTTAAAAATGTCAAACTACAAAAAAGTATTTCTGAATCCCTGTATAGGGCCCTATAATTTCTGCGATCACGGAATAAAAAGGACACTCTTTTTACAACTAAAATAACAGTAAAGGGTAAAAAAATGAATTCCCAAAAATTAAAACGGAAAAAACGGAATTTGCAAAAATTACAGACGGAAAAACGGAATTTGGGAAAAAATAAAATGGAATTTGGGAAAGAATAAAACAGATTTTATAGGGCCCTACCTGTACAAGTTATTTGCCAAAACAGCCAACTGTAAAAAAGCACAAATTTCAATATTTGTGATACTTCTGAGATATGTATTGGATAGCAGTGTCTTGCACAAAATTACTATTATATGTGTTTTCCATCAGAAGATAAATGCCTAAAAAAGACAGCAACAAATATAAAAATCTATATATATATATATATATATATATATATATATATATAAATATATGAATATAGCTGCGAGCAGCGATTGCCAGGCCCAAGCCGGTGGCACCGCAACCCCGGTGCCTAAAGGCACCGGGATGGCGGTACCGCCGGCTTTGGCCCTCCATCGCTGCTCGCAGCTATATTTATATATTTATATATATATATATATATATATATATATATGTATGTATATATGTATATATATATATAAAGCCGGTGGCACCGCCACCTTGGTGCCTTTAGGGTTATTCTGCACGACGTGCAAAAACGTAACCCCTGCTTTGGAATACATACTAGTATGTATTCCACAATTGGAATACATACTAACATACTAGTCAGAACTGAATAGTTGATATCTGAATGACAGATCACCATAGAAGTCAATGGAAAAAATGTGACTAGTAACAAAAGAATAGTTACTAGTCACCATTGAAATAAGTACTAGTGTCTAATGAATAAGTACTAGTATCTATTTAATAGGTACTAGTATCTAATGAATAAGTACTAGTAAGTACTAGTACTTAATGGAATAGATACTAGTATCTAAAAAAATAAGTACTAGTAGCATGAAAATAGAGACTAGTAGGTTAAAATGATTAAATGTTAAAACGGCTTGCCATACTCTATCTGTCGTTTCGACTAGTCACAATTACGTTACAGATATCTTAAATGATAATACAAACTATCCAAAATGTAATTACGACTAGAAAGACGTTGTTGATATCTACAATGTTAATTACGAATAGTCAAACTTAGCTTTTAAATGTTAAAAGGGCTTGCCATACAGAAGTGTAGGCTCAGAGAGACACTCAACATTTTCAAACCAAAATATCTGAGTTTCTGTGGGTCCTAGCTCATGAGTGTAAATTAGAAAGTTGTCCGGCTTGAGGAGAATATATGAATATATGAAACGATGAGATCAACATGTGTACTGAGTTTCATATTATTACATGCAAGCGTGTTTGATTTATGGACCAAGTTTTTGGACCCCGTTCCAGGGGGCGCTGTCTAGCCCCCTTGCCACACCCGGGTACCATCTTCAGCCCGGCTCTGATGGCTGTGGGATCTGACCTGTGTGCAAAGTTTCAAGAGTTTTCAAACCCGTTAAGGGCCCCAAAAGCCGCTAAGAGTCTCAAAATCATCAAAAAAAAGGAATGTTAAAGTTTGATGCGTTGCTATGGCAACATTATCTTAGATATTGAATAATGCTTTCACAGCTCTTCATCTGGCGTGTGTTTACATTTGAAGCAAATCGGGTAAAAGTAAGAGTGCGATTTCAAAGCATTTTGAAAGTGAAACACTTTCTGCTGCCAGTTGGTGGCGCTATATATTTGACTCACATCTATGTGATCGACCTCTTACAACGAACACACTGCTGAAGTTTCATCAAGATCAGTTAATGTATGCAGAAGTTTTAACACACTTCCTTTTTGATTTATTTACTTACTTTTTTGATTTATGGACCAAGTTAATTTAATTAATACACTAATTATATAAAACTATTGTCAATGCACTACAATTAAACAGGTTATATGCCTTTACTTATAAAAAAAATAAAAATAAAAACTTATGTAAAAAATACCAGGCTTAAGAAATGTATTTACTTTAGCTGGCCAGACACACAGTGAAATGATTAAGCCCCCTCCCCCTACACACACACACACAGGCAAAAACAGGCAGAGACAGACCAAGGCTTAGAGAGAGCATGATCATATTCAAACTACAATATCTGACTTTCTGTGGGTTTGAGCTTATTATTGTTAATTAGAAAGTTGTTTGGCTTGAATAGAACAATATACACGGCAAGTTTTGTAACTGTCAGTAAAACTAACCAAGTTATAACACACTTTATGTGTCCTTTTTTAGTCAAAAAAATCCGCCACGGCCAAACCGTTCGAGATATCACAAATCCGTCCGGAATTTAGCATCCTCAATGTCTTGACTTCATGCACACCGAGTTTGGTGGTGATTGGTAACAGCATGGGTTGTAATTTGATGTTTTTCTAGGACAATTATTTAAAAAAAAAAACATAATTCCCGATTTCCGTTTGAACTGTCGTAAAACTTAGAGCACGAAAGTTGTTTGGCCTGATGTGATCTATGAGTGTACCGAGTTTCATATTAATCCATGCACGTGTGTTTGATTTATGGACAAATGTTCGAATCCCTAAAAGAATGCATCCTAAAAGAATGGTAAAGTTTGATGCGTCGCCACGGCAACAGTTTCAAAGATATCAAGAATCCATTCATAGGTCTTCATCTGCCGTGTATTTACATTATACAGATGAAGTTTGAAGCAAATCGGGTAAAAATAAGAGGGTGATTTCAAAGCATTTTAAAAGTGACACACTTCCTGCTGCCAGTTGGTGGCGCTATAACTTTGACTCACAATAGTCACATCCATGTGATCGTCCTCTTACAGCGAACGCACTGCTGAAGTTTCATCCAGATCAGTTAATGTATGCTAAAGTTCCTGACACACTTCCTGTTTCACGTTTCTCGCCATAGTTTCGTTTCCTCGCCACGGCCAAACCGTTCGAGATATCAAAAATCCCCACACAAACTTTCATCCTCAATGTCTTGACTTCACGCTGACCGAGTTTCGTCGAATTTGGATCAGAGCTCTAGGAGGAGTATTTAAAAGTTCATTGCGTGTGTTTTACAAAAAAACCTCAATAGCCGACTTCCTGTTGGGCTGGGGTAAAAAGTAAGAACGCGAGGTATAGATGAAATTCTGCTATCGACATGTGTACCGAGTTTCATATTATTACATGCAAGTGTGTTTGAGTTATGGACCAGGTGTTCGGACCCCATTCCAGGGGGCGCTGACGAGCCGCCCTGCCACGCCCGGGTACCAGCTTCAGCCCGGCTCTGATGGCCGCGGGTTCTGACCCGTGTGCAAAGTTTCAAGAGTTTTCGAGCATGTTAAGGGCCCCAAAAGTGCCCGAATAGTCGCTAGAAAAAAAAAAAATAAATAAAAAAAAAATAAATAAATAAATAAATAATCGGAAGGAAAACAATCAGGGCTCTGCGCCCTTTCAGGGGCTTGGGCCCTAAAAATAGATTTATGGACCAAGTTTTGGAACCCCGATTCCAGGGGCGACTGTCTAGCCCCCTTGCCACACCCGGGTACCATCTTCCCGGCTCTGATGGCTGTGGGATCTGACCTGTGTGCAAAGTTTCAAGAGTTTTCAAACCCATTAAGGGCCCCAAAAGCCACTAAGAGACTCAAAATCATCAAAAAAAAGGAATGTTAAAGTTTGATGCGTTGCTATGGCAACATTATCTTAGATATTGAATAATGCTTTCACAGCTCTTCATCTGGCGTGTGTTTACATTATACAGATGAAGTTTGAAGCAAATTGGGTAAAAGTAAGAGTGTGATTTCAAAGCATTTTGCAAGTGAAACACTTTCTGCTGCCAGTTGGTAGCGCTATATATTTGACTCACAATAGTCACATCCATGTGATCGGCCTCTTACAACGAACACACTGCTGAAGTTTCATCAAGATCAGTTAATGTATGCAGAAGTTTTAACACACTTCCTTTTTGATTTATGGACCAAGTTAATTTAATTAATACACTAATTATATAAAACTATTGTCAATGCACTACAATTAAACAGGTTATATGTCTTTACTTATAAAAAAATAAAAACTTATTTAAAAAATACCAGGCTTAAGAAATGTATTTACTTTAGCAGGCCAGACACACAGTGAAATTATTAAGCCCCCTCCCCCTACACACACACACAGAGACTGTGTGTCAAAAGACTCAATCACACACACACACAGACTGTGTGACAGGCCTAGGCTCAGAAAGAGCATGATCATATTCAAACTACAATATCTGACTTTCTGTGGGTTTGAGTTTATTATTGTTAATTAGAAAGTTGTTTGGCTTGAATAGAACAATATACACGGCAAGTTTTGTAACTGTCAGTAAAACTAACCAAGTTATAACACACTTTATGTGTCCTTTTTTAGTCAAAAAAATCCGCCACGGCCAAACACGTTCGAGATATCAAAAATCCGTCCGGAATATAGCATCCTCAATGTCTTGACTTCATGCACACCGAGTTTGGTGGTGATTGGTAACAGCATGGGTTGTAATTTGATGTTTTTCTAGGACAATTATTGAAAAAAAAAAAACATAATTCCCGACTTCCGTTTGAACTGTCGTAAAACTTCAGAGCATCTGAAAGTTGTTTGGCCTGATGTGATCTATGAGTGTTACCGAGTTTCATATTAATCCATGCACGTGTGTTTGATTTATGGACAAATGTACGAATCCCTAAAAGAATGCATCCTAAAAGAATGGTAAAGTTTGATGCGTCGCCACGGCAACAGTTTCAAAGATATCAAGAATCCATTCATAGGTCTTCATCTGCCGTGTATGTACATTATACAGATGAAGTTTGAAGCAAATTCGGGTAAAAGTAAGAGGGTGATTTCAAAGCATTTGAAAGTGACACACTTCCTGCTGCCAGTTGGTGGCGCTATAACTTTGACTCACAATAGTCACATCCATGTGATCGTCCTCTTACAGCGAACGCACTGCTGAAGTTTCATCCAGATCAGTTAATGTATGCTGAAGTTATGACACACTTCCTGTTTCACGCTTTCGCCATAGTTTCGTTTCCTCGCCACGGCCAAACCGTTCGAGATATCGAAAGTCCCCACACAAACTTTCATCCTCAATGTCTTGACTTCTAGCTGACCGAGTTTCGTCGAATTTGGATCAGGAGCTCTCAGGAGGAGTATTTAAAAGTTCATTGCGTGTGTTTTACAAAAAAACCTCAATAGCCGACTTCCTGTTGGGCTGGGGTAAAAAGCAAGACGCGAGGTATAGATGGAACTCTGCTATCGAACATGTGTACCGAGTTTCATATTATTACATGCAAGTGTGTTTGAGTTATGGACCAGGTGTTCGACCCCATTCCAGGGGCGCTGACAGCAGCCGCCCTGCCACGCCCGGGTACCAGCTTCAGCCCGGCTCTGATGGCCGCGGGTTCTGACCCGTGTGCAAAGTTTCAAGAGTTTTCCGAGCATGTCTAAGGGCCCCCAAAAGTGCCCGAATAGGTCGCTAGAGAAAAAGAAAAAAAAAAAAATAAAAAAAAATAAAAAAATAATCGGAAGGAAAACAATAGGGCTCTGCGCCCTTCAGGGCTTGGGCCCTAATGATACAAAAAAAAAAAATCGGATCACTTGGTGTATTTCTTTTGAACTGTGATATTTGTGGCCATATCATCGTTTCCAGAAGAACATTTTTTTTAACGGGTTGCTCCTATCATGTCTCTTGGCTCGCTCCAGCTTCACAAGGATCTCCCTGACCTCCACTTCCGTTGACTGAACATTGGTGTGAATGTAGTCTATCATCGAGCTCTGCTGTTCTACAAGCAAGGCCACATCCAGAAAAACCTCATGAAGGCTCTGAATGCGTCTCTCCAGCTGTAGCAGTTCTGTATGACGGCTCTCAATCTGTATGAGTGCAGACCGTACAGTTTTCCCTTCTGAAACCATGTTCTCACTGAAAACGTTCCACTGACCGCTCTCCAGCATCTCCTCGATCTGGTCACCCGTGACCTCTCGCCCCACAATCTCCATCTGCCGTTGAATATATGCCTTGCAGGACTCTCTGTAGCTCATCTCCGCATCGTTGTACTCCACCATGGTATCTCTGAAACTGTTGCTTATGCTGGCGTACTGTGTTCGGGCGATTCTTGCCACTGTTGAATTAAAGCCATACTTTTCCTCTAACTCTTTCCGGTGGGAATCCATTTTGCGAAGGTGCGCAAGCATCTCCTGTCCACTGGTTTTGATGCCAGCAGCGATAGCATCAGAGTCACAGGAGGTATTAGAAGCAGTAGAACCGACTGCACCTGTAAAAATATGTGAGTTTCGCTCCCTGAGACGCTTCACTTCCAGACTGATGCACTGAATCTGACGCCGAGCCTCTTGTGCCTCATCAAAGATGGCTTCCATGTCAGGGTTTTTGCTGGTATCTTGAGGAGGATCATCATGGGTTGTGTTTTCTGAAGGGGGAGAGTTTGGCCAGTTTCATACTCTGCAACACTCTCATTAGACACTGATACATCCCAGAGGTGGTCAAGTCTGTCCCTCATGACTGAAAAGTAAAAAGTATATTCGGTAATTTAATTAGAAAAGCCAACACACATGAACATAAAATATACAATAGGCATTTTGGTAACAACAACCAGCTCTTAAAAACAGAATATTCGTTGTCATGCGTATCATGCACGTCGAAACGCCTACCATATAGTCACCAAAAAGCTTGTCAGACAAGACAGACTTGTTTTTAGCTCCACGTTTAAACACAAGCTAAACTTTTTATTTTTCACACTTATTACGTTTCTATTAGGCTCTGCTTCATCATAATACATTTTTTTATTATTTGAAGAGAAGGCAAAAATCGCAATTGGTATTAATTTATTCAGTCAGAGATAAAGGTAGCCTATTTAGTAGGCTGCTACATTTATAAAGAATGGATATCTATCTGCAAATGGATACAATCAGACCCAATGTAGACCGTAATTATTATTATTAGATCTTATTATTGGAGATTTTTTTTTATTTTTATTTTTTTTTCAAATGAAAAATGTTCTGCGTTTAATGTTTTGCTAATGTAATGCAAATAGGCTACTATCTGCTTTGAGAATTCGTTTCACTGTGGCTTACCTGAAATTGTGTCCTTCTGTGTGCACTCCTCTAAAAAAAAACAGCGTTGCAGGGTACAAAATCACGTTATTATTCGCCTAAGAAAAAAATACGTTCACCCAATTCCACCGCATGTGAGTGATGATCGGTGATGATGTAATTGTGATAGACACAGACCCCGCCCCAAGTCAGGTTGCGATCATGTCCGGCAGAGGGCAGCAGAGATGAGAGGAGCTGAGGCCAAGTATGTTAGCTCCAGCTCCAGAACCATAGACTGTAAAATAAGCTACTAACTCGTCCCACATTATTATTTTGCCATACAGATTTAAAGATCTTCATCGAATATTTAAAACATGCGGAACAAAAAAGCCAATTTAAAAATTAAAAAAAACAAAAAATGTAAATTAATCTTCCGAAGGTATTCAGAATACCTCTTGTGCATTTTTCTGAGACTTCTTCAGGTTTATGTTGTTTATGTAGGCTATTGTTTGCGGCTGACTTCTTTAACGTTACATTGTATTACATTGTCTTTTGAGGTTTATTTGTTATCTTTCACGTTTCTTCAAGCATTATAACAAAAGAAATGCTAGCCCAATCGATGGCACACATAAGTCCAAATTAATTGTTTTCGTTTTTATCGCCGTTTAGCCTATATGTTGTACATTTTAAGTCTACTGCACCATGTCAAAGATTTTAACTTTAAGAGAAGACAATTTATTGAGGGAGACTTGAACAGAAATATTTTGACTCATCGCCGCGTAGGCTAAATGTCATCACAAAGTGTTCTTAGAAAAAATCTAAAATTGAAAACGTAGCCTACTATGCTGCTATTAACATTTAAAATGCATTTATTCTAATTAAATGGTGGTTGTTATTTAGACTGTTGCCCAATGGTTATGCTATTATTACAATTCATTTAAAGTATTAGGAGAAAAATTGCTATACTACTATTTTGCTTTTTATTATTTTATTTTATTTTATTACTATCCTATTTTGCTAGCTGCTTGCCTATATAGCTATGTTTTCGTCATTAGCCAAGTTACTGTGACGAACAAATATCAATTTAACCGACGAAGCTTCCTATTTCTTTAGTTAATTTTATCATAAGCAATCCTTCATTTCACTGTCAATACGTATTGATCGAAGCTGATCTAAGTTAGCTGTTGAATCCCATCTAAAAATAATGAATGTCAGAGTTTCACTCAGACCACCAATGAATGCAGCTATTCGACCTACATAGAAGATATGAAGACGACAAAAAAAGAGCTTGTGTCACGTGTTACCGAAACATTCTCAAAAACGTCTGACAATCTATTGAGCGAACAGGTTTGGCGTCACAGTCACGCCCTGGAACGCGCATTCCTTCCCGCCACCCATTACAGCTGCACCGAGGATGGAGCTGCAGCCTTTAGATGACATATCAGACAACTGAAGTTAAACTGGTGACATTTTGGACAAAAATATAAGGTAATGTGCCTTGTAGTGCACGAAATGTTTTTTTTTTCTTTCACATATTCAGCTTCCATTTTATAATTTAATAATTATTTATAGAAGCAATATATTCGTTAGAATGTTATCAGTGTAAAACTGCAAAATGCTTGAAAATGTAGGCTATAAAATTAATTTCCAATGAAAACAATTAGTATAATGGTGCAAAAGGGAAATTTCATGTCAAATTGAGGAAATTTCATTAAAACTTGTATAGCCTATTGTCTTTTGAAAAATAAAAAACAAAAACAAACAAAAAACAGGTTTACCTAGCCTTATTTTGTAAACTGTAAAGCTTTAGTTACTCGAACTCAGTTGAATATTTTTAGATATCTTATTCATACGTTTATTAGTAAAATATTCATAATCAGAGAGAACACCATTTATGAAGAAACAAAGGCTGAACTATCAGTTCAATCCATTCAAACTTGTTTGGTGAGTGACGCCAGTCAGAAATAGTTTCACAGATCAACTTGTCAGACGTGTGACTTTTTCAGTGTTGATAAGGAAGTATTATCTCCCCTTTTCAGTCAGTTTCAGAAGGTACACACAGAATGAAAATAAGTTTAGTCTTGAAAACGACTAGGCTACACAAGGTATTGTTATACTAATTTGTTTTGGACTGTTTAGCCTACATCAGATATTGTCCTTTCTTGTTCATTCTCCCCTCTAGGAATCATGAGGGACCGACTGGATCATCTTCAGACCATTTCAGAGTCTACCAGTGATTTGGAAGAGCTGGACTCAGAGTCTTTCAGCAATGTGGACCTGGACGAATTCCACCAGCAGGCCGTCATTTATGACAACAGCGATGAGATGGAGTCTGTGCTCGATGAGGCTCAGGACACCAGGCGTGAGATTCAGCTCATCCGCCTGGAGGTGAAGCGTCTCAGGGACCAAAACGCACGGTTACTTAGCGAACCAACTCGTACAACACACATAAAGCATGACGCCAATGTCATCGCCGGTGACATCAAGACCCGTGGTGAGGACGTTCTGACACGTCTCAAAAAAATGGATGCCCATGCTAAAGAGCTTGAAGAGGAGCATGGCATCAACTCTGCTGTGGCAAGAATCGCCCGAACACAGTACACCAGCCTAAGCAACAACTTCCGAGACACAATAACCGATTACAACGATGCTGAGATGAGTCACAAGGAATCGTGCAAGCAACACATTCAACGGCAAATGGAGATCGTGGGCCGAGAGGTGTCAGGTGACCAGATTGAAGAGATGCTAGAGAATGGTCAGTGGAACATCTTCAACGACAACGTCATGTCAGAAGGGAAAACGGCTCGATTCAGCGCTCAACCAGATCGAGAGTCGACATCGGGACCTGCTCGAGTTAGAAAGCCGAATCAAGAGCCTTCATGAAGTGTTCCTGGACGTGGCCATGCTTGTAGAGGAACAAGGACCCATGACAGACTACATCTTGAACAATGTTCAGAAAACCGATGCTATGCTTGGCGAAGTCCTTGTCAAACTGGAACGGGCAAAGAGACATGACAAAAACAACCCGTTCAAGAAAATGTTCTGTGGATGCTTTCCATGTGCAAAAAACTGACCAGAGCAATTGTGGACAGTGTGGACTTTTGGAGGCCTGCAGTATCTGCTGACTTCTGGATTTCAGGACCATTGTCTTCCAAGACTATGCTCTTTGAACGATCACAAAGTAAGCAAACAAGTAAAACAAGCCAAAAAATGAAAGGCTTTCTCACTACATGCCTTCATGTAGACGTCTTTTCATTTGCAGATTAATCCCTGTAAACATACAGTGTATTAGAAACCACATTCACACCCAGTGTTTGAGGTAAAAGTTAACATAAATGTAAAAGAGCTTTTAATCTGATGTTATATTGCATTATAGGCTATTTATTAATATCTTACATTGTTATATCTGTTATTACATCTTTCATTCATCTAAGGTGGTTTTATTGAATATGCACTTTCTAGGCATTAAATATCCGGAATATGAAGCATGTTTTGCCAATGCAATAAAATATATTAGCTGAATAAAATATATTATGTAATTATTATTTGGTTTGTCTTTATTATTAGGTGAATTGCATGTGACAAAATGTTTCGGTTTTTGCAGTATTTCAAGTCGTAAATATCTATAGATAGGCCTAGGCCTATGATACATTTAAAATCTTTAATGAATTATTTCTTATTAAATTTAGCTTTTCATTCATCTTTGTGGGCTAACTGGATAGATATCATCAACTGAGCCATTTTTTTTTTTTTGTACACAGAATGAACTTTCTTATCCATGTAACAACTTCTGACACCATGAGGGAAACTTTCCTATAGTACACTTTCACTCTCTCAAGTTTTTAATCTCTCTGAGCTAGAATGTAGCCTGGGTTTCCCCATTCTGCCTTGCCACAGCTAGGCAGTCTGGATACCATGAACCAAATTTTCCCCTGAAATAAGGAACCAATCACAGAATGGAGAGGGAGCACAGGCGCATTTGATAGACATTCGTAGCACCCAATAATACGGCTCTGGGTATTCATAAACCACACCTCAAATACGAGAAAATTTACATGTGGTGGTTTGCATACCACTTTCATTCTCAATGATACGTGGTCTGGCGTTAGCCAGGCTAGCTGAAAGAGGAAACAGAGACAAAGGCCAAATCTATTCTGATTGCCTTGTGTGGTATAATCATAATATACAATTGTACATTTTACTTTGCCTGCATGGACTTGAAGGCACTGAACTCACATAGCCTATTTTATAACTATTTAGGAGTTGTTTCTCACATTACATTCCCTTGTTCCTAGAAAATACCGTACGTGACACAAATGTGACATGAACACTGCATGAAACATAAAATGGTGCAACAATCCATTAACGAGTTATAATTTATGGCTCACATTATAAATCTTTCACAATAGAATATGTAACAATCAATCAACATTTAATAATGATTATTAATTAGACTACACTTATATAATGATTTATAAATAGTAATATTTGTTCTAGTGCATCCATTTCAGTTTTTTAAAATACTGTGTTATAAAATACTTATACTTATAGTGTTAAAGAAACATATAAATAAAAAAGTGACATGCTGGCTTTTGAGGCTGAAACCAAACAACGAAATAAACAATCTTCTCTAAAGTGGCTTGTGATTTCAAGATTTCAAGTTTCTTCAGTCATTAAGCTCACATAGCTTCACATGGCTGCATGCAATTATTACATGTTATTTTCTGATCATCCGACTTTTTTTTCTTCGTCAGTTTGTGAAGCATCTTCTCTTCCTATAAGACATCACACAGAGAAACAATGAGAACTCATAAGCAACCGAGTGATCATAAGAAATGGCAAAAGTGTCATTAATTTACTCACAGTGAGGTACCAGAAGCTTGTAAACTTTACCATTGACCATTCAAATTTTTGACTGAAAGGTGCAAGAACATGCAAGTGCAGGTGAGGGACGGTGATGTATGGAGGCTCATGGAAACCTAGACTAAAATACAGTCATGTTCCCATGTAATAACGGCTTCATCCAAATAAACACTTGATTAATGTAATAGTAGTGTTGTAGAATATATACCTGATGTCTTCCAAATCTGTAACATGCCTGGCTTTCAGCACATCTCTTCCCATTTCTGCCATCCTCAGTGACTGCCCAAGACAATCACATTTAGATTATTGAACTATGTGTTAATGCTTTATTTTATTAAAAATTGTCTGAATACCATCATGATAATATATATAGCCTGTCTGATAATAATATGCTAATTATAAAACAATCAATTCTTTATTAATCTGGCTCTTACTGCTGGGGCGAGAAATACAGATGCTATTTGCAAAACTCACTTTAGTCAAATTTACTTCAAAAATGACAATCTTACCGAGACCTATATCATCTGCTTGGAGTGACAAACAGCTATGGATATGTTGCTTTGGTATAACCAGGTAGTGATGAGGTGCACCTGGATTAATGTCCTTGAAACAAACTATTTCCTCATCCTGTCAAAGAATCACATTCCATGTATCATTTACCTTGACATTTAAAGTACATTATACTGATTATGTAATTGTATTATAAAAAAACAGTGTATATTTATATCTATGAAAACATAGGGAAAACCTAAATAAAAGTAAATACACTTGATAAAAGTAAATTACATTTTGTGTGCATGCACTATTGCGTGTATACTTTTGGAACCCCCAGTATTTATACATGCCCCATGTGTCAATGTACAGGATACTGGATGAGTCACATAGGGTGAGTTTTAATGCCATTGCTTTTTCATTCATTACAAAGCTACTTGAAGGCCATAGCTGCTCATTAGTTTTTTTGTTTTCTTTTGCCAATAAGAAATTACCTAAGAGTGAAATCTCTAAAATGACCACTACTATAGGTCACAGCAAAAGTTCTGACTCAAAAATAGCCCTATATTTGAGATAAGCTAGTAAAAATCCGAGTATAACAATAATGGTAATGAGTAAAGTATATCATTATTCTTTTTATTTTCTACTTTCTTATTTCATAACATGGTCATCATATTAGTTTATAGAAATCTAATCTCTTCCTCTTTTAAGGAAGTCACATCAGCAGTAGGTGGGCTAGCCTACTTTCTAAATCACTTAATGAAAACGTGTAAAAAAATAATAACAAATAACGTAAATATAAAAGTAAATAGTTACTAAGTAAAAAAATAAAGAACAATTTATCCCTTTACCCTCTTCGTGTATCAGACAACTCTTTTCGAAGCATTCATTCAATAGTAACGTTATGTCAGGAAACCACGGAACCAATTAATCCTGGTTATCTATTTCCCACGATAAAGATCAACAACTTACCTCCGCCAGTATCTCGGTGTATGGATCGTCGCCGTTTGCGATCCTACAGAAAATACAAGTTTCATCCAAGCTGTCGTCGTCTATAGGATCTTGCTCATTTTCACGTGAACACTTTTTTCAGCCATCCTGGCAGAGTTTCCGGGACAAATGAAACATAATGAAACCTAGGCTACTACTCCCTTTGATTATGTCATCTCTTCTTCCTTGTTCTTCTTTAGCCTCTTTTAGCGTGTAAATTAACGCAATTACACTCATCTCATTGGTTCCACCAGTAACAAATCTAATCTTGGGAACTGCATAAAGTCTATAAAACTTTGCGTCAAGAGTGCGTCGCCACCGATCATTCGCCACGCACAAACTCCAGATTTGCCTACTTACAAAATCGTGTTGCGGTTAATAACCCTACAAGATGACAACTCGGATAATATGTTCTTGTCCTCGGAAATTCTTCGTTTTTTGACAGTTCCCATAATAAAGCCGTGTTCGTCTTTGCTGTTGATAATAATAAACTGCACGTTAATGAATCAACTTTACAAAGAGGAGGTGCCAGGTAAAATAAGTTAAGTGTTTCAGGTTGTAATAAGATGCCAAAGCAAACGGAAACGTGTAAACTACCTTTCACTGTTGAGGCCGCTGCCATTTTAATTTATTTACATTACGTCATAGTGTCGGGGCTTTCGATTTTGAGTTTCAGTTCCTCAACTCCACTTTTGGCCAGGATGACTTTCAAACTCAATTTTAAAATCTGTCTAGTAACTATATATATTCATCAGTGTACGTATGACATTGGCTATGGAGGAAATCTTGCTTTGATGACGCACAAGATTGATATTTTGCTAAGGTTTTATTTATGGGCTAAAAGTAATTTTCGCCCAATAAATGGGACAATTAAGTGATGATGGTTATTTCATATATAGTTTAAATGTGTAATACTTCATAATTTACAATTATGGATACCCATTTTTGAAAGTTGGATAAGAAAAGAGCAAAACTACAATCTTCAACCTTACAATGATTGTAAGATTGAAGATTGTATATAGTTTTGCCCTTTTCCTATCCAATCAAGTATTTTAAAACTTTTGGAAAAAAATTAAATGAATAAAAAAATAAATAAATAAAGTTTTTAATTTGAATTTCAAATGACTCAAGAAATGTATCAATTTATATAACCTACATATTTTTCAATTTATAAACCCCATATGCCCACCCCACTTATTTTTTTATTTTATTTATTTATTTATTTATTTAGGCAAAGAAAGGTTACGATTCCTCACCTCGACATGTTTGATCCATTAAAAAACAATCTTAATAGACTCAATGAATATGTGGTAAGAGGGCAAATGATATCTTACAATTTTGTGACAGCATTATCGTTAACTATGAACCAGTTATCCCATTAAACCATAGTCTCCCAATACTAGCCTACTGGAAGAAAATGACTTTTGTAGGATGAGCAACATTTTAAAATTCTATTGCGATTTTATTTTTATAGATTGCTGAGAATGGTCCAGTACTGCCCTCTGCTGGCTACAATAAACACACTGACCAGCCTATGATAATGCCACTGAGACACTAGTGAAATGTGCTTTCACATAGTTTGGAGCTTTCTGGTGACGGGGAAAAAAACTTTTCCAAACAAATTACACAGCTGATATTCTAGCTAGCCTTCTATGTAAAATGACAAGCCACATAAATCGTGATGAAGTATAGCGATAGGCCTAGATGGTTATATGTGATTGCCATAAATGTTTGACAAGCAATAGTGATGTTTTTAAATAGTAAATCCTAAGGAATTTCTTTATATATTTAAAAGAAACACAATAAAGGTGGTGAAAAAATGGTATTAGGCTGAGAGCCATCTGGAACGTATTTGTCACTTTCTGAATTCACCATAAACAAATCAGTAGCCTATTATTTATGAATGTTGATGATTCTGTGTTACTCAACGTGTATATTTGGCTAATCTTGCATGAGCCCACTTAGGAATCCAGGCAAAGATTTGGACAAACAAATGAACAAAATGAAAGGCCTATATAAACACAGTTGACATTTCAACGTCATCGAATTAAAAGAAATTAAAATTATTTGATTAAACTCCAAAAGTCCCGCTTTGGTGTGCGTCGGTTCAATACCATGAGCAGCCCCCGCGCGTTTACGGGACGTCCGTCGTGTAGGCCTATCTTACGCGCGCTGCAGGTGCGTGGAATCCAGTGACTATGTGTGTGTGTGCGTGTATAGCCGAACGCTCCGCCCCTGTCAATGCAAACGATTGAAGAAAAGTCGCGGTCGAAAGCTGAACTACGGCACTGACACATTTCAGAACTCGAAAGCTCTGAAAGAGGGCAGCACGCGCTCCTGTACAAGCCTACTTTCTGCAGTATGCATCGTTTTCTTATTCAGACTTCCTTGCGTTTTTAGTTATTTATTTATACTCTTGTTTCAACCATTTCGAATTAATTTGGTTATGAAAGAACTGAATGAAATACGTTTTTCTTCTCAGATATGTGTTCGGATGAAGAGCGCGCGATGACGGGGGGCTCCGGTAACGGAAAGTTGCGTCAGTGGCTGATCGAGCAGGTGGACACCGGAAAATACCCTGGACTTGTGTGGGAGAACGACGAGAAGAGCATCTTTCGGATCCCGTGGAAGCACGCGGGGAAGCAGGACTACAACAGGGATGAGGATGCTGCGCTCTTCAAGGTACAGGCAGATTGAACATGGAGGGGTTTAGATACGTACAGTAACAGAAACGCATTCTTTCTAACATGAGACCTCCACTCATGTGCAACAGTGAACAGTTCTTACACGAGTCAATGACTTAACGCTATTTTTTTTATTATAAAATACATTCAAATAAAATTTCTAGATAACTCATGTTTCCAATTTTCAATTGATTTTTTTAAAAATATGTGTTAGGGCCTTAAAGTTATAGTGTCCGTGGCTTAACTGTTCGAAAACATCTGCTTTTCTCATGTTGGTCTAAATTATCAATTTTTTTTTCTGTAGGCCTACTATTTAGGTTGATAATGTGTTTTATTTCATATTTTATGGTAAGTACATTATATTTACGCAGTCGTCTATACTCTATATTCACGTTTGTGTTTGTGTAAAAATGTAATTTCCAGCTTAAACTGTCATAAATCTTGAATGCTTTAAAGCAAAGGCTTAAGTTTGGTCTTTTTTTTAATACCAAATGTGGAAAATTATTGCTGAAGTTAAAAAAGTGACAGAATTTTAAGTTTATTGTTACAGAAAATGCAGAAAAATACTTTTTTCAATTTATAAATGAAATGTAAATTTTCAAAAACACGTTTTACTCTAAAACTGCAAGAAAATCAAAGCCATAAAAAAGTTGTGTTCCAAATTTGTGGTTGATATCTCAAAAATTGAGCTTTCAGTAAGATTTTGTTCCGCAGTACCGAAAGATTTCATTAGATGAATTTTGTCTCCCATTTGAGCACTTTTCAGGACCATTTAACTTTTTGAAATCATGTCCATGATTTTTTTATGTTGACATAGCAAGTGCCAAGTTTTCGTACCATTCCGATAAAGTAAAAAATAAAGACATTTGGTAATATATTGGTAAAAAATGAGCACCAGAGGTTAAAGTAGTGTTTGCATAATCAAATACCTTGCCCTTTTTAATCAGAATGGCAATTTTTTCCCTTCAGGTCAAATTCTTTGATATTCAGGTTAAACAAATTCAAGATTTACAAAAAAAAATGATTACATAAATAATAACCTAAACGAAACGATTTTTAACAATAAAATAGTTTTTTTCAAGATGGGAGGAAAGTACGTTTTACATTTTTGCATATGCAAATCAAATATTTTATGAAAAGTGTATAAAAACCAACACAAAAAGAAAGATTATATTTCAAGGAACTTGCCACATGTATGTTATACCAGATTACTTGTAACATTTCAATTTTTTATGGAACATCCTCGTATCTTAATTGACTCCTGCAGGCTTGGGCACTATTCAAAGGAAAGTTCGGAAAGGGATCAGACAAACTCGAACCACCAACTTGGAAAACGCGTCTTCGCATGTGCTCTTAACAAGAGCAATGACTTTGAGGAAATTGTGGAACGCAGTCAACTTGACATATCGGACCCCTATAAAGTGTATAGGATTATTCCGGAAGGATCCAAAAAAGGCAAGCAAGAGCAGAAAAAACATCAAAGGCATAAGCTTGTGTAGTCCATATTCAGTGCTCTCATATTTCTTCAGAATGTGAATGAAGGATATTAGAACAGCTGTTTGCTACTGATTATTTTATAAATATTTCTTTAGATATCTGATGAAAACAATGAAAATATATCATATTTAAAATGTTGCAGGTTCCAGATCTATTGATGATTCACAGTCCAATTCAAACTCACCTAGTTATCCAATACACCCACCTTATGCACCAGCACCATCTCAGGTTAGAATCAAACATCATCTTACGTTGTACTTTGGCTTGTGTGTTCAGATCTTTGCCCTTCGGATCACTGTATGCGCTTGTCGTTACAGGTGTGCAACTACATTTCTCCAGCAGAGAGAGGATGGAGGGATTACCCCAGCCTGTCTGAGATCTCTTACAGCCAGAGCCCCTACACTCCACGCTGGGACCCTGGTACTGGTCTTACTGTGTGTGCTTGAAAGAGAAAGTATACAAGCAAATTTATGTAGCAAGCAATTGCATTGGGATATTTCTGTATGTGCAGGGTACCAGTTCAGTGGCTCCTTCTTCAGTTGCAATACATCTGATCCACAGCCGTCACCCTTTCACCCTGGACACCAGCATGAGATCCGCTGAGGCTCTGGCCCTCTCAGGTACTCTACACGCTCTAACATAATCATAGACACACAGAGACTTTGACAGGCTTAATGGGAATGGATTGATTGATACATCAGATACTGATTATGTATCAAGATGATCATCTAGATGATTTCAGGAGATCGGTTTGAAAAGAAAAGTGGAACCGTATTCAAAATTATTTTAATGTGATGAGGCAATTACGTCATCACAACATAACATAATTTAAGCATCACAAAATGATGATGTACAGAATGAAAAATAGATATTCATTTTGAGATTTGAGAAAGATCACATTTAAAGTCATGTTACAGAAGTAACCACAGATATTTTCGCACATCTGAGTGAAACAGATTATTGAAAAGGAAAAAATAATAATTGTTGACTGAATGGAGGCACATCTGAATGAGTCAGTTGTAAGAAAGGATTTAATTTAAGTGAACTAAATGATTGGAGATGTCCGGCATATTGTCACCAGAGAGAAGATTGAGTTATGATTAAGATGACATTTTAATTTAAATTATGAGGTTAAAAAAGAAAGAACCGAATATGCATGATCAATTATTCACAATAAGATCAATAACATGCATATAGAAAATAGATGGGGTGAATTTTCATTTCATGCTGACTTTGCGTTTTTAAAGATTACCTTCAATGGAGATTTAGATGATGACAAGTAATCTAAATGTAAAAAAAAACTGATAGCTAGCTGATATGGTACTGTTCAATTTTGCATTATATATCTTCCTAGTTGTCTTAACATCAACGGCTCCATTATGATAAATATATTTTTTAACTCATGAGTTTAAAGGGTCGCACTTTTTATTAAGTGGCTTTAAGTACTTACATTGAAATTATTAATTTGATACAATAGACTTGTGTACATACATGTTTTTACATTGTGCTTATATTTAAAGAATACCTGCATGTAATTACAGCTGTAATTAATGTATGCAATTACACTAATGTATGTTATTACACTGTTGACCCTTCCCTTACACCTTAACCCACCCTTAAACCAACCCATACCACCACACCTGACCCTAACCGTACCAGTATCACACCTCACTATCAACAAAAGTGTTTTACAATACAACATCCACACAATAAGTACATTTGTCCTTATTTTTCGATGTAAGTAGATAGCACATAAAGGGATACTCCACTTTTTTTGGAAATAGGCTCATTTTACCACTCCCCCAGAGTTAAACAGTTGGGTTTTACCGTTTTCGAATGTATTCAGCCGATTTTTTGATGTTTAGAAGAATATCAGTAACCAGACAGTTTCTGGTCTCATTGACTTCCATAGAAGTGGGGGAGTGGTAAAATGAGCCCATTTCCAAAAAAAGTGGAGTATCCCTTTAACGCCACTTAATATAAAGTGGGACCGTTTAAAGACCATATTAAAGTTTATTTTATTTGATCTTCTTCCTGAATAGATTACCGCTTAAATGTGGTGGTGTATTACCGTGATGCCCTGGTGCGAGAGGTAACAGTGAATAGTCCAGAGGGCTGTCAGCTGGGCCCTAGCAGAGAGGGACAGGCCTTCGCTTCACCTGGGGCTCCAGAACTGGTTGAACTCCCTCACGCTGAAAGGGCATCTCTGGAGCGTGGCGTTATACTCTGGATGGCTCCTGACGGGCTCTGCGCCGCCGCCACTGCCCCTGCAGGGTGTACTGGAGGGAGCTCACGCTCCACCTACTGACAAACCCAACAAGCTGGAAAGAGAGCAGAACTGCAAACTTCTGGACACTCATCTGTTCATAACAGGTTAGTGCATGGTCAAGTATTCATTTCAGATTATTTACAATAAGATTATGACTAACAAATGATCTGATGACATGTTAAAAACAGGTTACTTTATCACTCATCTTTCTCAGCAAAACTGAGAACCATTTATTGTAAACCTTTATGTTAATTGCTTGTATCAACATCATATATTTGCACATTTCCGTACACACATTTTACAGTAAATAAACACATCAAAGCTTTTACTGTAAACAGTGCGTCACATTATCTGTGGGTTGATATTTAGTGACAGTCAGTCATCTATGAGTTACAACTCACTCACACCCACTTTCTGTAACAGATTCAGCGATTGTTGTGATTCTCACAGAACTTTCCAGCATATGATGAGTACAACTCAAATACCACAGGAATCACATGTGCCACGATCGACATGAAGCTCACTGTGGAAAGAAAATAGAGAAAAAATACATTCATATTATAGAAAGAGATCATGAAAACATACAGTATGCTTTACCCAATGGCTTGAAAACATGTTTCAAAAGATTAATATTTCAACTAAATACTGTTCTTTTAAGTTTCGTTCATTTTGAAGTTTTTTCAATACTGATAATAATAAGATATGTGTGTTGAGAAGCAAATCATCATATTAGAATGATTTCTGCATTTCTAATGAAGCTTTAAATTCAGCCTTTCCATCACAGGAATAAATCACATTTTAAAATATATTCAAATAGAAGATATGTCTCAATATTACAGTTTTCACTGTATTTTTGGTCAAATAAATGAGGCCTTGGTGAGTCTGTGAGACTTCTTTCAAAAACAAAAAAATCGTACTGACCCCAAACGCTTGAACGCTTTCTCCCTCTTCCAACCATTTGCCGATGTATTTATTGATCTCACTTTCTATTGGCTGTGAATAATCTCCTCCTCCGTGTCTCCTGTAGAGTTGCAGAGTTACGCCCTGCACGCTCGTCCTGCGCCATGTTCCCAAGTGCTGCTGTTCTTTGAGGATGAGAGTACTGAGGCGCAAAGGCCTAGAAGGACATTCACAGTGCAGGTTCGTCTTTAACCTTTAAAATATGACATGTCTTTGGTTCGTTTTAATTCTGATGAACTGTTAGAGCGAAACATAATGATTAATGTAGTAATTTGCTCTTGTCATTGCGTCACAGGTTGAGCCACTGTTTGCTCGCCAGCTTCTCTACCTCAGTCACCCAGGCAGCATGAACTACATCCGCAGCCATGAGCTTTCACACCTTACCCCTGAGCACGCCATCTCCCCAACCCAAGATTACCACAGAGTCATTACGCATCACCATAACAACGCCTCTCAAAACTGACCCTGGAGGCTAAATCCCGAAATATTGAGAGTTCACCTAAAAATGAAGATTCTGCCATTATTTATTTACTCTCTTGTTGTTCCAGACTCGTATGACTTTCTTTCTTGGACAACATTGGAGCCCATTGACTTCCATTGTATGGACAAGAAAACATTTCACAAATTGTCTGCTTTTATGTTCTACAGAAGAAAGTCATACAAGTTTACAATGGCAAGAGGCTGAGTGTTAATGACAGAATTTTCATTTTTTAATGAGCTATCCCGTTATTTTCACACTTGTAATTTTGAAAGGAGTTTAACGCCATTTTTAACCCACGTTAAGTTATTACGGTAAAATAGCTTGCAGGCTTACCATACTTGTCCAATCAATATGCAAACAAGAATGTTAACCCAGGGTTTAAATATGCAGCGTAAAATCTTGAAACTTGACAACCCAGGACTAATTACTAACTGTAGGTTGAACAGTGTGAAATATGGAAGAATATAACCTAGAACCGTTAATTCTTGGTTTATTGTAAAAAGGCCACAAGTTTTGTAAGCTAAAGTGTAAAAGGCAAATGTTGGGATTCTACGGTGCACCTGGAGCTTCGAAGACTCAAGGAACTGAGCAGAATCCCACCAGAATAATCTATAGTGCTAACAGACAGCATCAGTCGCAGACTGTTGTCATGTTTGATACTGAGAAAGATGCTAATCTGTGTACAACTCACGAAGATAAATGATTGTTTCTTGTCGATTTACTGTCAAATATGTGGGCTGTTTGCTGACATAAGAATGTAAAGTGTGAATAGCTGTGACTGATTGTTTCTTGCTATATTTGTTTGAGCTGCGATGTCTTGCAGTTAGATAGTGAACGCCAAAGAATTAGGATTTGGGTGTATATTGGCTATGCAAGGGAAATCGAGTATGAAAACCTTTCAGTTTTCAAATGGCAGTTCTTTTATAAACCTTTTTATGTACAATTCTGACAAACTGTTATACTTTTTTATTCCACTACTTTTGCTTTTATGTCATTGAGATGTTCAGAATGCCTCAAAATGTATGTCACCTTTGGTTTTAATAAAAAAAGGTGAAAAACTGACTGTGTGCACTCATTTCTGGGCAAAAAAATATTAGAAAAAATACTTATTTCTATAGTCACTTTAGACATTCTACTAACTATAAGTAACTTTTCAACTACATGTCAACTAAGTGTCATTAGAGTATTAGTAGGCTGTAGTAGGCTGTCAGTAGACTGTTAGGTCAGGGTTAGGTGTTAGGGTTCAGGTTAGGAGAACAAGTTGACTAAGTTTGCTAAGTTACTTACAGTCAGTTGAATGTCTGTTGGGGGACCAACAAAATAAAGTGTTAGCAGATATTAAGCTGACAGTCTACTAATACTCTAATGACAGTTGACATGTAGCGGCAAAGTTACTTATAGTTAGTTGAATGTCTGAAGTGGACTATCAAAAATAAAGTGTTGCCTCTATTTTAAATGGTATCCTTCTGAACATTATTCATCAAAGAATACCTGACAACGTATCACGGTTTCACAAAATTTTAGGCGGCACAACTGTTTTCAATATTAACAATAATAGTAAACGTTTCTTGAGCAGCAAATCAGTATATTAGACTGGAGAAATGATCACATTTTTAAATTATTTACATAGAAAACAGTTCAAATTGCAACGATATTTTACAATATTACTATATAAAAGCAGCCTTGATGAGCATTAGAGACTCCAGACTTTTAAACGGTAGAAGAATTTCAAAATTATAGTAATGTTTACACTAATCGTGCTTCTACAGGAGAGGTTTCTCTCTGAACAGACACAAGTGGACATCATTTGTCTCTCCATCACTGGTGTGGTGGGCTGACTAGATCTAGTACAAACGGCTGGAGGGTATTTCTTTCAGCCCCCACTACAAACACTGGAATCCCCATGAACGTGAGGATCTGGGGGACTTCAAGCCCTTGTTTACGTCGAACAGAAGTAATTTGTTATCTGCAGAGAATATAGACAGGGTGTGTATGACAGCACACACACAGGATGGTGTTTGTGGTTTTGAGACAGGATGGTGCGGGCAGTCTCAGCTTGATGACATCACAGAGGAAGAAGCAGACTGACAGAAGTATTTATTCTTCCTTCTCAATGAAAAAAGCCAGTTTGACTTGTTTGTTGTTGTTGTGATTGTAGTTTTTCCCTTTAAGCTATAATAAACATTGATATGTATAATTCTGCTCAGCCTATTTCTTTTGAGAAGTGAATATTCGAATGAAAAAGTCTTAAACTATGCTTTGGTTTAACTTTGGGATGACATCCTGAGAAAATGTATACTCAAACAAAATTTCTCTGAGTTTTCCACTGTTTATGGCTTTACGGCACTACATTAGCACATAAACATGTTTTGGATCATTTTCCGCTGCCTACAGAGTGGAAAGGTGCAATCATTAAAAACTTCCCTTAAGCTGTACTGAGATCGATACACCCACGCTTTCACCTGGTGCCACACAGGGCTTTGATGCTATTTTGTCAAACTGCTTTCCTTAAATGAGTGGGTGTTAAGAACTCTAAATTTAGAAGAATAGAAATCAACAAACAAGACTTTAAGTGTTGGGAAAAAAAATTGGTTCACATCACTTCGCAGCACCTTTTCAGGTTTACACAAATAATTGAACGAGTTACGATGAGTACGACACAAGTAAACACAAATATCCAATATCCAAAATATGCTCATTCACAATATCATATTTATGATATCGGGGGCTTTTTCATACAGTTTATCATACTGTTAATTCCCACAGCAACCTATTGTCACCCTCTGCCTGAAACACTGATATAGTTCCTGTATGTTTAAAGCCTGCCTTTCCAAAAAGTTTCCAAAACTGCTTAGACCTTTCACATTGAGTTTCAGCTCCCGAGGTTTTATGAGCAGCAAACAGTATTATATATTTATGGTAACTTTAGCATCAGGATTGGTCCATACAATGTTTTTTACTCTTGCAGTGAAAAGAAGAAAAAAAGTATCCTCAATATAGAAAAATCACTTAGCCAACTTTTTTTTTTGAGGACAGACCAAAGTAGCCAGTAGGCAGACATTATTCAAATGTATAAAATTGTGATAGATTGTGATAAAATTGTACAGTAGTGGCCAAAACTGTTGTTCCACCTAAGAAAATTGGCTGCTGAAATATATTTTATGAAATATATTGAATAATTTGTATGCGTGTTGTGAAGTTGTGCCTAGAGTTTAAAACTAAAGCATGCCTTCCACATTTCTATTGTATAATTTTGTCATCCAATAAAACATATCGAATTGTGTGGACGTCATTCTTGGACAAGTGGTCATACCAATCTGGTACTCATTATTCCCAGAATCCTATAGCTAAAGTATTAGCTATATTATTAGATGTTATTTGGGGGTTTTCGTGAAAATGGCCAGATGGAAGAAGCAGTCCACTGCAACCAGGGAGGATTTTGTTCAAATGACTAAATCTAGTCAATTGGTTTTGAACGATTTGAGTTTACGTTCTTGATCAAATCGAAAATAAAGTCATAAAGCATATATATATATGAAAAATACATTTTCAACATTAGTATTATAAAAAATTTAGGTCCATAATGTTTGTACGCGTTTGCCGTAGACACAAAATAGCCAAACGTCGCCCATAAAGCCTACAAAGCCAGCGCTGGCATTTGAAAAAAAATTAAAAATAAAACACAAGGCTACGTCAGGAATTATACATGCAAATACATTTAAAATGATTAAGTCTTAGCCTACTTACAGGTTGGGGCCCAACAACTGCCGAGTCTGGTTTTAAAGTTAGAACTGCTTCATGTTTTAGAAACAGTTTCTTGTTGAATCCGGTGTTGAATTCGTGGAGATTCTGGAAGCTGTCTTCCGTAAATGCGCAGCACAGAGAGCTAGATTACGATCGTCACTTTCAGGATTATAATCAAACATAAATTGTATCCATTGTTGTCGAAGTATAGCGTCCGTGGGAAGCCCTGAAACACAGAAGACCTGATAGCTGCGTGAACACATCTCACTCGACGCATGCCCTTTCCTGCATATTCCGGAGGGAGTGGTTGATGCAAATGTGTGGGTTAGTGACGTACCATAACCTAGCTGTAGTCCAAAACGAGTTGTTTTTGTAGGCAATTATACTTCCTGATTTTTAAAAGACGATATCTCTGCTTACACTAAACTTTCAGCGCTGCAACTTTGCAGATACTGTTCATGCGCCAACAGCAACATTACACACTATTTAAAATGAAAAAAGTGAAATCGCAGTCAACCCCCCCTTTAAAGAAAATGTTTAAATATTCCATGTCCCTACAGTGGCTCCACTATAAGCTTATCAAGCGAAAATAATACTTTTTGTGCGGAAAACAAACAAAAAAAACGACTTTATTCGACTATTCCATTACTTCCTTGTCAGCCTTAGACGAGAGCTCAAGAGATTTCCAGAACGCATGCGCGAGAACTGAAATGTGATTAATGACTTAATTTTCATTTTTGGTTGAACTAACCCTTTAAGCACTGCAGGGCAAACATTATGGTATTGGGGATGTATGTCTGCAGCAGGTGCAGGAAGGATCTACAAAGCTACTGCCACTTTGAAAACACAATGTAGCCAAGGATGGAGGATCTGTTTGGAGATCAAATGTGTATTTTTCCCAACATGATAACGATCCAAAACACACCACGCAAACAAGTTGTATGCAATGAAAGTGTTCATGCTCAATATTTTGAAGTCTTGAAGTGGCCTCATCAGTCTCCTGACCTTAAAGTCACTGGAAACCTTTGAGAAATTATAAACCTAAAGTCATGCAAGTCTTCCAATGAAGCTCATCTTTGGGAAGAACTTCACCCTTAAGCTGTTACAAACCTGTATGAACTGAACACAATAGATGATATTTGAAAGAATGTCGGTAACCAAGGCAGTTAATGGGACCCGATTGATTTCCATAGAATTTCTTTTTCCATACTATAGAAGTCAATGGGCTCCATCAACTACTTGATTAGCGACATTCTTCAAAATATCTTCTTTTGTGTTCAGCAGAAGAAAGAATTCATACAAGAACAGGAACAACTTGAGGGTGAGTAAATGATTTTTGGGTGAACTATCCTTTTAAGGCGGATTGGAAAGAAGTTAAGCATAACACATGGACTAAGTTGAGTGAGTCAATGCCATGGTAAATGGCTGGTGTAATCAAAAGAAGTTAGAACCAACAAAATATTAATAACTAATTACATTGTATTTAACATACGCTTTTTCCTGTGAGCTTTTTGTTTTTCTATGCCTTTTTTGCATAATACAATAAAGCCCATATATAATATGCTACAGTTTGTCTTTATGGCCAAATAATTTTGTGATTTTAATACCTTAACCAAGTTAAGTGTATTCCTCTTCCCAACTTAAACTCTTCATATTTTGATTATATAACCCTGAAGTGTCATTAAAAGCAAATATTGTGCAAATATCCCCTCCAGACATCACTTTTGGCCACTACTGTTGCCAAGTCACAGAAATAATGACAGGACTAAAAACATAACAATTTGACCTGTCACTTTATAGATTGTTTAGATACGCAAAAAGCTACTGTGCATTATACACTAAAGGGAATGTAAAAAGCTTGTCGCCCTTTAACTCAGTGCCTAGTTTGTGTTTTAGTTCATTATATCATAAACTCCTAAACCACATGGCAAAGCTGGGTTAGACAGCAAATAATAGAGGTTTACAGTAAAGGACATCTCTCGATAATGAACACCTCCTCCCGGAACAGGTAAAAATACCCCAACACTGCTGAGGAGGGGCAGGGTGTGTGTCTTTCTGTCTAACACCAGACAGGGTGTGTTAAAGCATCGTTGATAGTGTGGTCATAATAGACTTCAGCACAAAACGACTCTTTTGATGAAATGAGGGGAAGAGTCATTTCAGAACTCTATAGTTTCATCTACAAAGAGCAAAACTCTTGCTATTTCTACTTCTCTCACAGACACAAACGCACAATTACTCTAGCAACTATTTTGCACAATACCGTTTGCAGAAAACCCACTTTTGTGTAAGCGCGATTTATTTAGGTCATTAACTGCACTGTGTTCAATAAGACGGACAAAGAGGCAATACAACGCGTCATATTAATGTGTCTATTAATTATCAACAGACTTCCACATCCTCGATAAACACAAGCACTGTTCAGGAGATAGAAAAGGCTATATTAGTTGCACTAGATTGGATTTTAATGGTTTTTAAAACGGAAATGGTCTCTAAGTGTTAAATCGCAGAGGTGTTGTTGAAATGTTGGGGTTTGGAAAGGTTTATCGCTTCACAGGCTGAAAAGAGGCAGGCTTGAAGCAGTTAAGCTGTAGCTTCATACTGCTCTTAAACTTATTCAGTAGCTCCTCCAAGAGTCTGAGAATAGAGAGAGTGAGAGAGAGAGTGAGAAAGAGAGAGAGAGTTAGAAAAGAGCCAAATGTACCCTCAAATAAACAAAACCATCACAAAATATATCTGTACTTTTCGTAAACGTAATAATCATATATATATATATATATATATATATATATATATATATATATATATATATATATATATATATATATTTGTCATCAGAAGACTAAATTACATTAATATTTACAGTAAAATGACATTTAAATAGTGTAATGCATAATAGAATAATGTATTATGAATCAAATAAATACAGCCTGGGTGAGCATAAACCTTAAAACAAAATAAATCTTACAAACCTCAAACTTTTGAACTGACGTGTACCGTATTGTTAAAAATGTTTATCAATATAAATATTACGATTTTTCTTTTTTATTTGCAGTTATATCCGGTTATGTTACAACTTGCATGACACAACTACATGACATTAATTCATAAACACACTTTAGCTGGAAAATGGATGGCATATGATATAAAACATTATCAATCAGTTGATGACTTTCAACCCATTCAAATGAATGCTATCAAAAGTCGTTCTTGCAATTTTGTATTTTCCCACTTTAAGTGCAGGTTGATCACTATAAAGAAGATAATGCTTTCCCACTAGTTCTAAAAGTTTCACAATTTGAATTGATTCATATTATCAGGGCTTGCTCAGTGATTTATGATTTACACCAAAAGTCCAATTTATACTTCTGTGTTCGAACTCATGCCGCAGCTACCGTCGTAGGCTGTGTGTAGCATGCGTAGCATCCGGCGTACCCTTATGTAATTCAATTCTATGCGGACTGCAAGCGCTGTAATTGGTCTGCTAGAAACCCTCCCAAGGTCACTTGCTCATGTGGCATGACATTTAATGGGTGAGCTTGGTTCTAATTATCATAATCTCTGAGGAACAGTAGTTAACATCTATTTGTCAGTGTAAGGCACAATGTAATTGTGATTTGAGATGTAACTTACTTTTTGTCGGCTCCACTCTGTATCTGTGGTAGCGCTTCCAATGCTTGTTTAAAACTAGAGCTGAGACACAGAAAAGAACATCACATACTCACAAAGAAACAAATTATCATACAAACGCTTTTTGGTTTAGCCATAGTTATGCTTTTCTGTTTCTTATCTGTCATTAGTGTAAGCTAGTTTAGCTTTTGTATTGAGAAATGAATCAATGTTGAACATGTTTAGGTCTTACCGACTCTCTGGTGTGAGGTACAGCTCTATGGCGTCTAGCAACGCAGAGATTTCCAGACGTGCCTGAAGAGAGAATTATTATGTGCACATTTTAATAGCTTAAAGGGATGGTTCACATCAAGTTGTTCCAAACCTGTAGTAATTTCTTTCTTCTGCTGAACACAAAAGAAGATATTTTAATAAACAAACAGTTGATGGGCTCCATTGACTTCCATACTATGAAAAAAAAAATCAAGGGGGTAACCAAACAGTTGAAGATCTTTATCAGATTAATTTTTCTTTAAAATAACTAAGAAATTCTTACAGGTTTGGAACAACATGATGGGTGAGTAAATAATGACAGAATTGTCACTTATCTAATTTTCGCAGACTATCTCTTTAAGATCACATGCTAACTGCTCTGAAAAGTGTATGTGAGGTGTGAGCTGTACCTGCAGTGCACCGTTTTTACTAAAGGAGGACACACACTGCATCAGACGACTCATTTCTTCTGCTACAGCTTCAATGATCTTTGATAAAACACTGAGTAACCAGCTCCTTGGAAATCGTAAAAACCTGATAGAGCAAGGAACAAAGAATCTTTGAGAATGTCAACTTTTAACAATATGTTTTTGTGATGAACAAAAATATATATTGCAGGGGAAATTTCAGCTTTGCCATCAATAAATTAAATAAATCTTACTAACCCCAAACCTTTGAACTGTAGTTTATATATACAGCTGACTGTGCATTCAGTCATGATTTTTTCACCAACCTTGTCGCTTTGAATCCTGGGATTGTCTTAACCACAAAGACAATGTGGTGCTGCCTTAGAATTTGGCAGGTAACTTATAAGGCAGTCCAATGTTGTGCCTACTTTTTAGAATTGAAAGTGTACCTATATAAAGCCTGTTAACCTATTAAATACTCTCTTAGTAAGTTGATCACTAGGTTTTGGATCAGAAATGTGACATTCTAAAGGTGTAAGGGGAATAACGGGGAATCTTTTGAAGCAGAGATGAACTGAAAGTTTGTGCATCTCACCTCAGCATGAACGGAGATAATGCTGACCAAAGCCTCCTTCAAATAACTCCTCACACCTGAGTCAGAAACAAAGAGAATGAGAAAAGGTAGATAAATGAGTAATGTTCTCTTGCAATTTAAGGTTTAAACAGGGGATAAGGAATCATCTGAAATGTAGAAGGTGGAAGAAAACCTCATCAGTTTCTCTCCACAAGTATGATATGGTTTTGCCTAGTTGTCAAGTCTTTCTTCTGACAATTAAGTTGTTTAGAGAAAAAAACTGTCAGGCATGGCTTGCTTCATGAATATTGCTTACATTATAGGAATATTAATGAACTGATTTGCTGCAAGGCAGACATTGGTCGATAAGTTTACACAGTGGGAGTACCATTTACCACTTGCTTATATAGGCAATAACTCTTGCGCTGTAATCATTTATATTCTATAGCATTATAATCAATATATATATATATAAAATCACGCTACTGTTCAAATGTTTGCAATCAGTATGATTTTTTGTTTTGTCTCTTATGCTCACCAAGACTGCATTTATTTGACCAAAAATACATTAAAAACAGTAACATTGTGATAATTGGCGATAGGACGATAGACAATAAGAGATGCCAACGGGCCTGGTCAGACCAATTGGATTTTGGGGAAATGGAAATGAAAAATCATATACAGTAACTTAAAAGATGATTTAATAGTTTATCACTTTAGACGGTGGCGTTTTACAAAATCAATGTGATGGGGTCAGAGTGACAATGACACATACAAAGTTTAAAGTCAATATTGCAAGGCATTGCAGATATAAAGCCTGAATAGTCATTATGGCATCATGCCTCAACTTTGTTTGCTGTTAAAAATAGCCTTTTTTTGTATCTCTGGAATAGTAGGTGTCATCCTTGTGATGACATGTACCAAGTTCGGTCTGAATATGATAAAGTGTTACGGAGATACAGCCATAAGTCTGTTTTCGCAAGTGCTACATAAAATTAGTTTGCGCAGTATTCGAGAATGGTTTGACGAATCAACTTGAATTTCATACATTTTTGTCGGCATGATCTGAAGATGATCTGGTTAATTTTTTGTGAAAATTGGAGCAACCGTCTAGGAGGAGTTAGAAAAAGTAGTTTTTTCAGAGAATTCAAAATGGCAGAAAAATTTCCATGACAGAAGATGACGTTCAAAACGGCTTGAACCAAAGAATCAGAGGAAACAAGATTATTATTTCTAGCCTGTACAGTTCAAAAGTTATTAGCATCAACAAGAGTGAAACTTTGGACAGTTGGTGGCGCTAGAGGGATTGAGTTAGAGACTCCAAATTTGCTATGGTGACTGTCCAGACTGTCCTCTATCATTGTGGCAGATTTCATAACTTTCATGCAAGCGGTTCTATGGGCTGCCATAGACTTCCATACGGAAGAAGAATGGAATTACTAGTACTGCAGTGGCAATTTGCAAAGGATTGGTTTTTTTCACATTTCTACATATAATGTTTCAGAATAAGCTGGAAGTGTCCTTGCAAGTACACAAATGATTCACAAACAACAGCATTTAGTCAAGTATGCGCCACTCAGACCTAATCATACTAAATATACACACACTACCATACCTGAAACTGTGACAAAAAAGCAATGACAACAGACTGAAACTGCAGAATCAAGAGTGTTTTTGGATCCTTCGAGTATCATCTCCATGGTGATGGTCTTTCAACATTCAAGCAGACAACATTATTTGGAAACATCCAGAGTGTTGTCAATATACACATGCATGATCCAGGTGTGTAATACCTGTAGGTAGCAGGCAGTCCTTCCAGTCAAAGTATCCGGCGTGAGATGCCAGGTTCCAGCGAGCCGACAATAGGATCAGATTTTTCTCGATGTATGTCTCAAACAGATATTCGTCCAGCTGTCTCAATGCCTCTATGCTGACCTGAAGATTATAGGCATGCATTCAGTTTAATCACAAACCACTGGTGGCTTTCACAAATCATGTAACATTTCATTCTGCAACACAGAAGTGCATGTGACCTTAAGAAACCATTAACATCACAGACAATCACTGCTCATCACACACTTCTTGCAGAATGAGTAGAGACCACTCATGCATGTCCATCATTCTGATGTGTGTTTAAATTTAGGGAAGTACTCAGAAACCAAAATGGAAAGCACCATCTTAAAAGGGGACAAATCTCTGGAATCGCAGTAAAACACCAGAGATTGACATCTACCAAGATAGATGAGAGTCAATCTTCTCTGAGAAGTTGTCTAAATGTTGTTACACATTAATAACTAGTCTTTTATATAAAATGAAAAGGCCTTGTTCATGCAAATCTCCTGCAGTGATGCTATAGTGTTGTGCATGGTTGCCAGAATGTTACTATTTGGTGTTTTAAGTGTGTTGCTATGCAGTTGCTAAGGTGTCCTAAGAAAAAAGGTTCAATGGAGTTCTATATAGCACCCTAGGGTTCTTGACCCAATGATAAAGAATACTTTATGCCAAAAATGTTTTATTTCAGGAAAAATGTCTTAAATGATTGCATAATAGTTTCATGTTTTTTTTAGAAGCAGGTTAAGTCATAAAATTAAATCAAAATATAAAAGTTATAACTATAAAATATAAAAAAACACTAAAATGACCTCAAAAAGTGTACATGTATACATAAATGTACATTTATATGTATATATACACAAGAGCCTGATACAACCACTTTTTATGATATTCTGATCCCAAGATATGGCTTGAATTCCTAAATCATTGCCCCAATTTTATTTTCCTCATCGCACTGAATTTATCTACACAATCGCTTTCAGCCCTACACACTCATTCACTATGATCTGCATTTACTGGAAAGGCCAACCATAACCTTCTCGCAAGGGCTTTCACGCTCTCCCCTACAGGGCACAAAAGCCACCTCGAGTGAGTGTGTTCTAATGCTACCATGAAAAACCCTTGAGCTTCTCCATAATCTGTGTGAGTCATTCTCACTTCAGTAAAAGAAAACATAAATGACCAAACTTAGAATCACACCTGTTATCGTTTAGAAAAAAGAAAATGGCAACTGTGGACTGGAGTAAGAGGGGAAAAGGAAGTGTGCATGTGTCTTTGTACCCTGATGATCTTCTCTGCAGTGGTGAAGCCATTCTTCTCCAGGTGCTCAGCCAGATTGAGAAACGTGTGTCTCTCCAGATACTGACAGTTACTGAGGATGATGAGGAGACGTTGCTCCTACAAGGGCCAGAACACACACAGCAACTGATTTGGTTAACATGAACATCAACACACACACACACATATATATATATATATAGAGAGAGAGAGAGAGATTTTGGGGTATTTTTCATGAAAACAAATGATACATTATAGATATGATGGGTATAATTATGCCTTTATTTAAAATCTGTTGAACCATGAACGAGTCTGTGAAAGAAAGAGAGTAAAATAGAGAAAGAGAGAGAGATAGAGGGGAAACCTGCAGCTCTTCCACTGCAGGCTAGGGGAAACCCCATGTGATTGGCCACAGAACTGTGCTCTCTGAAGAGAAAACTGCTGTTTTTAACAACACATGACTACAGTGTGTGATGCTTAAATGTTTGCTGTGTTGCAGATGGAAACTGTGACAAAGACATCCATGACGGAACACAGGATGTTTTTTTCAGGAAAAGGGTTAGACAAACAAGAAATAACAAGAAAATACAGTGGCCACAAAAAGTATTTTGGAAAAAAAAGCAAGATTTTTTTTTTTTTGCATTATATGACAAAATATTAAACAGAAAGGCATTTTGTTTAAATATAAAACAAATATTATAAGCAAAACACCATGTATCAAATTACAAACAAAAATAATATATACTGTAGTTCAGAATTTACACAACCAGCAAGTGTAAAAATACTTTTTTTTTTTTTTTTTGGTCAAATGGTTGTGTGGTTGGCCTGCTAGGAAAATTAAACCACTAAAAATTACCTTCAGACCACCTTCACTTTGCAGATGCCACTTTGGTTTATTATTTTGTATATACGGTAAAGTCATTCAGTCCTTTGAAAGCCTGACTTAAGTATCAAGAAGACTCCAAATACATTATGGGGTCACTGTAAACTCTATTTATGTGGTTTAAACTTTACTGAAGCAAATGTGCGCACTACACACATATACCTAAAGCACACATAAGATGGATTTAATGGAGGGAGGAAGCACTTTAAGGTTACATGAGGTCTCTGAATATCTTCAATCGATGAGATGCTGTTTCGTTTTGAAAATTTAAACACATGGCCCCATTACCAGGTTTCTCTCTCTCTTTCGCTCACTCTCTTTCTCTCAATCTTTCATCTATCAGGCTTTCAGTAAAACTGTGACACTCTGTGGTTCTGATACTACACATCAACACAGTGTTATTTGGCTTTCAGTCAGGGCCTCTGTGACTATTCGTTTAAAACATGCTGAACATGCCAGAGCAGAGTGAACGAGGCTGTTATCTCCACTTCCTATTCTCTGTACTCAAATATCCTGTCACATACAGTGACATCCACCTCTACAGTTTACGTTACCTTGAGTAAAACACCACATCTTGGACTATATGCGGTGCTAATCAGTTACTGCATACAGTGTTTTGTTTATTTTGTCTTTTTTGTGAAAGTGGATTGACGACAAAAAAAAAGTGAAGAGTACTCAACGCAAGCCAGATTCAAACCTGTCTCCCATATAATCACCACAGCTTGATGTGCTAACTGCTAGGCCATAGCTTAGACATTTTTTTTTTTAATTTTAAAGCTGCCGTCGGCAACTATGGCTGATTTGAGTGGACTTTGGCAACATTTTGAATGTTTACAACTCATATGGCCCTCCCCCACTATCAACGAATACCCTCCCACAGAGTTTGTGCTCGAGTGCGTGCGCACCAGGTTTTCTGTGAACGCGACCGTCTCATCAGCATTCATCAACACCATGGATTATTTGGAGGTATGCTGCCCTGGCTAATCTACCAATATATTGCAATTGCTAACGTCATTTATACTCTAAATGAGCTTACTTGGTTTGTTAGTGTTCCGCCATCACTCTTCCTTACTGCGCGAACTTCAGGCGTGTGCATGTGATTGTAACGTGCGCTGAGGGGTGGCGTGTGCCCTGATCTGTGATTGACAGTCAGATTTCACACCCCCTTGGGCTGATTGGACACAGTTAACAGGGAGCGCTGGATTTTTGCAAAACAAATAACACGCTCCAGATGGAGTTCGAAGCTGTTTTTCTTAAAACCACTTTATTTATGTTGTTCTGTCGGATTATAGTGTCGATTTCACTGAATATGATTAAAAATATATTGCCGACGGCAGCTTTAATATATGAATAGATGAAATTAATTATATGCATCTTTAGCACATTGTAATATGCATTAGTACTCTGAAGAGAGAGAAAGATAGGAAGGAACATGGAGAAAGGTGGAAATCTAGAGGAGAGGTGAAAAACATCCTTACAGGTTTTGAATTAAAGTCTTCTTTGATGCTTCCAAAAAGATCAGGTGAAGCCAAGTCCACAGACAAACTGAAAGAGAAAGACTTTGACAGTCCACTCCCAATGTAAAATTAAACATTCAGCCTAAACATTACATATACGGGTCAGTGACATTATACTCATTTTCGTCCTGAATAATCTAAGATTTTCAAACTGGGCCACAGTTTGAAAAAACCTGACCGTCAAATCAAAATCAGAGTGGCCTACCAAATATGAAAGAAGACATTTAATTGTCAAAAACAAGAAAACCACGAAACAGAAAAGTAGTTTTAAAAAAACTTTTTTTCTACATAATTTTTACACCAATTGACATTTTTCAAGTTACTAAATTAATTGTAGTTTGTCATATATATATTTAAAGAGACAATAAAACTCACTGAGAGGTGTCGATGTCTCCATCAGTCTTGATGCTGAGCTGCTCGAGACATTTAATAAAGACCTAAATCGAGTAGAGACATAAAAATAAGTTTCAAACAGCAGTAATTCTTTTAACTAATCCCAACAAACCGAGAGACCAAAACACAATACCTTCATGATAGAAACACACTGTTCGCAAGCTTTGTCTTGAACCACATCCAGATTTAAGATCTAAAGATTAAGAGAGAGACGCACATTGATTGATTAATCGCTACATAATCTGCAGTGGAAAGGCTGGGGATGAGTATAGTGTGAGGGTTTGTACATTGATCTCTCCAGGTTTACACTCCATGGGCTCCTTCAGAGACTGCAGCATCTGAACCATACACTGCTCGAACTGGGCCGGCTGAAACACACACACAGTTTATCCGCAAGATTTTAATCAGCAAGTTATTAGAATGAAATAAACTAGAATGGAATAGAATAAAAGCAAAGCATTTACCAGTGACGTAATTCCCTCATTGTCCACAACCCAGTCTTCTTTTTTGCAAGTCTCTTTACATCTAAACAACATAAAGTTTAGTTACATTAAACCAGTAAAAAAAGAGAAAGCTAATTTAACTGGGAAATCTAGCCTTCTGGAAAAGCATGATGCAGAGACTGAGACCATTTAAAATGTGAAAATTATTGAAATCTGAATAATTGTTTGGCTACTAAAATTAGTTATACTGCTCCAGATGTTAGCTAAGTGAACAAAACTTACATTTACTAGAGCTGTTTTATTAAAACTATTTAAAAAAAAACCTACTGAGCTGTTTATACTGAACATGAATGTAAATCAATTTAGTTGAGAGCTCTATAGCTCCCTCTACTGTTACAATTCCACATTAGTGACAGACCGATATATTGACGAGTCCATCTTGAGATGATCATTGCTGACCAATAAGCTAATCTACAAGGCCAATTACAAGAAAAGGTTACTTCCCGCTTGTGTCTTGTAGATGAATATATTTTTTCAGTGAATTTTGAGCAAATATTCTGCAGAACATTTCAGCAATCACATTTTCCATTGTTCGCCTGAAAGCTCAGGGAATGTAGTTTTACCCTCTTCCGTGTGCTGTAGTGTGGTCAGCAGGCAGTGCACACGGAGGTCCTGCAGTAAATCTTGAATCACCTGAAGCAGGTCATTGGGAATCTCCAGAGCTGACAGAGCCTCGTGACTCAGCCTGAGAGAGAGAGAGAGCATCAAATGAGCTTTATATAAAATTACAAGATATCAAATATCATTACCACAAAGGATACAGCATAATTTCTGCTTTTTTGAATGGAAAAACAGGCTAAAAATGCCAACAGAAACAGTAATTTTAACATCCAAAGAACCTGTGAAATGGAAAATAACTGCATGTTCAATAATTCTGGTTTAACTGGCTCTAATGTAAATGCAAAATTGCAAATGATGATGATTGAATTGATGAAAAATAAGTCATGTTTACAGAGTGTATACTTCACCAAAAAACTAACATTCTGTTACTCTCTCTCAATTGTATGACTTGCTTTCTTCAGTGGAATATAAAAGATGAAAAATGTTAACCAAACAGTTTTGGTGCCCATTTACTTCAATTGTATGGACAAAAACAAAACAAAACATGCAAGACATTTCTCAAAATATCACGCACATATTGATTATTGATTGCACTGAAGAAATGTAAATGATGACAGAATTTTCATTGTTGGGTGAATGAATTCTTTATAATATAAAATCATTATAATAACTACAAATTTGTGTTTTGTCAATGTCACATCACTTATTACTACTACAAATTCACACATGTACCTGATCGGTATGGATGACCTGTGTGAGCCAGCATCCACTGAGAGGGTTTTGGTGTCCCAGCCGCCATACTGCCTCAGCTGCAGCTCTGTAAGCGAGGAGGGTAACAGAGCCCCTCGAACTAACTGCACCAGACGACGGGTCACCTCTTCAATCATGCCCTACACACAATCAAATGCACCAGACACATTACACAGTGACAATTACCCTTGGCTTCACACATAGGTTGCCTCAAAGAGTGATGCAACAAATTAATTTTTTTACACAAACTACTAAATCGAAACCGAAATTCAAGTTTTATTAAACCAAAAACCAGAACTGAAAATAAAGTTTCTAATTATGACTTAAAGTCCCCATGAATTCAAATTGACCATGTTTGCCTAAATTGATCGTTTTGTGGTGAACAATTCATCCATGCAAGTCAATCCACACAAAAAATGTTTGGCTTCGTAATCTTTAATTAAAATCTAAAAATTTCCGTCCCCTCTGCATTGGAGGACCTTCCCTGATGACGTAGGTTTGACGGTTTGGGTGTCTGCTAAACATCCGTAACCACGCCCCTCCAACTGACAGTAGACTGGCTGCCCGAGTGTTTGCGAGCATTGACAGCGTGTGAAAGAAGAGATGGCGATGAGGTGCATTTTTGGTTGTGGCACTCATGGGTTAGCGAGTTACACGCAGGTTGCTATCATAACGGTTAAGGTTGCATCAGTAATAGCAAATAAAAATAGTTTTATAATTCCAATTAGTGTTACACCTACTTTTCTAGATCCAATCTAGTTGGAAAATCAATGCTAGTTGAAAAAAAAAAATCCACACCCACTATTTTGCCTCTTTAGTATTGCCTTTCTCTTGGAAATACGTCACAACACTGTAGAAAACTCGTTTGCAACTTCCGGTTCACGGGCACTTTAAAGCGTAACTAAACCCTAAACTAACTTTTTTTAGTTAATGAATCTGTAAGAATGGATCTTTATTAATACAAGTCATTGATTCGAGTAACTTTTTTGACATTTGTGTATAAAGTGTTTTATTTCTACAATCTATGGTGTAAAAACATCTTAGTGCTGCCCTCTTCAGGTTGAAGATGGCTACTGCAGTGGAATTTTCCTATTGTATGTTACGGTTCTTCGTGACGTACGCACATTTCAGCTCACCACGCTCTTGGTACGAGCTACACCCTTGGCAGTATAAAAACCAGCTTGTTTTGTCAAAACCACTGTGGCGAGTCAGGAGTTGGAATTGCGAGTATTGAAAAGATCAGGATAGAGTTAACATTTCATCTCCACTATCTCCGCTGGGGTATGCCCACTTTTCAGAATTTTTCAAATATTGCCAGTGGGTGGAGTCAGGCTCTGACCAGGGGTTTAGTTACCCTTTAAAGCTGCAGTCCGGCATTTTTCCTCTTTGTCGCCATCTCTGTTCGAAATCTGCAATTGCAGTAATTCCGGAGTTATCAACTTTACATGAGTTGTACTTCGACACCCTTGACACAGCACAGCGTGGATGAACACAATGTGTGAGGAGAGTGTGCAGCTGTCAGTCACTGCACCCATGTGGATATTACTGGCATGCAGAATCAATGATGCTGTAAAAATGACGTAATGGCTCGATATAGCCTACTAGCCGAGACTCTTCTTTATGTGTACAGATGTGACGTAATGACGCAAAGACATGTCTCGAATCTCCGCAGAAATCCACCAGTACCACTGGGATTAAAAACATTATTACAGCTAACCGATTTGAATCAAGCTAAGGCAAGCAGATTTTGAACACTGGCTGGTTATGTTTTTTCTCAAACATGTATTTTGGATAATTTTTAACCCCCAAAAAGCTACAGGACTGCAGATTTAAATTTAGTTAACTACTTATCAAAACTCAAACAAAATATAAGTTGTATATATTTATATAGCTTTAAATTGCACATCTAAATACCTTTTTGAAATATAAACATTTGAATGGTGGGTATAAAATGTAAAACAAAATGTTTTCATGACAGGTTTATTCAAACAAACAGGTTTATTCAAAACAAATAATGAAGATAAAAGTTTAAGTAAAAAATAAAATGAATATGTAATATAGTGCACATACTATATTTAGCATAATGCTCCTCTCTATATTTTTTTTAAGCTGTCTAACAAGCTATGGACACTGAATGGCTTTTCTTGCCACATGGTCGCGAGTTCATTGTTTACAAGCGGATGAAACACGGTTTGAGCGATTACATCTGACATGATACATTTCAATAAGTTGTATTGTTTTTTCAACATACCTACTAATGTTTATTCATATTTATTTCATGCTACAACTAAGACCTAGGTTGATCAGAATTAAATTCGATTAAAAAGAAAAATCAATAATGTCAAGCATCCAAGCATTTTATCTGACAGTTTATCTGTTGTAGCTTACCCACGCTGTGTGAAAGAAATGGACCCTGACAGTGTTAAAAAGTGTCTTTGGAGCAGCGCTAATGACACATCACTGTTTCAGTCTATGATTTCAGACTAAAATTTGGAGCATCACTAGTCTCAGTTCTTAGTGAATCATGCTCACACTTTCAATCTCCAGACTATAAGCACAAAAACATTCCAGCTGCTTTACTAACCTTAAAGTCATTCTGTCTTTGCCGAGCGTTCTTCTTTAACTTCTCCACCTGACCGGACTTCTCTCCAGTCTGTCAAAGACAACACAGTCAACAAGTCTGAGTGATTACACTAGCCTCTGTTTCGAACACCCAGAAGGTATAATTGTGTGTATAACTACCTCACTAAACAGGCTGCCATTGACATAAGAGATCCAGAGTTTCCAGAAGTTGGGCAACTGGCTGATGACCACGTCTGAGAGTTTCTCCACAAACCTCACCTGCTGAGGGCTCTTATAGTGCCACGCTGAGAAAATATGGATGATATACTGTTACAAAGACAGCAGCATTCTGCTTATGAAATAATGATGGCTGACAATGAGATTTCTGTGAGTTTCACAACTTCGTCCTTACTAAGCTCAGTTTTAAACTCATCATTAGAAATTCTACACAAAAGTGGCCAAATCAGCAAATAAGAACATTTTCTGCCATTGTACAAAGTAAATGGACTGACGTTCAAAACGTTTTTGGCTAGCAAGATATTTGCTTACCAAGGCTGCATTTATTTTAAAACAATTATATTGTGAAATATTACAATTTATGGTAACACTTTACAATAAGGTTCATTAGTTACTACATTAGTTTACATTAACAAAGAACGAACAATACTTCTTCAGCATTTGTTAATCTTTGGTAATGTTAATTTCAACATTTACTAATACTTTATTAAAATCTTGATAACATTAGTTAATGCACTGTGAACTAACATGAACAACAATGAACAGCTAGATTTGTATTAACTAACGTTAACAAAGAACAACAAATACTGTAACAAATGGTTAGTTCATGTTAGTTAATGCATGAACTAATGTTTAATAAATGAACCTTATTGTAAAGTGTTACCCAATTTATTATATATTTGAAAATGTCATTTATTCCTTGGATAGGACGTTTTTTTATTATCAATGTCAAAAAACAGTTGTGTATGCATATATGTGTGTGTGTGTGTTTATTATAAATGTTGGAAACAGTTGCTGTTTAGTATTTCTATGGAAACCTGTTTCTGTTTTCAGGATTCTTTAATGAACAAAAAGGGCAAATAAAATCTATTGTTGTAACAAATAAACGTCTTCAATTTTGATCAATTTAATGAATCCTTGGTAAATAATAGCTGCTGAAAATTCAGCTTTGCATCACAGGAATATATTAAAATTGAAATAGTACTTTTTGATAAATTAATTGCAGCCTTCATGTGGATAAATCATTCAAATAGTAATGCATGTACATCTTTCAGTTATTGTACTCACAGTCATCTTTAGGCTTCTGGAAGCTGCCTCCTCTCTTCACTGGAGCTGAGAGGCTGATCTTGTTCAGAGCTGAGGAACGATCCAGCTCTAACCCAACACCACCCACTGAGACAGACAGACAGACATGATGAATGCTCATCTACATACCTCAGCATTTAACAATCAATCATGTTTGCAAAAATAAAGAGAGTTTTGCTTGATGTTGACAGTTTACGCTTAAATTAAAAAGGTAATTTTTTTTATTTAATGGGTTATCATTTCTTTCTTTCCTTGTGATTTCAGTGCAAGTCATAAGACGACTGATTTAAATCCAAAGCAACTTAAAAAACACCTTATTATAGGACAATCACCCTTTGGTAAGGTTCAAATGTGCAACCTTGTGGTAGGTACTTTAATACTGGTAGTTATCATACAGTACCTCTTCTCTGACAATAGATGGCACTAAAGGTCTTTCTGGGTTCTTCCTCAGCCCTGATTAAATTGTTGATATAGTCTGAAACACTCAATATGTTCAAATAGTGTACACATGTCATGTTTCTCTCACACACAGATAAAGACGTATACCATTGAGCCACTTGGATGTTTACTCTCTCTCTTTCTATATAAAAAATGAGTGCTGGTGTTGATCCAGGTGTCCAATCATCTCCTGTGTTTATCTATGTTCCTCTCTCTTCTTGTATTCCCTGATGTCTGCCTCTCACTACAGCAAACCCCCTCATCTCTGCCACACTATAGAGCTCTGTGGACTTCCTGTTCTCTATAGGGTCATGACCAGACCACACACGGGCTGCTCTCTATCTAAACACACACACACACAGGGCAGAACACACACACTGCTTTCACTCTTCGGAGTGGTAGAGAAACCATCAATTTATTTCAAACTATTTGTGTCTGTACCTCTCTGCTCTTTGATAAAATCTTCTTTACAGTTTTGCATCAGCTGCAGGATCCACTTGTGTTGCGCGATTATGCACTGCCATGCCGGGTCACCTGGAGCATGTAGATCTGACAGATATCTGAATTTAAAAAAAGAGAATCATTAGATCATCATGAATATAATTGCATCATTTTTCAGGACATCCTTAAGGCAGGGTTTTTCAGGCCCCTCTTACAATGACAGGTCAACAATGCTTTAATGCAATTGGGCCCCAATAATTAAAGCTTTGGAAAATCTGACCATAAATAGGATGAGCAGTTATATACAAAAATGCATAATCGAAAATATATAAAAATCGTATAATACAAAATAACAACATTCTGCAATATTTGTAATATTATATAATATAAAAGGCAGGGAATGTAATTACTTAAAAAATGTATAATTCAATATAAATTTATATATTTATATTTTATAAATTTAAATATTATATATTTTATAATAAGGATGCATTAAATTGATTTTCACTTCTAAAAAAATTATTAAAATATTCGTTTGAACTTAAACTTGAGCGGCACAACTGTTTTCAGCATTGATAATAATACATTTTAAAATTAAATAGAAAACAGTGATTTTAATTTAAATACTATTTCAAAATACTACTGTTTTTCAAAATATTTTTTTTATCATAAGAGCATTAAGAGACTTCTTTGAAAAACCTCAACTACCTTACATTTTTGAAAGCTAGTGTATATATTATAATGAAATAAATATTTATAATTAAAATAAGTATTTTTAAGTTGACTCTCAGAATATAAATAAGTATTTTAACATCAAATAGCAGCCTTTATATTTTGGAAGGAGGGTCCACCAGGGAATTATCTGATTTGGGGGTCCCTGGCATCCAAAAAAAAGTCACAAGTGATGGACATAGTGAGCTCCACTCTTTTCACTCGCATTGGACGTAATTGCATTGTAAATTAAAAATGTTCTGAAGTTGTCAATGGACACTGATATTGTGCTTGTCACACACCTGATATAGCGTTTCTGATCATGTAAAGTGGATGGTGTCTCCAGAAGTTTATCCATAAGCAGTTTCCTCAGGGCTTCTATCCGAGTCTCCACCTCTGAATACACTACAAACACACATGCAGGACGATCTTTCAATACTCCAGCTAACGTGAATGTACATAAGAGGATGCATGTCATATTAACATATACTATCAGATCACCTTTCTTAAAAACTGGGACCTCTGTGTTCCCAAACAGAAGATTTGGCTTTCTCATAATCATTGATGACCACATCATAATCCCCCTGGATGGGAAACAGATACACTGTCAGTTTAGCATTCATATTTGCATATATTGCAGAGCGTATACACTACTGTTCAAAAGTCTGGAGTCGGTACAATAAAAAAAAAAATAATAATAATCTATTATGCTCAGCAAAGCATTTATTTGATCAAAAGTACAGTAATTGTCTTATTTGTATTTTCAAATATTACTATAATTTTTTTTATTTATTTTAATATGATGATTTAATACTCAAGAAACATTTATTATTATTATCATTGTTAAAAATATAAATAAATACTAATAATTTGAAAGATTATAAATGATTTTACTGTCACGTTTAATCAATCTAGAGCATCCTTGCTGAATAAAGGTATTCATTCTTTTCTTTTTTTTATCTTACTGACCCCACAGTATTATAATCGTTTAGATAAGAGTGTTAGAGAGAATGTGTGTGAGTGTATGTGTGTGTGTGTACGGGAGATGCCACCTTCTGGATGTTACGTTCAATGTTGAGTGGCAGGTTAAACAAAAATTTGAATCTCTGGAGAACGTTGAGAGCGTTGCGTGTTCGAAGTCGGCCTTGTCCTTTCTGCCCAACACTTCTTGAAACAGGGTGTCAGCAGTTTCACTTGCTCCTGAGAGGAATGAGCAAATGGAAAGAAAGAGAAAAGGGTGTAAAAGGATAACAGCTGATAAAAAGTGGTTTAAGCATCCTTCCTCAGTTTCAAATAAATTCAAGATCTCTTCTTGGGTGGTCAGAGCTATTCTGGATTTCCTTTGTCCGATTTAATAAGAACCAGCCTCCTGACCACTATAAAAGTCTGACCAGCCTTTTTTTCCACCAATGAGTCTGTTTGTGATTGGCTGGGAGAGTCAAAGGCAAGTGGCTTTGGTTACGAACATACATCTAAATGTACATGTTAAGATGGGTGGTGAGGAGGAAGAGGAGGGGTCGTCGATGAAAGCATGTCAGCGTGTGTGACTGGTTTATTTGTGCGGCCTGCAGGAAACGAGCCTGTTTATTGACCCACCGTCACATGAGAGAATTGACATGGAGATATGATTGGGATATGAGTGGTCTCGAACACAAGTACACGCACTCACAGAAACACGCCGAGGTCTGCATGAAATGTGTGTCTTTGATGGTCTAAAGAGAATGCATATGCAACTCTGATCCTAAATTTAGCTGCTTTGTGTAATCGTGTGCGATTCTGACCATGTGTTTGGTTTTATGTCTTACTGTTAAGAACGTTCTCTAGTCGCTGGGTCATAGAGCCCTCCACCTTCTCAGTGCCGTCTGATTCAAGCTTCTGATGGATAGCTAGACAAAAAAGGAGGAGAAAAAAAGGATGTTTAGACTACCGTTTGGGGTCAATAATTAGGAATTAATATTATTCAGCAAAGACGCATTCAGATGATCAAAAAGAACAGTAAAGACTTTTATAAATGTTACAAATATATTCTATTAAAAATGCTGTTCATTTAAACATTCTATTATACGTATCTGCAGTAAAACAATCTAATTTAAGACTGTAAGACCCTTTTTAAGACCTGTACAAACAAAAAAGAAAGGAAAAAAGAAAAGAAAGAACAACATTTTTTAGTAATGTGTTACAAATTAATTTCAAATAAGTCAGAACAATCATGACTCTTATTTTGTATAGAAATTATTGTCTATGCATTCCTACAAGCTGCTCAGATGAGTGTGATAAAATATTCCCTCCTACATCCATCTATAGCATTTTACAATCATGCATGAAAACGGGTCAGGGGTGAAAAAGGTGAGAAGGATATTACCCTCTACGTTGGTCCAGGGGCATGTTCCCCCAGAAATGTTTTTTAAATGTTCCATATTTTAAAGCATCAATCTGATGCATTTTGAGATGCATTTTTTGCCAAACTGAGGAGAACTACAGAAGAGACCCTGCAAACTGATTTCATCATTAGCTTAACAACAGTGCTATATATGAATATATATTCCATTAAATTGGAATAAAGAAAAAAATAAAACTAAATGAGGTCTATTTTTTCTCTCCACATCTGGATTTGGGAAACTTCTGTACACAATGACGTCAGGACTAACCCCGGCTCCCCTTGGGGTCCGGAATGCTGTGTGGTACGCTTCCTCTGTCTCTGAGATATGTTTTGACTTCTGCCTGGTAAGTTTTGGGAGTCTTCTCTGGGAATCAGTGCAGCTTCCGTTTGCTGCTCTCTCGTTTCCTCTCAGCACAATGACAACCTTATTACAACCTCATCTAAACATTATGACAACCACGCCCTCGTTATCCGTCCCCATGCCTGTCAATCACATGGATACGCAGTGCTAAGAATAGCTCTTCTGTTTGACTCAAGACAAGTGACCCGAGACAAGTTATAATTACACACACAAAAATATCAACTTTGTGACATTGACCTCTGATGAGAGCAGTTTGAGAAAACACATACACCTGTGTTCAATGACACAAGAAGTGAAAAAAAAAACTTGAATAAAAAGGACATGCACCCTATTTTGTTAAATGTCAGATCTAGTATTTATAGTATCTATTTGAGCTTAACCTTTAATGCTCACAAACCCAGAAAGTTAGCTGACACATTTTACTGAAAGTATCTCCATTCTGATGGGATTTATTTTATGTAATTTAAGCCTGAATTACAATAACATATTTGGTAGGGACTGGGACATTATCAGGAGTTGTATTTGTCTTGTGGGTGTTAAAGTTGTCAAAAAAAGTCTACATCCTGACAGTTCAATAAGAAATTAAGTTTAGGTTGCAGTATCGATAAAAGCCAAAACTGTCAAATAATAAATTTTGTGGAAATAAAATAATTTATTAATATAACAAATGTTTCATTGATCAGAGCATCCGAGAGGAAAAATACAGTATGTCATTTGGATCGTAATTTTACATCGAATGTTCAGTATAAAATTTGTTTGCCTAAAATTGTGTTAAACCTATACTGTACAGTCAATATTCACAAATAAAATTTAAATTATGATCAATGGTCATAACGATATTGTGTTTACGGTATGAATAATTTTAACACAATAATTCCAGCATGACCTAAAGCAACATGGAAATAATCCAGTCCCAACCTATATTACTTCCCAATGAATATTGTTTTTCTTTCAGAAATGCATCCGTTTCCTTTAGTGGAATGCATGAATAATACTTTGTTTATATGCGTTTAAAAAACAAGCATACGTACATGCAAGAGCATCCTGAGCCTCAAAGAAAGTGCTGAGACCTCCTTTCACGTAGGCCAGACTGCCCTCATTCTTCTTACTGGCTTGTTTCTTAAGATTTCCCACCGCCACACGCAGTTGCTCAAAACTACAACAGTAACAAACATCAACAACATTACACACAAATCTATTTTGGCAGATTAAAAGATGGCCAGACGGTAAATAGACCAACCCGGTTGAAGAGTGGTTCTCGATGAGATACCAGGTGGCAGAGAAATTCTCACTGGTGAAGTCTCCACTCATACCAGGGAACATGTTCTCCAGATCCTTCAGAGGAACCTTCCCTCTGAAGAACACAAGACACACAGTTAAACACACAGAGACCCATCGTGCCAAACGCCACAGATCATAGACCTGCCATACCGCACTACAGATGATAAGAGAGAAACCAGACAGGGTACAAACCAGAATCTGTCCGGATTTACGTAAACAGCATTACACAAGCTTAGCCAACCCATTGTGTCTTGTGATGCGGCACAGAATACACTGATGAAATACATATGATTCATATGCACCATACTTTTAAAAAGTTTGGGGTCAGTAAGCATTTTTAATTATGCATGGACCCGTTTAATAAATCAAAAGTGACAATAAAGACATTTATAATGTTACAAAAACATTTTTTTTGCTCTTTTATAATGCTTGAACTTTCTATTTTTCAAAGAATCCTAAAAAACGAGTGCTTTCAAACGATTAAAATATTTAATTGCAATTAATCGCATAGTTAACTCGCAATTAATCGCACATTTTTATCTATTCTAAATGTCCCTTGATTTATATTTTGTCCCATTTATTTTTTTTTTCTAATTTTAATGCTCTTATCAACATGGAAAAGTGGATTTGGCTGGCACGCAAGCCCAAACAAGTGTGTGCCGTTTGCCTGTTGTTTTGTTTACGGTCTAGCTAGATCCGTTGTAGTTTTCTCTAACGTTACTGTTTGTTGTAACAGTATATAAAAATAAGTACAAAGTTTGCTAGGCCAAAAAGAATGTTTATCTCACGATAAAACAAATTGATGCCGTTAAAATGGGTTTGCGTTAACGCCGTTAATAAGGCGTTTAACTGACAGCACTATAAAAAAAACATGATGGTTTCCAAAAATATTATGGTTCCCATATTTTCCATAATATTAAGCAGCTCAATGTTTTCAACATTAGTAATAAGAAATGTTCTTTTTTTTTTGAGAAGCAAATAAGCATATCAGAATGTTTTCCAAAGGATCATGTGACACTGAAGACTGGAGTAATGACGCTGAAAATTCAGCTTTGCCATTACAGGAATAAATTACATTTTCAAATATATTAAAATAGAAAAGTGTATTATATATATATAAATAAAATTATAGTTATAAATAAAATATATTAGTTCACACTTTGTACTGTTTTTTTATTTAAAAAATGCAGCCATGGTGAGCCTAAGAAGCTTTAAAAATCATTAAAAAAATCTTCCCGACCCTAAACTTTTGAACAGTTGTGTACTCATCTGAATATATCGATATAAATAAGTAAAAGGTTGCTGCAGAGGTCAGGGAAAGGAAGATTTTCACTTCCTATCAAAGGAAATAGTGTACCAATGCCATCACCCAGGTAGAAGACACACACACAATAGGCTGTTTCTACTTTCTGCTGAACCTCCTTCCTTATAAACACAGAGGTCCACTTCTATAAACACAGAGCAGTGCTTTTTGAGAGAAGTGTGTGAGGAAATACATTTGTTTTGGTCTATGTGAGTGTGTGTTTAACCAGACAGTCACATGTGTGTGACTGTGAGAGTGGAGCACAGCACTGTGTGTACTCTGTAACTGTAGGTGTAAATGTAATACTTTGTAAGTTCATAAGAGAGCAACACAAACTCAATTGTGAAAGTTTCCATACTTGTCAAAGTCGAATGCCCAAAGGGTTGGCCGGCCTCAGTGAGAGAGGAGAGATGCCTTTGTTCCGATTGGTCCTCATGTCATAGTAATTGAGCTCATCAACCCAGACCGCAGACTGATCCAGAATGCCTAAACACACAAAAAAATGTACACACTCAATGGTTGAGCACTTAAAATCCATTGCCATCTTCAAAGAGCATGTGTGTACATTTAAAGAGTGTATAATCAATCAAACCGAAATTGTGATTTTGCCTATAACGGAAATTGAGTGAGTTTACATCCACAACACTATGTTGATAACTCAAGAAAACCATGTTTATGTGAGATCGAAAATTATCAGCATTTTCTTTGATTTGACATAAAAACAAAAGTGACTTCAATTGGGATAAAAACAGGTGTGCCAATCGTTTTTTGATTAAGCAGACCTTTCCGGCAAATAAAGGACACAGTTTAAGGTGTTTACGTGACCTTACAAGATGTCAGGCTATTAAGCATAATTGGTGTTAGATTGGCAGTGTAAGATAGATCTCACTGAGTGTGCGTATGTGAGTTTGAGGGCAGTATGAATGTGTGTCTCACCAATCCTCTCGGGTTTGAGCAGTTTGAAGGAGACAGTGGACGTCCCCAGGCCTCCACTCTTGGTGGTGACGATGATCTCGCCCTTGTCATCTTTAGCAGGACCGACCCGACACACTATCTTGCTAGCTGACATCCATTCTGCTGTCAGCAAACAGTTATGACCACAGATAGACAGACCTGTGATGTGAGAGATGGACAATGACCAAGAGAAAAAGAAGTTACTCAAATGGCCAATTTTACCTCAGCTCATGTCTATCATGATGCCAATATGATTTAATATATCTGTCCAGGCCTATATATATAAAAAAAATCATATTACATTTTAATCAAATTTAGTTTATATTGTGGATCAGGTTTGGAACGTCAAATGTGTTGTTTTATTTTCCAAAGTAAAAAAAAAAAGTTGTGTTAGACATAGCTGTCTGAACAAAGCATCACTTTAGCTTATTTACAGATTCATTGAGTTAACAAATATAATGCAAATAATGCATCCATTTAAATCTCTATTCAAAACACCTAAAGTACTGATTAATTAATTTTTTCCCTATTTCACAAACTGATCACCCCGTATGAAAAAATTCAGCTTCACAGAAAGTGAACGCAACGTGTTTGTAATTTTCTTTAATTTCACTTTGTTTTAGATAAAGGCATCTGTTATATTAATAAATAAAATGCTCTAGAAGTTATCTAAGATATATTACGCAATTGTTCAAAAGTTTGGATTTTTTTTAAAGAAGTCGCTGATACTCACCAAGGCTGCATTTTCTTTATCAAAAATACAGTAAAATAGTAATATTGGTAAAATATTATTACAATTAAAAATAACTGTTTTCTATTTTAATATAGTTTAACTTATTGTAATATTTTAATTTATTTCTGTGATGGCAAAGTTGAATTTTCAGCAGCCATTACTCCAGTCTTCAGAGTCATATGATCCTACAGAATTCATTCAATTAATATATCAATGTTGAAAACAGTTCTGCTGTTTAATATTTTTGTGGAAACCGGGATACATTTTTTCAGGACCCTTCGATAAATTACAATTTTTTTATGTATTTATTAAAAATTATAATTTTTTTGTCTTTACTGTCACTTTACTGTAAAAAAATTAAACATTTCTTTTAAAACATACTGACCTCAAACTTTTAAACAGCAGTGTATTTGTTAAAAAATTAGGATCTGTAACTGTAACAATGACTGTTACATAGTCGTATTACCAACGAGATCATTGGGTCCAGTGCCCAGGTTCTCCCCACGAATGGTGACTTTGGTCCAAGCGCGCCCACATTGGGCGAGATGCCAGTCACCAAGGGTGGCAGGCGGGCACGAGACATTGTTCACACACCTAAATGAGACATAAGTTAAATTCTGTTTTGTTTAAGCTCGCTCAACATACTCATCACTGCTGACGGGAATATATCCAAACATTCAGCACATTCAGTGCATTTAAAAGCGTTAGACAGGAACAAATAAATCTACCCATTCGGCACCCACCGAGCAAGCACGTTTCTGTTCCGAGTAACACCGATATCTCACTACATGCAACATTACAAGTAGTTCAGTAATCATGGCAGTTTTTCCTGTGGCTTTTGCACTGTCATAAACTTTCTCTCGTATATAAACACCCACATGGAGCACAAGACTGACAGCTCCAGGGCGCTTTGCATGCAAGACCCCATGGCTGTCTCTGTGTGGTCTGGGAGGGTGTGTTTCTGTGTCTGTGTGGTCTCTGGCATGGGCCAGAGAGAAAGATAAAGGGGAAGGGGTGATGGTTGACTTCTCAGAGTCCACAGTGCAGATTCAGAAAACGTCTAGTATTTAAATTGGGCGTATGGCATATTCACTGCAGGGTTTTTTATGGGGATGACAATACTTTGGAAATAGTGTGAAATTGTTATATTGTGAAATTACATTGCATTATAGATAGGTCAATAATGCTCATCTTTCGGTCTTTCCTTAAAATGAAAAATACATAACAAATGCAATAATATATTATGACTTGAATAAACCTCTTTTATGATGAGCATGTTTTAATTTAAAAATGATAATGACAATTAAAACGAATAAGAACATTTTTTTAAAGTAGCTTGGCATATTTTTGATTAACATTTGAACAAAATGTAGTGGGTTGGAAGGAAAGAAAGAAGGAAAGAAGGAAAGAAGGAAAGAAAGAAAGAAAGAAAGAAAGAAAGAAAGAAAGAAAGAAAGAAAGAAAGAAAGAAAGAAAGAAAGAAAGACGGAAAGAAAGACGGAAAGAAAGACAGACAGACAGACAGACAGACAGACAGACAGACAGACAGACAGACAGACAGACAGACAGACAGAAAGACAGAAAGAAAGAAAGAAAGAAAGAAAGAAAGAAAGAAAGAAAGAAAGAAAGAAAGAAAGAAAGAAAGAAAGAAAGAAAGAAAGAAAGAAAGAAAGAAAGAAAAGAAAGAAAGAAAGAAAGAAAGAAAGAAAGAAAGAGAAAAAACACATATTAAACAAACAAAAATGATTACATTTCAACTTCTAAAAACATTTACTAAAAAAAATCTGATCATGGAAGTCAAAAACAAAGACACACACTTCTGTGTGACAACATTTGAGAGTGACTGACTGTTTAGATGATTGACACCCGAGAGTCTCTATGGAATAAAGAGCTTGTCCCAGACAAATTACCAAGCAACCTCCTTTCAACACTCAACCTTCTCCTAAACTCAGTGACCCCCACCTACAACACACACTCACACACAAGATGTAATAACAGGAGCTTTAACAAACTATTAATGAAAACATCATACTGCTGACTGCATACAAATATTCAACATTTACAAAATCAGTATAGTTCACACAACAGTACATTTTTTTATATATTGGTAATGACAAGTAATTATTGACTTGTTGTATCTGTAGGAATTTTAATATGGACATACGTTTGTGTGTTTGCAAGACATTAAATAGATTTTTTTTTATTTTTTAAAAGCATTCATTCAATAGTCAGCAAATGGAATAATACATTTTTACTATTACTGATAATTAACTAAAATCTGATTTCAATTTACAATGTGATTTCAGATATAAAAATATGTCCAACATCAAAGAGTTGCAAAGCATTGTGGGCCCTGGCATTGCATTATAGGTTTCTGCTAATATTTAACACTGACAATCATACAAAAGCACATGACTGGAGATGAGAAAAGCACAAAAATAACACATGTCTAAATGCTATTGTGTTTCAAGACCACAAATCTAAACAATGTTAGATCTGTCATAGAAATCTAATCAAACCAATTGAAACAAATGACATTAGGTTACACATCAGCATATCAGAAAAAGTTATCAGGCTCCAGTCAAGTCCAATTAGATATATACACTCTCTCGTTGTCACAATATGTATGCATGAATATTGTGTTGTTGAGGTTTTATACTGTTGTAGCTAACGTTATGGTTATGCTGTAAGTTTGTAACTTAACGTAATTAAGGATTTTCACATAATTTGAACTGACGGATAGATTAAACAAAATATTTATATATTTTTTATAAATATAATAAATACAAAGCTCATTTACATACACTGTTCGTTATATTGAGGTTGTTTAACATAAACAGCAGCTCTGACAGATGAGACAATAAGTTAGCTGACTGGCTAATGCTAAAAACAATCTGACAGAAAAGCCGATGAAAACGCATGTACTGTTGTACGTTTTTCCTCACAAAAACAGCCCCGTTTTATCACGTGCAAATCGATGAAGAGTAAAAAAATGCGCTTACTTACAGGAATAAAGGCAGTGAAGAGAATCACCATACAACTCTTCTTTCCTCTGAAAAACAGTTCCGGTGTATATCCTGCGGCCACGCCCACGACAAATCACATGACACAACATGAATAATGAATCAACCTGAGCCATAGAGCAATATATATATATATAACGTATATATATATATATATATATATATATATATATATATATATATATATATATATATATATATATATATATATATATATATATATATATATATATATATATATATATATATATATATATATATATATATATATATATATTATACATATACAATATGTATATAAATATGAAGAGTTCAGATGCAAAAGCCTCTAAATGACCATTTTTATCAAGCTTGTATATTTAAGTTCAGTAATTTCACTTAAATGACAATTAATAGGTAGCCTAATCTTCATTGCCATTTAAGTGAAATTACTGAACTTAGATATGCAAGCTTGATAAAAATGGTAATTTTAGAAGAAAATTTCAAATGGCACTTGAGGCTTTTGCATCTGAACTCTTCATTATATATATATATATATATATATATATATATATATATATATATATATATATATATATATATATATATATATATATATATATATATATATATATATATATATATATATATATATATATATATATATATATATATATATATATATATATAAACTGTAGTATAACTGTAAATGTTTGAGCTATTTCTGCCTTATTTTAAAAGTGTTAATGCCTGACTGACAATATGAACTGTTGGGGTTTGCTGGACAATTCTCAATTTCATCAATCTTATTATTATTCTCAAATTAATATGCACAATAAGGAAGTAAACAAGGGAGAAGATGATAGATAGATAGATAGATAGATAGATAGATAGATAGATAGATAGATAGATAGATAGATAGATAGATAGATAGATAGATAGATAGATAGATAGATAGATAGATAGATAGATAGATAGATAGATAGATAGATAGATAGATAGATAGATAGATAGATAGATAGATAGATAGATGATAGATGATAGATGATAGATGATAGATGATAGATGATAGATGATAGATGATAGATGATAGATGATAGATGATAGATGATAGATGATAGATAGATAGATAGATAGATAGATAGATAGATAGATAGATAGATAGATAGATAGATAGATAGATAGATAGATAGATAGATAGATAGATAGATAGATAGATAGATAGATAGATAGATAGATAGATAGATAAGATTTTTTTTTGTAAATTGAAAGCTATAACAAATTTTATATAAAAGACCTGACATCAACTGAAATGCTCTAGATTTTACTTTGGGTTTCATGCTATTATGCAACACTCATTTCAACTAATCGTATTTCTACAACATCAAAGTCACCCTGTGAGGTCACATTTAGATTATGAACCATTTTCATTGCATATGGCGTTACTTCCACTTGTTCTGGGAAAGCGCCGCACCATAACACCACACAACAGAGACCACCCAAGCACTGTGCGCCATAATGCCCTCTCTTATCTCCTTAAATAGCGCACGGCAGAGATACTTTCCCTCAGATAAGGCCTTTGGGGCTCTTGGGAACAACAATTTTTCAATCATTCTGAACTAATCTAAGAAATCAAATCCAATTTGATTTTCCTGCGGCCTTAACGCGCTGTGTTGCGTGTGACGGCACCACAGGGGATGTTCAGCAGTGTACACACACGTCATGTAGCCTCGGCTATTTTCTCAAGAGGGCCACCGCCAAAGATCCGTCCAGCTAATTAACAGAGAAAATGTTAGTAAAATAAGATAACTCACTTAAGATCTACACTGTATGTTTGTTCAGCTCACCCACTGTTGATGATGGTTCTACATTCCTGATATGAGAGCACAATTACTACACCATGGGTCACAACAAAGCAATAAGCTTAAACTGACCACAAACACCAGTAATGGTGGATGAACAACGGTTTTGTGTAACTCGTGGATTTGTTTTCATTTTTTTAATTCAATGTGCATATTTTTTCTTCTTCACTTTTACACTCAGATGACACTGTGTGCACATGATGGGGGCAGAAGCATGAAGATAGTTTCTCTTCATCATTGTTCTGCTTGAATGTGTTCGTCATTGTGTTCCCATGGGTCCTGAGCCAGCACAGGAAATGCTGTGAATAGATTTCCTATTACACACACACACACCTAAACACTACTCTCACAGAACACTGTTACTGTAATAACATTATTTTGAGCTTTTGATGTCTTGATGAACTGCTCAGTGCATTGAACTGAATATGTTGCATTGATACAGGTATACCAAGGCACTAAATAAATTCATCATAATTAAATAATCAGTTTTACATAATTAAGACTTTAAGGATTTAAGACTTTCAGTTCTCTTTCTTCAAGCCGAGCCAAAAGGCACTTTAAAAGTTTGGTTATGCAGGTTAGTGAAGAGTATTTTTATTTGTAAATGGTATTTGTAATTGTATTGTTCTGTTATACATGAAAACAACAGCATGAGACATTGGGGTTTATTATGTTAATAGCCTACCATAAAGGTACAGTATAGGCTAGACATTGTGATTGACACCCTGAACATGAGGCCTGTTTAAAAAAAAATAAGCCTAATGATATTAATAGTGGCAAAATACACATTCTAAAATAATGTAGACATTATGAGAGTTCTACTTATAAAGTAGAAACAAACCGGTCTTTGTAGAACTGAACTACCCTGCCTGTCCATTCACTAAACGGACATGCTTATGCCAATGATGACCAGTTGGGGGCGCTACAGAAGCAGAGACTGCTGAGCAGTCATTTAAAGACTCTCAGGATCTGAATCATATGGTACGCATGGACTTAATTTTCAGAAGATGTGTATAACCTGTTAAAATTTAGATAATATGAGTGAATGGTTTCTGTTTGCCAATAAATAGCACACGGAAATATGATAGCTTATACATTTAAGTTGTATTAATAACCATACCAATTTTATACAAGCAGAGCTGCAGTGGCTGTACTAAATTTATGAGCTAGAGGCAGCTTAGCGCACAAATGAGCTATAGAGGAAGCTTAGCGTAAATAGTGTTTGAATGTGGCAGGAGGACATTCTTCTAAACGTAGGATACATGCCTAAGCCATTAATGATTAAGTGTGTGCGCGAGTAAGGAGCAAAGAATTAAAAAAGGAAATAGGTGCTCATTCTGGATAAAAGGGGCATCGGCAGAGGAAACGACGTGTGTGTGAGAGAAATACATTGGGGTCAGTTTTAACGGGCTTTTGATCCTCTGGGTGGATGAAAGACATCCTGTAGGCTACTGCAGAGAAAGAAAGAAAAGAGGAGGGGGTCACACCATCCAGATAGGCTACTGCTTCAACAAACTCACTCCCAGGGCCTACTCTTAAAAATAAAGGTTCATTATTGGCATCTATGACAACGATTCTATGAAGAACCGTCAACATCCATGGAACCTTTCCATTACACAAAAGGTGTTGAGGAAAAAAGTTCTTCAGATTATTAAAATGTTGTAAAAATGAACCCAAAATGTTTCGTCTATGGCATTGCTGCAAATAACACTTTTTGGAAACTTTATTTTGTAAGAGTGAGGAGCCTACATTTCAACCTCATTTGTAGTTTGCATGACTTTTATATAGTAAATTATATTCATATTAACATAAAACAAATTTGGCTACTCAAACAAATTTTTTAAATATTTTTATAATATGTAATCTAAATAGGCTACATAAAAAGTATGTTTCTAAATAACACTGACAATATTTATAATGTCAAAATCAGTATTATTGCTATTATCCCCTTCAGACCCTGTATCATATGGTTTTTGACTTTACTATTTTGTCGCTCCTCCTTTTATGCTTCCACTCCTCCATGAGAGATATCGAGACTGGTGCTATCACAACATTGGCCTTGATCCTGCTCGCCACAGATTATAATAGTTATAATAGTAAATTGATGATGCTTCCATGAACATGAAGTAGCCAACTTCCCATGGTTAGCAATGCATGTCTTCTGTGAAGACTGAATCAATTAGATTAAGTTATGGATCATATTATCATTGTGATTGGTTCAGGGACCAGTCAGTCAAAAAACTTTTTTTTTAAGGTCTAAAGGGGTTATATTAATATATATATATTTTTATGGATAGATGCACTTTTATGATGTATAGATGCACTTTTATCATGGATAGATGCACTTTTATGATGGATAGATGCACTCGTATCATGGATAGACGCACTTTTATGGACTTTCAAAACAGAAACAACCATTTACAGCCAATATAAAGCTTAGAAGGGCCAATATTGATACAATACAATGCCGTATAATTGATTACAGCAGTAATCAAATTGCGAAATTACGAAATACAGTAAAAATACAGTAAAGTACTATTTTGTAGTTTGCATTACTGATCTTGTGCACTGTAACGTAACTTACACTAGATACTGGAAATCGAAATACAGTGACTTGCTGGCAACCATCCTGCCAGTACTGTAAAAATACAAGAAAACACAGGATGCACACAGAAAATTGTTCTAACATGAATGCATTGATTGATTCCTAGGTTTATTTTGTTATGAATAAACAAATGTGCAATATATAAAGGAAAAACCTTAGGATTAAAGTTGTGATGTTATAATGTTCAAGTTTTTGATTTAAAAAAAGAAAGATGCACACAGAAAATGACTCTAATATGACCATTGATTGATTCGAAGATATTTAGTTTGTTACAAACAGTGTGCAATCTGTAAATCAAAATTCAAAATTATAGTTGAAATTGTATACTGCTGGAAATCTTTTTGACCTTGAGAAAAAGGTTAAAGTATAGACCAACAAATTTTAGGTTTATTAATTTCATATTATATTTCATATAATATTAATTTCATGTTGGTACATTTTTGGGAAGTATACCTGTTTTGACCTGATGTCCACTGGGACAAAAAAAAATCAAAATGAAAGAAATTATAAATATTATATATATATTTTCATTTGTTTTCATTTATTAGAAGCCTCATGAGCTGGGAAAATGTACTTTTATATTTTTCAGAAACTTGAAACATAATTCAGGTCTGAAGGGGCTAAACTATATCATCTAAACAATTATGTGGATGGCATAATAGATTATTACTGGAAAACATATCTGAAATGCTTTGTTAGAATTTGTAATATAGATACTTTAGCAAAGCTTTTGATAAATGAAGAGTTCAGATGCAAAAGCCTCTAAGTGCCATTTGAAATTTTCTTCTAAAATGACAATTTTTATCAAGCTTGTATATTTAAGTTCAGTAATTTCACTTAAATGATGATTAATAGGTAATCTTCATTGCCATTTAAGTGAAATTACTGAACTTTATTATACAAGCTTGATAAAAATGATCAATTTAGAAGAAAATTTCAAATGGCATTTAGAGGCTTTTGCATCTGAACTCTTCAAATATATGCTAGAACTACATTGTCTGTACATGTGGCACCATTTTTCCCTCTCCTTTTCTCTGTCAGACTGAGATTTTATCTCCACCCACTCTGTGTAAATCACTTCGTATTTTAATGCCACTATAAACCTGATTGATGTTGCATCAACCCACTCATACCTCTCTCACATTCACTAGAGCAGAGACAACATCTGAACTTTGATTCACCTGCAGACTGTCACATTGCAACAGACACACACACACACACACACACATACAAACATTGGATGATAACCTAAAAGCCAACAGCATGGCATAAATAACTGTCCACATATACAGTATCAGAGGATGGAAATGACGTGACTCTTTAGACGCTCTGTATCAAAGATGCCTGTGGTGCAGGTTATGGGAACATACAGCAGGACATGGAAATGCTTATTACACATTGTTCTCCAACTTTGTGTGTGTGACCTGAGGGAGAGCAGATATGAACATTATTACTATAAGAGGAGCTGGTGACAAGGGGATAAATGGACTGAATGCAAATCAGGGCCCGATGTAAAACGTGAACTAATGAACAAATCGTGAATGTGATGCTGATTATGATGACATTACCATTTCTTGTGAATTTTCTAAACATACAGCATCAATGGACCCTGCAACCCCTGTTTATTATAATAAAACCCTGCTTTATTTCAGGTAAAATTGGGAAGTATAAATAATAAGAAAAAAAGTTCATAATTAATGTATGTGTTATGTGTTGATGGTCGTGGTTTATAAACGAGGTGTGTGTTTACGCTGAACAGGAACTCTCTCTCTCTCTGTGTGTGTGTGTGTCTCTCTGTGTGTGTTTCTCCCAGTGGGATATAATAAAGGACAATATAGGTCTATGTATGTTGAGAAATCAATCTTCTCCATTGCTTTAATTACCTTTGACTATTTTCCCTTGTTAAGCAGGAAATGAAATACTAGAAATTTGCAAACGCCTAATACGTTTCATAATCACAATAAGAACAGGATTGTTGGGGTAATGGTGTTCCAGGTATACATTAGTCACAGTAATGATTACCAGAGAATACCTAAAGCATAACTAAGCATGCTTATCTGCCTGTCTAAAAGGGACGTTTAATTCTAATGAAAAATACTTACGAACCATGCAGGAACATTTTTCCAATGAGCCTGTGTTTCAGCAATTAGAATTTTAAAATGATCATTTGTTTAATTTAGCATTTATTTTAACATGATCATTTTCAAATTGTAACTTAAAATACAATAAAGCCACATACAAGAGACAATGACTCTAAAAGTTGAATTTTTATGTTGCAGCCTTTAAAAAGATGTACATTGCATTAATAAAAACCTATGTATAGCATATCTAAATCAATCAATTAGTCTATATATATATATGAAATTTTCTTCTAAAATGATATTTTTTTATCAAGCTTGTATATTTAAGTTCAGTAATTTCACTTAAATGACAATTAATAGGTAATCTTCATTGCCATTTAAGTGAAATTGGTCATTTTAGAAGAAAATTTCAAATGGCATTTAGAGGCTTTTGCATCTGAACTCTTCATATATAGACTAATTGATTGATATAGATATATGCTATACATATATATATATATATATATATATATATATATATATATATATATATATATATATATATATATATATGAAGAGTTCAGATGCAAAAGCCTCTAAGTGCCATTTGAAATTTTCTTCTAAAATGATCATTTTTATCAACCTTGTATATTTAAGTTCAGTAATTTCACTTAAATGACAATTAATAGGTAATCTTCATTGCCATTTAAGTGAAATTACTGAACTTAAATAGACAAGCTTGATAAAAATTATCATTTTAGAAGAAAATTTCAAATAGCACTTAGAGGCTTTTGCATCTGAACTCTTCATATTTATTTATATATATATATATATATATATATATATATATATATATATATATATATATATATATATATATATATACATATATATATGTATATATATATATATATATATATATATACATACATATATATATATATATATATATATATATATATACACATATATACATATATATATATATATATATATATATATATATATACATATATACACATATACATATATATATATATATATATATATATATATATATATATATACATATACACATATACATATATATATATATATATATATATACATACATACATATATATATCCATACATATATATATCCATACATATATATATATACATACATATATACATACATATATATACATATATATATACACACACATACATATATATACATATATATATACACACACACATACATACATATATATATATATATATATATACATATATCTTTAAACAGATTTATGATAAAGCTTGCAGATATTGGTGTATGATAGCTAGTATATAGTGTTTGTGTGCAAATATTACCAAATTATACATAGGCTATTTAGATTTTTAGAGGATATGATGAGTATTCTTTTGTCTTCTTTTGTAAATGTCTTGAAAGCACTGCTTTCATATCTGTGTTTATATGTGTGTGTTTGTGTGTGGTCTGGTTGCTCTCCTGCTATAAGTTTGTTTACAAAAGTTCACATAAGATGGCTGTACAGAGCCTGCGGCCCACATTCCAACATTGTGTGTCATGCACGCAACACAGCCTCTCTCTCTCTTCAAATGCAGTTTAATTCACTCCCTCAAAATGCACGTCAGTTCATTTCAGTGCCACTCATTTCAAGTCCGTTCCACTTCAAAAAACAGCATGATCAGCTGCAGCATAATAAACATGCACTCTTATTCAAACAAAAATTATTCATGGAGTTGTGAAGGTCTTTTTGCTCTGTCTCACCCTATTCATTCTACCTCGCTTTCTCTTGCTTTTACTCGCTCACTCACTCTTTTTTTCCAACGTCTCATCAATAATTACAGGGAGCGTGGGCTGCTATGGCGTGTCTTAAACTGAATCGTTACTCATGAAACACACATTTGAATGCAGAGATAAGATGTCTCTAACTGATATAAAAGCTCCAACCCTTTGTTAGAGGTGTCTCATTCCATCTCTGTCCGGGACTAACCGTCAACTTCAGGATTTAAATGACATGTCTGTTGTTCAAAACACTGTTCCCCAGAGCATGACTGAAAAAAAGACAGTAAAAACCTGTTAATGTGAGCAAGCAAGTTAACAGTAAGTTTCCTTACTATGTTAACAGATCCTAACTGTAATAGATCTAACCTTGTATTTTACATTTCTGACACCTATTATATTACCTCTTCAGCTCGTGGAAAAGCTACTTGTGATGATCTTTGATTCATCATGTGGTTTGGTGGTTGTGAGTGTATTACAACAGTACAAATGATATATTAGTTAAGGTTGGTATATTAACATTATATTATATGATATGGTTAGGGCTAAATTTAAGTTAAATATGTAAAACCTAAAATGTCACAACAGTAAATATGTAGCCTATATTCAAATTGATGTGTCTAGCACTTTTCACAATACATATTGTTTCAAAGCAGCTTTACAGAAAGTGCATTTCAAAAAAGTATATTTCAAAAATACAGTAACACTTTACAATAAGGTTCATTTATTAAACATTAGTTAATGTATTAACTAGCATGAACTAACCATGAATAATACATTTGTTACTGTTTTTGTTCATCTTTGTTAACGTTAGTTAATACAGAATCCAACTGTTCACAGTGCATTATGTTAACAAGATTTTAATAAAGTATTAGTAAATGTTAAAATTAACATTAACAAAGATTAACAAATGCTGTAGAAGTATTGTTCATTCTTAGTTAATGTTAACTAATGTAGTAATGAACCTTATTGTAAAGTGTTACCAAAAATACAATTAGTTAATCATTAATTTAGGGCATAACATATCGCCGGCGTTGAGTTGATATTATATCCATTTAAATAAAGTTATTCAGCTGTCTCAGTGCCGACAGTGCCTCTTATTATTTATTAATTTTGTAGACTGTTTAAAATGTTTAAATATACCATATTTATTATCTCCTTACCATTATCATTTATCATCACCATATATCATCTGTGTATTTTGTGAAATGAAAAAAGTGTACTAAATCCTATTTATATCAGCTACGTATAGTTAAAGGGTGTCTAATGTTGCTGAATATAACTGTACCTCAAGTGGTTTCTTTCTGTCTGAGTAAAAGGAACACATTTTAAATGAGGAAGTGTTTTCCCTGCTGTACGGAAATGATCTAACATCATACTTGAGTTCTGATGAAAGTGATTACTGATGAACAGCAGTAAAAACACTTCTATGAATCACAGTCCTGCGGTAAAGTTCATGTGATTCTGAAATCAAAATAACCTAGAACCATTCAAGGTGATAACAGTATACAGCACCTTCCATGTAAAATAGTTTAAGAAGTGACATAATAAACTAAATAATAAATCTTGTGATAAAGATTCAGCAGCATCTAATCAAATTTTTTAACAATAAAAGTTTATATTAACATATCTTTTTTTATTAGTATAATTATAGGCCTATTAATCAGAAAATGACATTCATATTTAACATTTTAATTTTTCTTTACTTAAATTTTTCTTTAAATTTTCTTAAATTAAATCTTAAATTTCTTAAAAATCTTAAATTTTCTTAAATTTTCTTACATTTTCTTTTTAAATTTTCTTTAAACTTTAAATTTTTCAACACTACCTTCATTTTTAATTTTAATATTACCTTCCAACCATATGCAATGCATTTGACAAGCATGCATCATTTGCATGCAGTCTATCATTTCTTTTGTGCTTTTGATTAAGACACCATGCAGCAAATGCAAGGAAAGCAGTGGATAATGCATCAGTTCACCCTAAATCCTGAAATGTGAGTGTGAAGAGGAACGGAGAAACGATAGAGAAGGAGTGTGAGGGGAGAGTGAGTGTGTGTGTGGCTGCTCCAAATCATCTGCCTTCAGGATTACACAGCAAGTTATTACCTAAACAGGAGCCGATCCCAGAAAGGAATAGATGTAGTGACAATAAACTTCCTGTAAATGCTCATTTCTGCATGTAAGCACACACACACACATTAAGCCATCCTGCCACCTAGCTCCATAAACATGTGCCCACCAAATCAAACTGCACCTGACAAAACAATTCTTTCGAAAAGCCAAAATCGAATTTATTGCTTTTGTGGTGTGATCATTGTTGCCGACGTGTCTGGACATTGGTCAGTTGATAACAATGCATTTAATAATAGTAATAATGATATTGTTGTGATATAAAGTACAAAATGTTGAAATCTCCATTTATCAATCACCGGCACCCTATTGTCTAAAACGAATGTACCATGAGTCCAATGGGGCAGAGAGGCATTAACCATATTGGCATTAACCATAAATTAATGAACGAATATATGAATTTGTTCTAAACCTGATTCTATGGATGCTTCATGTGTCTGAACTGAACATAAATGTAATTTAGACCTCTGGGGTTAAGATCAGTCTGGTTGGAGGTGAATCAGGCCACTCATAACCTTTGGGTTTAGATAGATGTGAGACCTTTAGAATAGAGAACAGGTTAATATTACTGCGTTTACAGCGGTGGAAATATTAAGTGCGCAATTAATCAGCTAATAAAAGTATTAATCTGACAAAAGTGTGATGAAGAAGAGAAATAAACAGGACACAAAAACACACCCATTTTCAGTCTAACATGTAAGATGAACTGAAAGCCAAATAAATCTAAAGGTAAATTAAGTAGGAATGTTCAATAGAAGGCTTTAAAATGATTTTTTTTTTAACCAAGATTGGTTTATTAGTCTGCCCTCTGGTAATAAATATATAAATCATACAAAGAAATCGAAATCAATTCAACACCCATATCCTTATCTCCCATTACCCTAATCAGCATGTTTACATAACTTTACAAGCACACGGCTATACTGTGTGTGTTTATCTTTCCCTCTGATTAGCTGCATTTATACAGGACTTTGAATAATAACCACTGACTTCATGCTGAAGCTTTAGGCACTGGAAATGAATGGTAGCCAGTGGCCAGCTGACTGATAATAAAACCAGTCAGGGCTTGTGTCTGTCAGGCCATGTTTGCATAGTGATGTGTGCGTATGGCGTATGTGTCTATTACAGGAAAGCTTTGTGTTTGAGAGTCCTATTTTTCACAGTAATCTTCATGATTGATGTTTCTCTTTGGCCTTGAACTTCAGTTCTAACCGTGTATCTAGTCAGATGTCCTTAAACTGTTATACAACTGTTATTAAACATAGTAGTAAATGGCATATGTAAATAAACACTGAGAATCATAATGACGAGTATTCAGACAAGAAATGTCCTTAGTAGCCTACGTCATAAACGCATGTGTTATAACTTATCAGTGTAGTGTTACGTAAGTGCTGAAATATTGTAGAGTGCATGCTAGCTATTTTTAAACATCATCAAACAAGATTTTTTGTACTGCTTTCTGAAAATGTTTACGTCTGTCTATCCGATGTTCAAAATGTAATGTATCATGAATATGTCTAAAAGCACGTTTCACTTTCTTTCTAAAACCACAAATACTTCTACAACCCCTAAAAATGCATTTCGATTAAATTCAATTATTTTTAATTAACATTAAAGAGCTGACTTGCGAATAGATGTTCTGCAACATGAGAATGACAAATGAAAACTGTACAATTAGAAAAGATTTGGCAAACATGGATTCAAACATGGATTTTATCAGTAATTTCTGCTTGAGGGGCTTAAACAGAAAGAAGAGGAAAGAAATGATTGAAAACCTTTTCTCTTTAATACCCTCTTGTAATCCTTTAAAAGACAACAAGCAGGAATGACGTGATGAAATGATAGCTTTGTAATTGCTATGCACTGTTTCAAGGGTTGCCAGTAAATTTACATGTACAACGATTATAATAATGAGAAAAAAGCACTTTAAGAAAAAAAAGACTAAGAAATAGCACTTAATATGTAAAAAGACCATAACAAACAAGAATATTATTGATTTGGAGGCCCTAAAATGGCTTATGGCATGTTGTCGTGAATAAGGCCTGGTCTATATCTACAGGTGTTGGACACTGAAACTGAAAGACTGGATAACATAGTGTTGGGGGTTTCACACACATATATGCGTATCCTGGTGGCCAATCTTCACTGATTTTACATTCTATCAGTAAAGAGCAGAGTGTGAAGTTTGTATTAGCAGAGCAATAGCATTCTCATCCCAAGGCGTCACCAGTGCTTGAATTGGGGAAAAAGGTGCCGGTACTCTCTTGCATTGGCAAATCATGACATTTGAGATGTTTACAGGGAAAAACAAAACTTGGAAATATTGCTCTTACAACAACAATTTATTGTTATTTATTAACAACATAAATATATTTAAACAAGTAGTGTGTGCGCGCATTTCTTTAAAAAGAAACATTCTCTTTTTAGAAGTTGGTCATTAATAAACTTGATTCTTGAAGTTTGTTAAGATGGGAAGTATACAACAATTGCATGTAAATGGTAAACAACAGAAACAACCAAGAAAACAGCTCTCAATATTGTCTTTTCAGTCATACTTCGATATGACAGCAAACATAAAAAAGTAGGCTATTGATTTGGGCATGTAGGCTACCTGTCTGTAGGCTATTACATAAACTAAAAGAAAAGCTTATATTCTGACTAGCTTGCTCGTTTTATTTATTTATAAAACATAATTTTACGCAAACTGAAAAATTAAGACGTTTAAATGGCTAAATCTTGTATAAATATGTTTGAGTCTTTTTCTTTTCTCACGTAGCCTACTCCAGTGCTTGTTAAAGGGGTCATGAACTGGCTTTTTAAATGTTTTTATTTTGTTGTCTGAGGTCAACTTGTGACGTCTTCTTGGTTTTTACATTCAAAAACATAAAAATGAATAAGTTATGGGCTATTTTCTTCCCTAGTTTTCAGCCTACTTGAAAAATGCTCGGATTTTATGGGCGTTTCGCATTGAAGACTAGGAAGTAAACGCCCACTGCTGTGAGTGGATAACAGTTTTGCATATTATAATGAGCTTCATCTCTGTCGTAGGTTTCGGTCAGATACACGTGGGGAGTTTGTTTTGAAAACCACTGTTGTAAAATGGCAACCGGAATGATTCGCCCATACATGTTTGACCCAGAGTCCGATCCCGAATCGCAGGACAATGAACCAACAGCACCTCGAATACAACGGATACTTGTAGACACATACACATAATTATTAGATATCAAACGATCTGTAACAATGCAATGCTAGCCGAGTAGATTATTATTTCTAAAATAAAAAAATATTACTCACATAAGTGTGTTGCACCACTCCTGTTGGATCCAATATAGAAGGTACAGCGCCTTTTTTAATCTTAATCGGTCTGCAAATCCAGCCTCGAAAATGTGTCTTGTTCACAAAACAAACCTTGGTAAAATGAAGCGAACATACGGATAATGTTTTACACTCATCTGCTGGAACGTCATTAAAAACTAATTTTAACCAGGCATTCCTAATATTGGAATCCAGAGGAAGCTTATGCAGCGACTGTCTTCTTCCACAGCCAGGCACGACACAACATTTTGTCAACGGAATATTCTATTGCTGGTAGCTCGCTCCGGTTTGTCATCACGAGGTACAGTATGCTTTTGTTTACCTATGCGTGAATGCGCGAATTGGATGGGCGGGGCTAAACCGGCCGTGTTGAAGTAGGCGTTGATGAGCGGGTGGGGTTTTAGCGTCACTGACGTCATACTTCCACACTTTCAAAAACGAGACGTTTGTTGAGGCTGGTGTCAATAAAAGCTTTTATTGGACTAACAAGGTCGTTTTCAGTTCTGAAACTTACAAGAGAGTCTTATAATATGATGACCTCTTTGATGTCAAAAGCTCAAGGAAAATTTGATTTCTCAGTTCATCACCCCTTTAAAACACACCAGACATGCAAATTCTGTGCATTTTGGTCACTTTTTGTGTGAAATCATATTTATTTTCTCCATCGAAAAGTGTGCTCTCACCTTAATGAGCGTGACCACAACACAAATAGACTTGGCGCGACGGCGCCGAACCCTGGCCGCAGCTCACAGCTCACGCGACGCTCCTACTGCGGTGTGACTGCACTCATTGATTAACATGCAAGCCGAAAAATATACGCTGACCAACCCGATATCACGGGAATTCGTACAAATTTTACGAGGTGGCTAATTCGTAACAATTCATACGACCTCACTTGTACAAATTGAGTACGATTTTGCTAAATCGTACATATTTTACGAATGAGCCTACCCCTAACTCCGCACCTAAACTTAACAGTCACGTGGGTTTAGACAAATAGATCACGAATTTGTACGAGTGAGGTCGTACGAATTCAGTACGAATTAGCCACTTTTTAATCACTCGTACGAATTCGGTACGAATTGGTCGTGAGATAGGGTAGGCGCTACTCATGCTTGCGGTGGCCGCGAATTCGCGATCAGCTCCGGTTGCCGTTTCGCAGACGTAACACGCCGCAGATGTGTGCAGTAAATAAAGTGTTAAACGGCCGTCACGCTTTTTCTGTCAGTGGTATAGAGTACCGGCTGTATGCGAGAAGTAAAATGAGATATGATTATAAATAAGTAAAATAGAGTAAAGTAGTAAAATAAATATAATTTTACTTAATATGAAAATGTAGAAGTGCCGGTACTGCGTACTGGTGAGTACCGCCCCACTTCCGAGCACTGGGCGTCACCTAACTGACGCCTTGGGAAGCATTTTGACCATGCTTCAATATCTGACACTTTAGGCACCCTTTACCGTCAGTTAGATGACGCCCTCAGGTATGTGTGTAACCCTACCCCAGACCTAAACCTACCCGCGTCATCTAACTGACGCTGTTCCTTTAGCGTCAGTTAAATGACGACGTAGGATCTAAAGGGTGCCTAAAGCGTCGAATATTGAAGCATGAGGTGACGCCTTGGGGTGAGAATGCGTTGGCACAGCTGTACATAAACTAGTAATCCACAGAACATGAGGGACATATCAGAGTTTAAAAGAGGACACATTTTTGGTGCGCATTTTGCTGGCTCATCTGTGACCAGGACAGTCTTTGTGGTGTACAGAGAGCTATGGTAGGGTAATGTCTGCATACCACCATACAACAAACCACATCTAACAGGTTTGACGGTTAAGAGGTATAAGAGGAAGCTGTCTGAAAGGGATGTTCAGGTACAAACCCAGATTGTATCCATAAAACCACAGCTGCCCAACTCACTGCAGAATTAAATGCACACTTCGGCTCTCCTGTTTCCATTAAAAACGTTCATAGGGAGCTCCACAGAGTCAATACTCATTGTTGGGCTGCTACAGCCAACCTTTTGGCTACTCGTGCCAATGCCAAATGTCAGTTTGCTGTGCTATGAAAGGGAGTCCCAGGAATCTGGTGATCCTGTAACTGGGATTGCAGGATCATGAGACCATCTGATAAACTGAATAACTTTGCACAGGTGTGTTATTAATCAAATATACTCCTCTCAACCACTGATACAGCGATGAAGATTTTTAAAGTGTGTGTGTGTGTGTGTGTGGGTGGGTGGGTGGGTTCGGCCTTATCTTTAAAAGTGTTTCAATATCAATTCCTGTCTAATTAATCACAGTTAAACAAATGAACTGACTCACACACAACTACACCCACGTGTCGTGCACATGGGAAGTATATAGACAGACTATTCAAAATCACATCAGTCAGTCAAAGCTTTCATTCAAGGGTAATAAACAGGACCCTTGCCATAACAACGCAGTAATACTGCATTAAACATTACGGCGCCGATTAATATTTACGTTATCGGGTTACATTTAGCCACATTCCTCTGCACTCACTCACAGCGCACATATACGCAAACACACCTGGGCCACACCTACACACATCAACAGGGCCCAACGACCACTTTCAAAAAAAAAGAAGTAAGCAGAGGATCGATGGAACTAGAGAAAAGATGTTTGCAGGTGGATTGCTTCTGCGAAAGCTCTCAGTCAGAATACAAACCTCAAAACAGCATCCATATATGACTCCATGCTGTTTGATGTAGGTGTGTAAGTCTTTTTGAATAGAGTGGGGCAAAGAAAGGAAGAAACGAATGAAAGAGAGAGAGAGCGATATACAGCACAGAATGATAATAGTAAAGAGAGGTGCAGGGCAATGTTCAAGAGAGCACATATCATCTGTTAAACTGCGCTAAACAAAGAGAGGTTTACACTGCAGAGGAATTCAAAGAACTTTTGGCAGAGAATGAACAAGACAATAGCGACCCCGTCGAGAGCGAGACTCACTCTAAATCTGCCACATTGTGTTTCTGGCTTTGATCTCTTCAAACTTGCCTGCATGTGTAAGGTTTTGCTCTTTAAATACATTAAGACCTCAGACGCAGTTGGGGTATTTGCCCAAAGATTAGTTTATTTAAAAACAGAGAGACAGAAACAGCCCGAGTCAAAAAGCCCAACGGAACGATGCTAATCTGCCATTCAGAACACTATCGCTGCATTACAACTGTGTGTGTGCGAGTCTGTGGTAAAACATCAGGTTCAAAGGACTTCGGCTCATCAAGGGAGTCAAGGCCTTTTGTGTTAAGACTTTATCCTGTAACAGCATTTGATCCAGGAGCAGCCAAAATATACAAATGTAACAATTTAGAGTTAAGCATGACAAGAAAAAAGTGCGTGTATGCGCGTGTGTGTGGATGTGGATGTGAAGAGGTTTACTTTACTGGGTATATGCTTGTATTTCCCAAAACATTATTTAGAATAGTTACTTCAGCATGAAAAAGAACATGTTTAACCCAACTACAAACATCAACTTTTCATCAACAATTAACTTAAAAAAGTATACAGAAATATATATTTTTTTGACTAAATCATTCCGTAAAATTCTTTCAGCCAGCTATAGTCTATATGCTATGTAATGTCGCATGCAGCATCATTTTGTTAATGTAAAACCACCAAGGCTATAACATTATAATAATATAATTAATAATTAATTATATATAAGTATATATATATATATATATATATATATATATATATATATATATATATATGTATAAAAATAAAATGTATATAAAACATAAAAAAATATATGTAAAAAAATTGTAAATAAAAAAAAAATTAAAATAAAAAATCCAGTATATATATATATATATATATATATATATATATATATATAAATTGTGCCTACTAGTACACACACACACATATATATATATATATATATATATATATATATATGTGTGTGTGTGTACTAGTAGGCCCTATTACAATTTAAACGAGCAGATTTTTTTTTTTTTTTTTAATTTTTTTTACAATTTTTTTTATTCTTCTGATGGCAAAGCTGAATTTTCAGCATCATTAATCCAGTCTTTAGTGTCACATGATCCTTCAGAAATCATTCTAATATGCTGATTTGCCGCTCAAGAAACATTTCTGATTATTGTGAATGTTGAAAACAATTGTTCTGCTTTTTTCCTGAAACCCTGATACATTTTTTTCAGGATTCTCTAATAAATAGAAAGCTAAAAAAACAGCATTTATTTGAAAAACAATTCTTTGTAACATAATAAATCAATTTTAATGCATCCTTGCTGAACAAAAGTATTAATTTCTCTCTGAACCTAAAAAAATCATACCAAGCCCTTTAACTGTAGTCAATCGGTAATAATGTCTAATACTGTCCATTTGGGTTTCTGAAATTTGTGGGGAGAAAACCAAATTGTCTAAGAAAGTAAGACAGTTATCTGAAAAACAATTACTGGATTTTGTATAGGCCTACACTTCATTCACTATCAACATATATTCAAGTGAAGCAAAGGTTCAAGGTGAAGTACAAATTAATACTTCAGTGCATTACATTGCAAATAACCACATGCACAGTTTATCAGAGTTGAATCTGTTTGACAGCCATTAGTGTCATTGGTACGAGACGTATTGAGAAGTGAAACTCCATAATAACAATTTATTGAGGCAACAGTTCTGTTAGAGACATGAGTCACACTTGACAGGGGTCTGTGCAACCCAAAACGTTGCTACAGCAAACTGGTAATTACAAGTCAGTGTACTGTACTGTTTAAATCATCAGTCTCGATCTTTTAACAATTACCTAAGTGAGCCCTTCAGGGATTGTTTTACTTATGAGAAGATCTGGACTTGATGTGCGAATAAACATCAACACATTATTTTGTGTTCAGTGAGTATGTCAAATGTGCTAAATGCCTTGAGGAAAGGTCAAGATAACTTAAAAGGTGACAGGGTGCAAAAATCAGTACCATCTTGAACAAGGCAGCACATAGAAAGGCACTCAGAGATCTGTCATCATGTCTTTGAGGTGTGGAGGAGAAACCCTGGGGTTCAGACACACTCACCTCACTACAGTGCAGACACGTACATCCAAGAATCTCAGGAATTTTGATGTTTCAACATTGATCTCTCACCTGGAAGGTGGAGAAGGTAAAGAAATAAAAATAAGCAAAGAGCTCATCAGATAATCACATCATTTATTTGGCATGAAATACAAAGAAGCAAATTGGGCAAACTTTTGACCTAGTTTCGCAAATTATATGTGGCAAATGATTGATTGGAACAGATACAGTTCAATGGAAAAGATGAGTTTTGATTCTAGAAATGACAGTGTGTTTTCATAGTTATATCCTATAAGCAAAAAAAAATGTATTTGCCTATTTGATCAGGATATCATATTTTATACTTATTATCAAATACAGAAAAAAGATAATCCAGAATTTCAAATGAGGAGTATGCCTTAGCCTATGCATAAAACATTGTCCAACCTCATTGTTTAAAAATGCTTCAAGGCTACAAACAATTTTAGCAAATAAGACGCCAAATGTTACTTGTATAGCCTTTTCACGCAAATTATGATTGCAGCCACAGATTGTCGATTGATAAAGACTAACACTTTTACCATATTGCATGATTCAAAAACTAGGCCTGCCTTTTAATGTTTCCATCATATATCCAGCTCCATGGCAACTGTTTTTCCAACGGCCTAACTTGCTCAGTAGCTCTCTTGGTAATACAGCTTTGAACATTTGATGCTGAGCGCTCAGGAGTCCTGTAAAAAATATACAACTGCATGGTTGCTTCAGCGAATATGTTAAGCCTATATTACATTCGTTAACACTAAGTCAGGGAGTAGCTAGCCTATATTCTTTTTTAATCTCAAAATTGCATTAAATGAGTAGTTCGCTTAAAAAAAAAAAAAACCTTTTGCTGATAATTTACTCTCCCCGTGTCATCCAAGATGTCCATGTCTTTCTTTCTTCAGTCGAAAAGAAATTAAGGTTTTGATGAAAACAAGTTTTTTCTCCATATAATGCACTTTACTGTTAACCAAACGGTTCAAGGTCCAAAAGTTAGTTTCAGTGCAAACTGCAAACTGTTAAAAGGGCTTTAAACAATTCCAGACGATGAGGAACGAATCGCTCATTAAAAAAAAAGTTTAAGTTTTATAAGCTCAAATGGCCGCCTTGCTCTGTTCTGTGATGAGCGTTCGTGACTCTCCTGTTCGAACTCATTCATCAAAATGAACAAATCTTTGCCCGAGCAATATTATTGACACGAAAAAAGATTCGTTCATTTTGATGAACGAGTTTAAACAAGAACGAGTCATGAACATGCATCACAGAACTGACAATTTGAGCTTATAAAACTTAAACTTTCTTTTCTTTTTTTAAATGACCGATCGTTTCGCTTGATAAGACCCTTATTCATCGTCTGGAATCATTTAAAGCCCTTTGAACAGTTTGCAGTTTGCACTGGAACCATTTGGTTAACAGTAAAGTGCATTATATGGAGAAAAATCCTGGAATGTTTTTATCAAAAACCTTAATTTCTTGGACTTTGAAGAAAGACATGGATATCTTGGATGACATGGGGTGAGTAAATTATCAGCAAAAGTTTTTTTTATCTATTTGATCTATCTATTTTGATGTCATTTCTAGAGAGAAATCCTTATTGTAGTGATTAAATATTTGCTTAGTTAACTTATGACTGAAGCTCTCTCTGTTTTTGCTGTAAATCATTATACCATTATGCTGCCTTTAAAATCACTTTAGTGATAGGCTACCAATTGCTGCCTGCACAGACATTGCCTGATAGGGCAGCGAGCCAACTGGTCAGCTGCCTAAGTTTACGGATGCAGCCACAGGTAAGTAGGAAAAAAAATTATATTTTTACAATTTGTTAAGAATATGTTTCACACTGACGTACATAGCAGTCTCATTCATCAATACAAAACAAATAGGGCCTATATGCACACACAAACACCAAATTAAATGTCTGAACGTTACAAGTTTCTGACATTTGTCTTAGAAGCATGCATTTGAAGTCTTTTGATCCCTCAAAGTATTTTTTATTTCTAATAAGGATTTAGAGATTCAGAGTTTTCTTAAGAAGGTCCAGCCTCTTCAATCATATTTCTTCACTGATCTTCAATTGAGAGTCTGATTGTTGTCTTAGAAATTTGTTTATTTCATGTGGAAGAATATCACAGTAAACAACTGCAGTGCTATGACAAATAAGCAGGTTGAATCCAGATAAATCAGACCCACTTTTTAAAAAAAATCACACTATTTTTTTTTTTAAAATAAAGTATACATTGTACATTTTATACACTTAGATTTTATTACTTAATATGTTTTTTGGTTTATTTTTTAACGTACGTGTTCACAGCAACCAATCCCAAAACCTTGTGGGTAAATATCTTTTGTGACAGTCATTGAAACAATCAAAATCAACAAGAGTTTCAATCCGAAAGAGCGAAAAATTAGCTAAAGAAACAACCATTTTTTTTTTACAATTTCTATCCAATAAAATATTTAAGAGCTTAGCATAACTTAAAAATAACTTGGAATATCTATGATTGTTATATTTTAGCTTATTTTAATGCTTGTTTTTTCGTATTTTAAATCATTTGAAGTAATCTTGAGACCCTTGGAAGTTTGTTGAGGCCCCCTGGTGGGCCCCGCCCTACCTGGTTTGAGACCACTGAGAGAGCTCTGATTTATTTATTTTAGGCTCAGTCTGTTTATAAATGAATACATTTCACTGCTATACTTTAGACCAGATGAGAAGAGAATCTTGGTGTTTTTGTGCATATATCTGGCCTATATCTGAGCCTTTTGTACATGTGCAAATGTTGTTCTCTCTGCAGAATCTACACGGCCACCTGGGAGTTTTGTTTATGGTAGCACGCGCAGGGCTGCCAAAGCTTAGGCACGAGCCCTGTTGAATTTGTTAAGATGAAGAGGAATGGAGTGCCTTGTAAGAGGGGATTATAAAGGAGAGCATTAAATTGAAAACATAATTCTCTGACACAGTGTGCAAGTCCTGCACACAAAATGCACACACAAATAACCATTTCAAGTTTTTAAAAAGTGCATGTGAATGTTGTTTTTTTGCCGGCACGAGATGTTTGGAAAATCTGGAGAAAAATTAATCATGGTTTGATTGCTTTGATCAACAATGCTACTATAAACCATTGTGACTTCTCTGAGGGTTTCGTGCGACGCCCTTTTGTTCGTCCCTGTGTGCTGTGAAGTGTGTTTGTTAAACAAGCTAAATAGTCTCGCACAACCACGGAGATTGCAATCTCGCTCCAGGCAGTGAGGGCTTCTCTTGAGAGCTGGATGGCTTTTCTCCACTGCAAAAGTCAGCATATCTTTGATTGGTAAAAAAAAAGCCCACACTGGAGAGGCAAGCCGATATGCATGCTCACTCTGCTTGTTTTACAAAAAAAATGTAATAAGATACATTGTATGTGGTTAGTTCAATTAAGTAGGGTTGTCTTGATCTATAGGCTTGTGTGTGTATGTCAGCGGAGAGAGTGAAAGAATAAAAATAAAAACAAAAGAAAGAAAGTGAGAGAAGTGTTTGGCAACAGGTAACTGCATCTTCTATACTCAAAATATTACTCTGTAAAAGACTTACAATGCCTAACACCACAGGAACATCTGTTAAGTAAGTTTGCTCTAGGAAAATACACCTGAAAATACTAACCTCTATGTCCATGTTCTGATGTTCCCAGAATCTGCTCCTTGATCCATGCTTCCTGAGTCCTTGTTATCCTCCTGAGTCAAGTATGCTGATGGATGTGTCTGAAAGAGAAAAGACAAGTATCACTGAACTGTGTTAGTTTGATGTTGGTTAAACTGAAGAGGATCTGCTTCACCTGGAATTCTTCCTGCAAAGTTTCCTCATTGAAGTCACCTCTGAAACTTTGAATACTCACCTTTGAACTTTGGGATGGCAGAAAGAGACATCCTGTTTGTTTTCTTTATTTTACAAATGCACGTTTCGTTTTTATTGTACACAAATAAAATTAGACCCTTTACAGTTTTGAATGATCTCATCTTATCTGTATTGCCATAAATGACAGAGTGAGTTGTTTACACTGTTTAGCATTGTGCCAATTTGTGATGTTGAAGTCTTCCCAACAGTCCAGTGATGAATCAGTGTCCTAGAAATGGAAAGCCTCAGGTGCCTCTTCACTCGCTGTATCCCTGTGGAAAGATTAAGATAGACTCAGATGTAGATGCCACTTTTCTCTTTCTCGCTCAACTTCTTGTGATTGGTTGAAAAAGCGTGATATTAAACTTTGTGCACCCACCATTGTCATGTAAATCACATGTAAATGAGCCCACCCTGGCCCACTCATGCAAACACATATTAAACAACATCTTCCAGATGTGCTAATCCGCGAGCTAGGCAGAAAAAGAATACAAGAGTGCAAAAACAAATCTCTACACAAGTTATATTTTTAAATATTCTATTTATTTTGTACTTTTATAACACAAGATAAGCTTTTCAGTTTTGTAGCTGATTGAGACCAAATACCTTTTGCTTTTTATCAGCCCTACAAAAAACATGACTTATGCAAGAGTGCATTCTGTTTACTCCTTCAGTGCTTAACACAATAAAGGAGGCTGTACCGTACCAACTACCTCGGGGGAGACTAAATGCCACTAGATGGAACAAAATGTATTTGCACTACTGTTTGTTCAAAATAAATGAAAAGAAACCTATTGCATTGGGTATTTGTTGCTGCTTCTGTTGTACTTAAACTCATGTCGACTGTGACCCAAAAACCAAGATACGTACCGTACCGTAACTTCTGTGTACCATTGTGTGACCTATTTGTGAACAAGAAATTTACAATCAAAAGATACTGATACTTCTGTGTTCAGGCATCCTATAGTTTAGTGCTGTGAAAAGCTGTGTGAGGGCTGATTTGTCTGGTAGGCAGGTCGCCATGCATCTGTGGTCTTTCAGGAATGAATAAAGGTGCCTTCAGTGTATGCGACAGAGCCAAATTCCAGAGTTGTATCAAGTGGGGTAGCTGACTGGGGTTTAATATCCTGTGACAGCTGAATGAACAGAAGTAGTATATGAGATCTCCAAGTGCCCAACCCAAAGGAACAAATGTAATCACAATTAGTGACTTCAAACAAAACAATTTTTGGTAATCAATTAAAGAGGGTGATGAACTGAGAAATCAAATTTTCCTTGAGCTTTTGACATCTAAGAGGTCATCATATTATAAGACTCTCCTGTAAGTTTCAGAACTGAAAAACAACCTTGTTAGTCCAATAAAAGCTTTTATTGACACCAGCCTCAACAAACGTCTCGATTTTGAAAGTGTGGAAGTATGACGTCAATGACGCTAAAACCCCACCCGCTCATCATCACCTACTTCAACACGGCCGGTTTAGCCCCGCCCACTGATTCGCGCATTCACGCATAGGTAAACAAAAGCATACCTCGTGATGACAAACCGGAGCGAGCTACCAGCAATAAATATTCCGTTGACAAAATGTTGTGCCGTGCCTGGCTGTGGAAGAAGACAGTCGCTGCATAAGCTTCCTCTGGATTCCAATATTAGGAATGCCTGGTTAAAATTTGTTTTTAATGATGTTCCTGCAGATGAGTGTTAAAACATTATCCGTATGTTCCCTTCATTTCACTGAGGATTGTTTTATGAACAAGACACAGTTCGAGGCTGGATTTGCAGACCGATTAAGATTAAAAAGGGCGCTGTACCTTCTATATCTGGATCCAACAGCAGAGTGGTGCAACACACTTATGTGAGTAATATTTTTATTTTAGACAGTACTCGGCTAGCATTGCATTGTTACAGATCGTTTGATATCTAATAATTTATATGTATGTGTCTACAAGTATCCGTGTGTATTCTGAAGGTGCTGTTGGTTCATTGTCCTGCGATTGGGATCGGACTCTGTGTCAAACCTGTATGGGCGAATCATTACGGTTGCCATTTTTACAACAGTGGTTTTCAAAACAAATTCCCCCACGTGCACCGACCGAAACCAACGAGACAGAGATGAAGCTCATTATAATATGCAAAACTGTTATCCACTCACAGCAGTGGGCGTTTACTTCCTAGTCTTCAATGCGAAACGCCCATAAAATCCGAGCATTTTTCGAGTAGGCTGAAAACTATGGAAGAAAATAGCCCATAACTTATTCATTTTTATGTTTTTGAATGTAAAAACCAAGAGAACGTCACAAGTTGACCTCAGACAACAAAATAAAAACATTTAAAAAGCCAGTTCATGACCCCTTTAATCAGTCTATGATGTTCTCTCAAAAATTCAGCCGTACTGAAGATCTAACAACATTCTGACTTTGGAAACGGAATGAGTGTAACTCAAAGAAAGATAACTGCAGAAGTGGGGAAATAAGTGAAAATTCTTTAAAAATTTCCTTAACTCACAAACTCCTTTTTGGCTTGACAAAATGGTACACTGAAAAAAAATGATTTTTTGGTAAGGTAAATGCTACTGAAAAAAAACCCAATGTAGTTTACAAGAAAAAGTTAGTTCAGGCAAAGAAGACTAAGTAAATTCCATATCAGAACTTAGTTCAAGCGAGTAGAAATGAAAGCATAAATATGAACTCAATAAAATAAAGTAAAAATTACTCAACTTTTCTGATACTGGGGTTCCATCATGCACTGGACCTTGAATAATTAACGAGGTTTATTTTTCACTGGTTTCCAGCTGTATTTACACTGTTTTATCAGTTGCTTTTGTTGTCAGGATTAAGTAACTTGCCATTTTGTGACATTTTGAGGATATTTTCTGCTCAAAATGACATATTCAAACACAAAAACGACCCATCAAATGTTACCGTCATTGTGTATTGTCTACCAAGTATTGAGGTCTTTGCATTCACATCATGCTTAACGATCTGAACATGATAAAGTATAAATTACTTACATACGCTAAGTAAAACACATACTATAAATGACTAGATGTAATTCAATAAAATTGTTTGAGTGAAATGTAATGCAAAGGAAATTACAACTAAATCAATATTAATCAACCTTTTACTAGTCAAGTTACTTATTTTCTTTTGTTACTTTCACAGTAAAGTTTACTTAATTCCATATTCCAAGTAAATCTAAAATCAAGTAAAGCTACTGATAAATATGTTTAGGTTTTTACTTGGCAAATCTTTGTAAATTTACTAGCATTTTCTGAGTGGAAAAAGTTGCCTAGCTTTTTTCAAGTAAATCCTACTCCAATTTTTTTTTCAGTGTACTCATACAAATCAATTTATCTTAACAAGGGTTTACTGAATAATTAAAATGGTTCACGATCAGCAAAGTCAACTAAAAAGTGTCAGAGACACAGTGCAGAACAGGTGACAAAACATTGTCTGTTGGCATTTGATTGCATTATCTAGTCTCACCTTTAGCTGAACTGTTTTGTGTAATGAAGTGTTGACATGAGCCAAGAATTCCACAATCACTTTCTGTCTTTCCACACCTACACAAACACATGCTCATGCAGACTCATAGACTATACAAAAAGTTTTTACTTGCATAACAAGACTCACAAAGACCCAGGTTTGAGTCTGGCCCGGGTCATGTCCTGATCCCATTCCTCTTTTCCAGTCTTCTCCAATGTTCTATAAAATAAAAGTATAATTAAAGAGTATACAGATAATGAATAAAAGTATGTACATATATATGTGTGTGTGTGTGTGTGTGTGTGTGTGTGTGTGTGTGTGTGTGTGTGTGTGTGTGTGTGTGTGTGTGTGTGTGTGTGTGTGTGTGTGTGTGTGTGTGTGTGTGTGTGTGTGTGTGTGTGTGTGTGTGTGTGTGTGTGTGTGCAACTTCCTGCTGTAAACACCCTCCGTCCACCAAGGTATAGGCCTGCCCAGCAAACACAGAACGTTCCCCTAATGTCCCCGAATGGTCCCATGAGGTTATTTTTGGGAACCAAACAAGAACGTCATAGGAACATTCAATGTAGGTTATTTTTAGGTTCCATTTTTATAAAGTAAGGAGAATGTTCCGGGAACGTTCCCTTAACCTTAAGGGAAAGTTTTAGGAACGTTCTGGAAACAAAAATCTAATGTTCCCAGAACCTAAATTTGTTTTCTGGGTGACTAGCAGGACTTGTGCCCCCCTTTCTAACCCGCTGCAAAACACTGCCATTAGAACTTGTACTTTACACAAAAGTAAAGTGTACACAAAAGGAATAGAAAACATTATTCATAAAGAGCAGTTATCTTGCACTTACTTTATCATTCATGGTGATTATTTTCAGCAGGGCACAAATGTGTGTATGTGTGTGTGTGTGTTAATGGATCGATGTTGAATTACCCTGTTCCTTCTGTAATCTGCATCTGGAGATCCGTTTGCTCCAATGTTACTTCCTGTAATTAATAACCCAGACAAATATAAATGAGTAACACTGGATCAATACAGGACTATATTGACCAACAATAGCATCTGCCACTTTATTGAGTGTACTTCAAGAGATGGTTCAACCAAGAAATTTAAAACTCTGTCATCATTCACTCACCTTTATTTGATGTTCCAAACCTGTATGTAGGGCCCTATAAAATCTGTTTTATTTTTTCCCAAATTCCATTTTGTTTTTTCCCAAATTCCGTTTTTTTCCGTTTTAATTTTTGCAAATTCCGTTTTTTCCGTTTTAATTTTTGGGAATTCATTTTTTTTACCCTTTACTGTTATTTTAGTTATAAAAAGAGTGTGCTTTTTATTCTGTGATCGCAGAAATTATAGGGCCCTATGTATGACTTTATTTCTTCTACGAAACACAAAAGAATATTCTTTTATTACTATTTAAGAACTGTTTTTTGTTCATACAATTAAAATCAATGAGGGCCAAATATGGATTTTCAGTTTCAGAGCATGTTGATGTATTTTCTAGAAAAAAGTTGATTGCTGTGATGTTAATTAAGGACAGTGTTTCATTTAATCAGACATAATTCTGCACCATAATCACACACAGCTGTTCTTCAAAACACATTTAAACAATGTATTAATATAACAAAATATGAATATCAAACACCCTCTCTGGTGGTTTCTTTTACAGTAAATCACAGCAGCAGTAAAGCGAGGGCGGGGTGTGTCGTGCGAAGCACAGTGCGTGAGGAGGGCGAGGGTTTGGATCCCTTTCAAGTTTAGACAAAGACAGCAGAACGGCTACACTCGCCAGGTAAACACAGATCCACCGGCAGACCATAAGGGTGGAGGGTGGGGGGAGCTTGTTGCTTACATTTCTCTTTAAAAAACGACTCGACTGCACAGCAAAGAATGGAGTTAAAGCTGTCAACACGTGGCATATAGTGCAACTCATATCAGATAATCCAATATCAGATTTTTTTTTAAAGAAAATACCTTTTGTAATGTTTTCTCCGGGCTGCATGCAAGCAGCGCTGCCGTGAGCGTGTGAGGAGCAGCGATAAAGAGCTGAGGACCATCTAAATCAGACGTGCGACAGAGATGGTTTGAACACAGATGTTCTCTTCTACATCCTAAACTTGTCATCCCACCATCTTGATACACAAAATAATGGATTTAGACCCACTACAATTCCGTTTAGTCCTCACCTTTACTGCTGTACAGCCGCAATAACAGATTGAACAGATTTTAGGTTAACACTTTCACACATATATCACCTCTACATAACCTCTCTGTAATAACAGTGCTTGCCTACCTCTGTATGTTTGTTTATTTTTCTATTACTGGTTTGGCAAGTTAACATCACCTCAGGTGAAAGCCCTCGAGTAAGCGTCTGTGAGTGTTGAAAAGTGCAGAAAAAGGCCACATATACACACACGCACACACTGAACAGACAATGGGGGCAGACATTTTGTTGTTAAACACATGGCTACTCTCCAACAGACACAGGGAATCACAAAGTTTACGTGTTTCGGATTCCTCTCACATGAATGCACACCCACATACACACAATCCCATTAGAAATCCGACCCAGTCATGACTGTTCTCAAATCAGATCTTTTATATTTTGATATTCTATAATCACCACAGTTTCCTGATCAGCCTGATCTTATAAAAGATTATATATGTATATAAAGATTTCATTGAAACAATTTTGGTGTTCTGGACCTGCATTTAGTGTACGTAAGTGTATAGTGAAAGCACTGAAACATTGTCATCAAACTCAATGTTTCTCCACACACACACACACACAGTGCTTTTACACTTACGTAAATGCAGGTCCAGAATGCCAAAATTGTTTAAATGAAATCTTTAAAGCTGCACTGTGTAACTCTTTTAGTTTATTCTTAGCTAAAACACTTAGTTCTTTCAAAAGCTCATTAATGTATATTTACTTCATTCAAGTAATAAAGTATTCTCGTGAGTGTATAATATACCATTGAAAATACATCCGGGTAAGGGGTTCTAATGTCGATTGCCATGTTGCCCCTCCATCTTGAAAGTACATTAGCCAAAGAGGGACATACCCGTTAATTCAAGCTTCGCCTTTCACGTTTACGTTTGAGTTAACACTCATGAGCCGTGTTTCCACTGCCGGGCTAGGGCTGGGCCAGAGCTAACAGCGAGCCGAGCCGAGCCAGTGGCCTCAGGCCTCAAGCACCAGACTTGGGGTTTCCACTGCCGGGCCAGTAGCCCCACAGCGCTGCCCTAAACCCCGCCCCTAACACGCCTTTCTGGATCAAACGTCATACAACCCAACCCATTTCAGTGGGTATTATGAATTAATTTATTTTTAAAGTTAGGAAGATAGCCACCGGCCGTGGCTGCAATAGTGTCCCGATTGTCTCAGCGATCGCCACTAACAGAGGGAGGGTGACCCAGCACACCGTCCATCAAGTCGAACCATGGAAAAATCCTTCTCTGAACTCCACTTTGTCCATTGTGCGTTTTAATCGCCTTGTACAATACTGCACCCACAACTTTTTTATTTTTTCCTGAACTTGCTGAATGCTTAGCTAAGCTTAAAAAGTTTCAGCATCGATGTATTTTGTAACATTCTCGTTTCTTCACATGTTGTCAAATTGACGTCGTACCCTTTCTTTTGCCCAAATGCTCAGAAAAGCTTTATCTTCGACAGACCAGTACAGGCGAATTCTTCATTTCAAGCAGCGATTGTTTTGTGCGACATAAAAAAGTGAAATGAGCATCTTGCTTCAGATCATAACATTCCATAACACCGATAAACTCCGCCTTTTACCTTGAGCACGCCTCTAGCCCGAGCTGGCCCACTCTGGCCCAAGATATTCGAGACCCGGAAGTGACAGTGCGACTGGCCCTGGCACGCACTAGCACAGCTCGGCCCTGGCCCGGCAGTGGAAACGCGGCTATGGACGAGGTCAAACTGGAAGCCATGTTAATCTTGGACTACATTGGCCACCGTAGGAGTTAAAATGAAATCAGAATTGAGGAACAGAAACTAATATTCACTGGATGGTCATATACCTTTTCACCACTAGATGCAGGTAAAAATCACACAGTGTAGCTTTAAATATTACAGTTTTTCTGAATCGCTAAAACACTAAACCCCATTCTCTGAATCAAATTCTCAATAGCCTAAACCAATCTGTCGAATAAATCACTATTTCTGTAAAACTTAGGACTTTTCTAAAACACTGTTTGCAAATCTCATGCACTATTTTTTCAAAACTCTAAACACATTTTCACTCTCTAAAACACATTTCGCATTGTGATGCACTTATGTTTCAAAATGCTAACTGTTAAACACAACTACAACACATTTGTCATCGTTTACACACAACGACTCAAAATTATTCACACTTATTTCTAATGATGTGTTTAAACCAACTGTGCATAATGCACGTCAGTTCAGAGTCCCAAAATTGACTCAAAATGTTGCACTGAATGTTGATACCAATAATGGATGGTAACAACATAAGAAGGAGAGAAGGAAGAGTATGTGTAAAAAAGGTGGTAAACACGGAAGAAGAGGATGAGGATGAGGAAGAGAAGGTGTGGAAAAAGATTTTTCCCTTTGCCTCTAAAGATGATATTGTCTGTGATGTGGACAAAGTCCTGCGGCATGAAGACATGATGCTGAAGCAGAATCAAGCTCTCATTTTTTTCCCTGTAACTGCATGCTTTGGATTCTGTGCTCTTTATCTTTGTATGTAGTGTCTAACGAATGATCTGTAGTGTTTATAATTTTGGCTCGCTGTGTGTAGCCTATGATCTGATTTTGAGCACAGATAAAATGGCTTTGAGGCAATTGTTTGATTTTGCCAGGAGAGTGAGAGGTTCTCTGAATGTGGTTTGGAAATGTGGTTTTGTGTTTAAGGTTTTGAGAAAGTGAGTGATGGAAGTTACAGAAAAACTGTAAATTCAATCCTATACACACTTACAAGCTCTGGAAGAGTGTTGATTCACTCATAAACGGTGGATGTTTTATCGTCAGAGACTCAAAACTACATTCAGAGACCAGCTTCTAACATGACACCATGCACCTGCAATCCTTGCAACTCTGTCACGATATACACTTTCTGTCACGTAAAGAGTTAGAAACACACTCTAAAACAGAATTAGGTTTCACACTTCATAGCAATAAAACACCTCTCGTGCTTGCAGATGTAAACACATATCCACTCAACAACAAACACACAACTACTCATTGTATCAAATTACACACTTGGAACAAAGATAACAAAAACAGAACCTAAGTGGGAGGAAGGAGAACATGTAAGGAATTCATCAAGAAAAAAAGAATGGGAAATGCTAGGTTCAGCGTATAGCATGAGCCGAACGAGGCATAAAACAGGTGCGTGTTCTCTCATGACAGCTCTGTAAAGGGGTGTCTTTGGGATGTAATCAAATATGAAATACTTTTCACACACATACAAACACCGGTGCTGCCACACACTGCTAAACGAGCCAAAGCCTCTGCGATAATGAGAGCGTAGACTCGGCTGTAGTATCATTTCTCTCGGCTGTTAGCTCAGCGGTGCGCTAACATCTTACTGTCATTTTGTGTGCCAAAGCTAGAATGTTGTAGTAATCATAGCATCTGGTGGTGGTTAAATGGTAATCCAAATCTTAAGTGATGATCCATGAGTGGTATTACCCACTGACATGACCTACATTAACTATGTGACCTTGTAAGCACTCAATCCCATTTATCATCTGTAATATGTGTAGTAAGTATGCTGAAGGTCACGTTGGAAACTGCTAAATACAAATCTTAAAGGGATACTCCACTATTTTTGGAAATAGGCTCATTTTACAACCCCCTTTAGAGTTAAACAGTTGAGTTTTACCGTTTTCGAATCCATTCAGCCGATTTTTAGAAGAATAAACAGACATTTTCTGGTCTCATTGACTACCATAGTATATATTTTTCCTACTATGGTCAGTCAATGAGAACCAGAAACTGTCTGGTGGTTACAGATATTCTTCTAAATATCAGGAAAATCGTCTGAATACATTCGAAAACGGTAAAACCCAACTGTTTACTCTGAGGGAGTTGTAAAATGAGCCTATTTCAAAAAAGTGAAGTATGCCTTTAACCTCAGCCAACATGTGCAATACCAGCTTGAAGTGTTGGCGTTTGAAGGGTAATTAAAAGCATCCTTTAAGGCGGCTGCAATACTAATGATATATACAGTATATATACATATGTGTGTGAGAGTGTATGTAAAACAATAGACATTTTTAGATTTGCCACGAGATTAAACTAAATCTTATTTAAGTTCCTTTTTTTTTTTGCTAAATAAAACACAGACAACCAAACAAATTCTTGAAATGCTTGATGGCTTTGTCAGTGTTTAGAGTTAACCAGATAAGAGCAGTGTAGATCAAGTGCTGGATCCTATCTTAACACAGAAAGAAGATAAATAGATGACTTTGAACTTTTTGTGTAGGAAAAGATCATGACACCTGCATTAAAAAAAAAGATAAACCACACGCACACCTGTGCACACACACATCGACATTGATAGACAGAAGGCCTGAACTTCAAGTTATCAGATGCTCACTGGAGCTAAACACAACAGGTATGAGGAGAATGATCATCTCAGCTGTCACAAAGAAAGACAGCTGGTGACTTTAGCAGGCGAATCAAATTGCCAACCATTTAAAATGTTCTCTTTCTATTAGTGTTCGATTACATTTTTAAAAAGTAGAAAGATTTGTTGGCATGCCCGTTAAATGTCAAGTTTTCGGCCTGCTGGAAATCATTTTGTCTTGGAATGGTAAGGGAGAGGAGTAAGCAAAGGGCAGAAACTCAATCTGACTGCAGCGGTTTGGAGCCGCACACGGAGCCAAACTGCTAAATTCATATTTATTTGAGTTTCTGACTGTTGAAGCAGTCAAGGCCTTTAAATATATCCAGGGATATTCCAAGACATTTTGGTCTCTTAAAAGAAATGTGGACATCAGGACATGATTTATTTCAAGACGATTCATCAAAGTAAAAGTCTTTGTTGTTTACAAATGAAGTTGATCTGCATGTGTTTCGTGTGTGGTTTATCTGAGTTGATTTAGCAAGCCATTTTAGTTTTAAAATGGATGATTTTACAAAAGTATGGTTTACATATGACAATAGTAAGCCTGTGACAATGGAGGTCTGTAACCTTTCAATGCATGGATGAGTTTAGCAGTATAATAAATGACAAGTTTTATGGTTCATATGCATTACAACTTATTTTACGCTTATGTACAAGCACCTTAGCCAAACTAATTAATCTCTGAGGAAATATATCATTTACTCACCAGTCACCATCATCTTATTCCAAACCTGTGTGGCTTTACTTCTTCTGCGGAACACAAAAAGAAGATATTTTTAGATATTTAAGATGTTATGAACTGTTTTTGTTCATACAATGAAAGTCAATGGGGTTATTTTGGAACTTATGTTCTTTAAAATATTGTATGTGTTGTGGAAAATAAAGTTATGGTTACCATAGAATCCAACATTAACACGTGCAGGCTGTCTCCATGGAAGACAATATCATTTGTGTATGTATGTGCATTAGTGTGTGCGTGTGTGTGTTTGGTGTGTCTATAAACACACACACACACACCACAGGTTGCACAGGCTTGCTTGCCTGCCCCGTGAACCCTGAAAATTACACACACCATCGGTGCACAAGAGAATGTTTTGGATTCACTCAAAGAAAAAATATCCCAAAGGCTTTAAAGGTGTGGTTCAAAAGACAGTTAAATGATTATCACTCACCGATAGGGCACATTAGGAACTTATGAAACTTCCTGACCTTTCGCTGTGCCTTCACCTCTGGTGAGAGAATATGAGATTTTTTTTTATACAGGTGTTTGTTACCTTCTATTTTTTGTCATATACTCTTCTCATATACGTGGTCCTCATCCAAGCTCATCTTAATTGCGTAAACTTCCCCATTCTTTCAAAAGTCAGCAACTGCCACGAGCAAATTGTTTCATTAAACATGTAAACTCAGTTTACAAAGAGTGATCGTGAGTGACACGTTGATGTCAGGTATTGGGTGCGTCAGAATCAGGTATGACATTCCGCATACCGTGGCGAGGTCACCTTACCAATTTTTCACAGGTCAAATGAATTAGCAGGCATGTTCACTTTGTCTAGCAAGTGTATTTATGTGTGTATACAATGAAAAAGCAGAATAGGGATATCAACTTCGAAGCCTAGCAATAACTGCTTATCATATTCATTAATAAAATAATAATAATAATAATAATTCTGATAATAGAATCATCAAGGGCCAGAATAAACCAAGATGTTGTTAGGAGCTTCTTTCATTATGTTTGTGGGGACTTTAAAATGTATGGCCCTTACATGTATAACCAAACTTTCACAAACGTTTTTCATCATGGTGCTTTATACTGACAGTTTTAAGTAAAACCTTATTTTTACAATAACGTACAACATATAGCATGTTTACTAAGCTGTTTTCATTGCGGGGTCTATTGGTGGGCTCTCACAATGTAGGTGATTTCAGGTTTTATAGGCTATCATTGAACTTTTAAAGGGTAAGTTATATAGGCCTGTAAATAACGAGAAGCATTCAAATGATCACAAGTCATTTTATGATGACTCATTTCATAAAATACACAGCGTGAGCTTAGAATTATAAGTTTCTATCTCCGTTTAGGGTAGTTCTGAGATAGTGAGCATCAAAGTTTTTACATCCCAGCTGGCAAAACTGTTAATCTTCTATTATAGCTTTATCTATGAATGTTTTTTTTACAAAAATAACACCACTCAGGCATTAATAAACACCTAATGGATCAGATTATGTCAAAAACTCAATTCCGACCAAAAGTGGAGATAGAACCTTATAATTCTAAGCAAGACATAGCCTAATGGTTAAAGAGTCAGATTGGTAACCCGATAGTTGTGGGTTCAATACTCAATACAGAAAGGAAATGACTGAGATGCCCTTGAGCTACACACCTAACCCCCAATCACTCGCCTGGTGCCACAGGTTGCCCACTGCTCTGTGTGTGTGTGCGCGTTCTGCTAACATGGATGAGTTAAATGCAGAGGACAAATTCCGAGTATGAGTTTCCATTCTTGGCCTTTTCATGTAGGCTACAGTGAAATTATGTTTTAATTTTAGTTGTTTTAGATTTAAATTTAAATATGAACCTTTTTCAATATTAAGAACCACTTTTAAGTCATTTCAACTTAAATAAAACTGACTTAAAAAACGAGTTAAAGCAATGTAAAAACTTCTGTTGTCATAACTTGAGCATATAATTTTGAATAGTGAAATGTCCTCACAGGTGATTTTTGAGAAAGAAAAGAAAGCAAATAGAAAAGTGCTCACAACTCATCACAAACCCCTTACACTATCCGTGCACTTACGGGGGCAGGTGAGCATCTCTAAATCCTTAACTCGCGTGAATGTGTTTGTGATTGATAGGTCTGTCCTGTAAGCCCCGCCCTCGTGGGCTGTCCTTGCAGAGCGATTATCCTATATTAACGCCGCCGGTGTACTCAGTTCTGAAATACAGAAGAAATACCTTTCCAGAAAGTGTTGCTCAAAACAAACAGCAGAAGACTTTAATTAAAAGCTACTCAGTTTACAAGTGAAAGAGGCGCCTTACAATGAAGTTGGAGGTTTTCTCTGCGAGTCGCCTTGTGGACAAGCCTCTGGACCTGTGCAATGACATGGATGTGAACGTGGCTTCACCGCTGTCCACGGAGGAGGAATTGGGCTCGGATGGAGACTGTTCAGCCAACAGCCCAGGACCAAGTGCCCCCGTTTCGGACGGGAAGGCGAAACCATACACGCGTCAGACCCAAACCACCATACTCTTACATCGCGCTCATTGCTATGGCGATACGCGATTCCAACACCGGCCGGCTTACACTTGCTGAAATAAACGAGTACTTAATGAAAAAATTCCCGTTTTTTCGGGGCAGCTACACGGGGTGGCGAAACTCTGTACGGCATAATTTGTCATTAAACGACTGCTTTTTAAAAGTGCTGCGAGATCCCTCGCGCCCGTGGGGGAAAGACAATTATTGGATGTTGAACCCACACAGTGAATACACATTCGCAGACGGTGTTTTCCGCCGGAGGAGGAAGCGCATCAGTAAGAAGAACTTGAGCAGCTCGGTATCTCAAGAGCGCGCGCCAGATGACAGCCGGCTCCCAGCGCGCGACGAGAGCTCCAAGTTTTCCAGCTCGTTCGCCATAGACAGCATCCTCAGTAAACCGTTTATGCGGAGAGGAGCAATGCACAGAGGACACGTGTTTTGGTACCAGGCTAATGTTGTCAGCAGCTCCACACTTTCTGCCAGTCGTTATGGGCTATCCGCCGTCCACGGTGGCTCATGCGCCTCAGAGCGGATTCCAGGTCAGTTCTGAGGTGTCGAATGCCTTTCCGATCTACAGGTGTAATACGGTGGACATTACTAACGTCAGTCGAGTGCCGGACATATCGAATCCCCTTCCGGGTTTGGCACATTCTCACACTACTACTCTCCAGGAGACTGGACATCACCCCTTCAGGAATAGACTCTCTGCTGTCATGAAATGACAAGTGAACATGGCAATTACAGACATTCGCACGCTTAAACGCAATTTCTTTTGGTGTTTGACACACCGGTTATGTGCACTTTTCTCTGTTATGGTGTGAAACGGTTTGTGTTTTGGGCATATGTGCTTTTTCCGTGACTTTTAAGCCCAGCATGCACAAAGAATACTTTACTGCAACGCTGCATGTTTGCTGTTTAAATGTCTTCAATGCCGCGCCAGTGCACAGTGTTTACTGATTCCATTTTCATTTCTTGTAAACGAGGACATAACCATGTCAATAATTATAGACAGAATGTGTATTTAAATGTAGTTTGCTTCTTTGTAAAACTGTGTTGGGTGTCTGTGTAAATGTGATGGTTTGTTCAGAGCTGTGCTCAGTCAGTTGGACAACATATGCTGTTGTGCTTCGTTTCGTCAATAAAAGAAATATGAGAGAGAATTAGTCCTGCAAGCATTTTCAATCATTCTTCTGAAACCTGCATACTTTGAGTAACACTTAGGCTACATCACTGGTTATTGGACACGTCACTGACTCTTGTCATAAGAGCTCTGTTTGCATAACTAACATGTTTTACAATGATTTTGTCTTGCTGAAATGAAATCTGTGCTACCAACAATAAATGCAAAGGCACATGCAAAGACAAACTCAGGGGAGTGGGAGGGGTTGAATTCTGATTGATTTGATGTGGCAACAATTTTGAAATATTAAACAGTTAATTGAAATTAGAGATAATAAAGTAAGAAAGTGTCACGACAAATAGCTATAGCGAATAGAAATCGCACCACCCAAGAAAGTATAACCATGGCAACCGTACGCCGCTCAAGTATCTTTTAGAATCATATAAAATAGCCCAAATTATTGTCATTATGCATAACTTTATTACTGATTCACATAACACACGGATAGTCACAAAAGTTCATTTAAATCGATATAAGGTCCCAATAATTAAATAACTGACCCATGCTCGTAGCATTCGCACACATGTTAACACTCTAAAAAGAATGCTGGATTGGTTTAACTAAATTTTGGGTCAAATATGGAACAAACCCAAACGTGTGGTTAAAAACTTAATTTGAAAATGTTACCCAAAGGCTGGGTTCGTCCATATTTGACCCACATTTTGATTAAAACAACCCAGCGTTTTTTCGAGTGTAAATATTTTTTTTTCATAAATGTAAAATTACAGTTTCTCTTCAAATGAAAAATCAACGCATACGCCTATAAGCGTAAGTCATTTTAAGCAGCCACACGCGCACTCCCACAAGTCAAATTAAGTTGGAATTAATGGGAATTCGTTTCTTGCCATTTTCTAAACGTGCAGTTTAATATCGATACTAGTCCTATATAATGAATATAAAATAATTTTAAAATAATATCGTTATCCTATAAGCAGTAGGCCTAATAGTAATTATTCGGTTATATAATAAACGTAGCCTAATATATAATAGCCTATATATCCTATTTGCTGGCTGTTAATAGATAATTTAAAATGCTTAGATGAATTGACTTTCATTTAAAATCACACAAATACTTCTTCAGTAAAACTCTACTAAACCTGCAAGGTATAGGCAACAACAAAAGGACAATAACAATGGGCTATATTTAATTAGATTAACCAATATAAACAATTTTATTTTTACATTTATTCCTATTAATTATTTAATTTTTGTGAAGCCTATTTATTAGATTTTTACACGACAATAATTGTTTTCTTGTCTCAAACATGAAAATATTTTGCGCTGTCCGCGGTACTGAAAGAGGGCCATCGCTTTTCTTTCAATTTTAGTCCTCAGTCACGTCATCTTCCTTGGTTTGACAGCTCTGTAATTTTCAGGTCAAGGAGTGAGGACCTGTCTTTCTCCACTTATATATATTTGGCCTATATATATTTGTTCCTTACTCCTCAATGAATTAATAAATGAATAAATGAACGAACGAATTATTAATTAATTAATGAATCAAATAATTAATTAATTTACGAATTAAGAGAATCTTTTGTTGTATAAAGCCCAAAATCAAACAATCAGCCTGCAAAATGATACAATTTGAGAGAAATCGAGACGCATAACGTGATCGTACTTTATTGCAATAATATTAGCTATAAAATTAAGGAACGCTCACGTCTAGGTTACTTCTGTGGTTATGTCACAGGCCTAACTCGCAAATCATGCATTGGTTTCTGCTGGTAAGCTTTAAATTCGCAATATTTTAAATGCTTGCCATTTAAGTGCGATGCTGCAACCTGCAGGTGAACTCGCGGAATGACACACACCTGTTAATGTAAAAACCGTTAGCTGGGAATTAAAATCTATCATGACCTGAGGATTTCGGCTACATGTGAAGCGCTCATTCGTAGGCTTTACATATGCAAGCGTTTCAGCAGCAACAAATTAAATAAACATACAGTCCTATGACACTGTTATACACACACAAAAATCAGGACAAAAAGAGCAGATGAAAATAGCCTATATAGGCCTACGGAAGACATTACAATATATGTTATCATATCTCTAATGGTTTCGCTCATGCAGTGCATACACTCATCCAAACCAAACGAACACGTAAAAAAAAAAAAAAGTTTTCCTCAAACAAAATAAATTGATTCCAACTTGCCCAAAAAAATAGGCAAATAAGTTTTCAAAATTCGTGGGATGAATTTTTCACAATCGGCAAATAAATAAAACATGATGAATAAAGCATCAACATAATCATGTTTTATATGTAGGCTATTATATAGATAAAAAAACACATTATTTAGTGTCTTCATCTCTAATGATATATTCATTAATATTCTCATCTACAATTCTAATAATTTAGTGATTGATATCGCCCATTTTCTGCAATAATTCAGAGGACACTTAGGCCTATCCCTAAAACATTTCAGTGGGAAACTTAGTATAGGAATACTTAAAATTGTTTGATATTTCATAAGCACAAAATCGTCTCAGATCAAAGGTTGACTGGACCCTTTGATGCGCATTCGTTTGACAAAGAATACGTCATAAATCTTGTTTACAGAGGCTCAATTAGAGTCGGTAATGAAAATAGTTCAGTGAGTGTATTTGCACAAGGGAGCACGATGCTTTCTTACGCACATATCACTCTTAGCGATGGCCTGTGTTCAAAGTCTCGTGCAGAGCTCGGTTTCCTCCAGAGCAGCCGTGGGTATCCGGGACACGGCGGGGGTCAGGCGCTCAGCGGGCGGGGGAAACTAGCCGAAATACTGCTTATATAGCGCGGGAACATGTTTTTATCCACATCCTCACGGTAAGCCTAAACTAGGACATTGTTGATTCGCTTTGTTCAAAAGAATACTTAAAAGAGTTGGGTGATTAAAAAGGGAGGGGAGAAAAAGAGCGCGAGAGATCATATCCGTACTATTTAAGTGCTGTTTTTGTGTCTCAATCGTCATTTTTTTATATAATAAACGGCAAATGACAATATGAATATAATTCAATAATATATGATTTGAAACATTTGTATTCTAGCAACTAAAATGCTAACTAGTTTAAAAAAACGGGGCGTTTAACAATTCGATTACAAAACATAAAATGTAAATCGCTATTTGCTCTAATTCTTTTCTCACATAGGCTAGATAATTAAGTTTTTCACACAAAACAAATATAACATTACTATATAGGCCTATTATATTTACTATATATTCATAAGAAGTTCACGTTTGTATAAATAAATCAATATTTATATAGGCCTACTGGTCGAAGACTGTGACCCTTCTTTGCTAGCGGAAGCTGTCGACGTCCAAATGGCTAATTAGCTTTTTCTTTTGTTAATGAACGCTGGACTCAGAGGGATGTGCTGTGGCCCCGGGCCCGTAAGCTGATACTGGAGCGCTGTGTGTGGTATCCTACCCAAAGCTCTCAACAGAGACGGCCTGCTTCCACTCGAGCCAAAGTCATTCCCATCTTCTCTCACTCGCCTCTCACTGATCACTGTCTCCTCATTTGATGGAATGATTTGTTTATTTTAGTCCTTTATGAAGGCCCCTAAAGCTCATTTAGATTTTGATCGTAAAAGCCTTCCAAGGCCATTAGAGGAGTCCATCCAATTAAAATTCGTCGCAAATGTAAATTCCAGAAAGTTGCATTGCTTTCACTCACTTGATAAGCTAAGATAGGCCATATATATGTAAAATTCTATTATACCCCAGTTGTGCAATCACTGACTCATTTGGGGTAAATGACCAAAACACGTTTTATAAATAAGCCAGAAGAATAATCATGCTCAAGCCAGAAAGATGATAATAATGATGATGATGAGAGACGCGAAGTTTGTTGTCGTATATAGTGATAAATTGAGGGTCAGTTGATTTTGGTGGACAGTGTGCATGGGGCTCTGGAGAGAGAGAGAGAGAGAGAGAGAGAGAGAGAGAGAGAGAGAGAGAGAGAGAGAGAGAGAGAGAGAGAGAGAGAGAGAGAGAGAGAGAGACTGCTGGAGTCTCGGGGTTTAAGGGGGCGGGTGAGGCGAGGAAGGAGGAGCAATTTGAGTGGAGAAAGCCGGAGAGAGTTATTGAGTGATTGGCTGTCGGGTTTTGTTTAGTTGAGGCGCTGCACGAACTCAAGACTTTCCATTTCGTTCTCAAAAAGGGATTACAGCCACCCAGATCACCGCGGAGACAGTGGCAGAAAAAGACCCACAGTAAAACGTTGATAACGACGACGAATGTGCGTATTTCTTGGATATTTTCTCTCACAAACAGCAGGATTTTGATCACAACTTTTAACGCCAGGATAAGTAGACAGTTGCTTTGCATAGAATGCTTGATTAAATAAGCATTTAGGCATTCGTTTTCGGTTGTTTTCTTGAACTTCATTGGGTTTTGGACATCTCAATATTTTGGAGTTTTGCTTTACCTTTTTCTTCTGTCAACGAGTTGTGTTCGTACGTCAGAGCGGGACAGATGACGACTGAGAGCTCCCACGGACCACTGCAGTCAACGCCCCCGATGAGGACCAGTCCAGCGTCCAGCGCGCTGCATCCAGGACTGATGAACTCCACAGGTAGCTTGGAGGACCATGACGCCGTGCCCAAAAGCAAAAAGACTAATTCAGGACTGCGACGCCCGGAGAAACCGCCCTACTCGTATATTGCGCTAATTGTCATGGCTATTCAGAGTGCACCGACAAAGCGACTCACACTCAGTGAGATTTACCAGTTCTTACAAACACGCTTCCCTTTTTCCGAGGCTCTTATCAGGGCTGGAAAAACTCTGTTCGGCACAACTTGTCTCTGAACGAGTGCTTCATTAAACTACCAAAAGGCCTTGGGCGGCCGGGTAAAGGACATTACTGGACCATAGACCCCACTAGTGAGTTTATGTTCGAGGAAGGGTCATTTCGACGAAGACCGCGAGGGTTTAGGAGAAAATGTCAAGCTATGAAACCAATGTACAGAATGATGAACGGCCTTGGGTTCGGTTCCGCCATTTTACCTCAGAGCTTCGATTACCAAACTCCCACCAGCGCACTTGCGTGCCATAGCAGTGGCTATAACCTGGATCTGTCTGGTAATGGTTACGAGTCAATGAGCAGCGGGCACCACGCTCACATGTCCCCCAGCTCCAGACATGGCTATATGGCTAGCTGTCCAGTGCCCGGGAACGGAGACTATGGTGCGGAGAGCAACACCAGCCCAGTCCCGTCCTCTACTGCAATAGCGGGCGCGCTTGAGGGTCACGCGCCGTATTCAGAGAGCACGGCACTATGGGCTTCTTCAAATGCTCCATACCTAAAACAGCCGTCTACAGTGACAAGCAGTTCTCCGTCCACAGGGCAGCATCCCGGGATATTCACCTACTCCCTGGAGCAGGGTTATATGCAGCAAAGTGCGAGAGACAACACAGACATGTCAGGTAACGGAAAAGAATCTCGGAAACATTTAGATGCCACCATTTATTTACTTGTTTGGGTAACTGTGTCTTTGTTACACGTTATTATTTTTATAAATTGTGTATAGGCTAAACGCAACTAGTGCAAATAACATTAAACCAAACACTAATCCTAACTTCAACCCTAAGCAAGTTACATTATGTTAATGTTACTCAACATTCAATGTAGTATAATTACACTGCAAGGACATTTTAAAATAAGGTGTAAGCTAACCCTTTAAAATATTTATATTTATTAGGCCTACATTCTGTAGCCAAAATCAAAATCACGATAAAGAAAAATAAATGGGCTATCTCAGAATGCCAAAAGGCAAAATGTTTTACTTAAACAGATTACTATAAACTGTACAAAATGTTTTGAGTTAGCTGTTGAACTCATCTATGCTTTGTGCAGAAGGCCTATGGCTCAAATGACATCTTTTGCAAGATTGTTTTTACGTCCGTTATGTGTGGGGTAGCAAAATACGTTTATTTATACGTTTATAAAAAAGTTAATACGTTTATAATAATAATAATACTTGTTGTTGTTGCTGTTATTATATTACAATCTAGGGTTTAAGAATCTTATTGTCAATATAATTATGAAGAAAAATGTGTGAAGCTCATGAAAGACAGTTTATTAATTTAGGCTACTTTTTATAAATAAATAAACATAGGCTAATTCGAAAAACATAAAAATAAATTTGTTTTAATTATAAATCATTAAAGGCAGATATGGAACATTTTACTCTAAATGTGGGGGTAAAAGCTCTACTCATATGAGCTAATAAATGTAAAGTGAAAAAAATTAATATTATAATGTATCATGTGTATATTTATCTCATTGTGCATATTATCTGTCCCCAGTGGGACTATCGCGCTATCCGACACATTCTTCCCCAGTCGGAGAACGGAAGGACTTCATGTTGAATTTTAACGGAATTACGTCTTTCCATCCTTCTGCTGGTGGATATTATCATCACCATCATCATCATCACCACCACCAGAGTGTGAATCAAGACGTCAAACCTTGCGTGATGTAGTGCGCTATTTGCGGAGCAAGTTGCACAAAGATAAGCACTTGGATAACTGTGAGGTAAAGAAAATTAATGAAGGATTGATTATTTGCACTCATAAAGCGATTGGAAATAGGCTATAGGCCTATTTTCTAAAACCAGACCCTGGCAGCGAGCGCATAGAAACAATTAAACTCATGAAGTCATGGACGGGCCATTTTATGTGTTGTGGTTACATTTCAATAGACGTTGAATTAAGCACATTTAAATATATATATTTCAATTAATCTGTACCGTACAATGTGATGTGTGGAAGTTAGAAATAAAACATTTCAAGGAAAGCAGTGTGTTTTTTGCCTAACACTAGATCATCTATCTATCTATCTATCTATCTATCTATCTATCTATCTATCTATCTATCTATCTATCTATCTATCTATCTATCTATCTATCTATCTATCTATCTATCTATCTATCTATCTATCTATCTATCTATCTATGATTTACAGTACTGCAAATTAAATGTGCTTTGGGAATTATATGGCCAGGTATCACAACGTCAACATCTGTATCTTATGGTTTTGAGTCAAAGTATAAATGTGTTTTTCTTAATTTAATGTTTAATTTTTTTAATGTTGATCAAAAACATCAACAGAATAATTGTGAATTCCGTCTTCTACACTCTAAAAAATGCTGGGTTGTTTTAACCCAATTTTGGGTAAAATATGGACAAACCCAGCCATTGGGTTAAAAATGTAATTTAAAAATGTAACCCAATGGCTGGGTTTGTCCATATTTTACCCAAAATTGAGTTAAAACAACACAGCATTTTTTAGAGTGTAAACATATATTCCTCTATCACCATATTTTGCAGTATTGGTTGCGTAAACAAGCTAAATAACGAGTCCGCTATAGCCTATTTTTAACCAAAGGTTATATTTTTCATACATGTAAGGTCGCAGTAAGTTGTCACATTTTTAATTTTTACCTACTAAATAAAAAAAATAGGCTAAATAAAGAAAAAATGATTTTGTATAGGCTATTTACTTTTTACATCTGCAGTTCTGTAGGCTACCGATTTTTTTGCGATTCATAATTTCATAACAACATGACTTTATCATGTGTATACTATAATTATGTAAAATCTTTACAAAAATAAGAAAATTAAATTAGGACATTGTGTAAAACGGTTATTACACCACTTTTGAAGGTTTTGTTAACATTATAGATAACTTAAAAATGATCAATAGGCTATACTTCTACAGCATTTGTTTATTAATGGTAGCCTAATCTTAACATTTACTAATACATTTTAAATCAAAAGTTGTATCGGTTAACATAAGTTAATGTACTGCTAACAAATATGAACATTTTTATCAACTAGCTAACATTAACAAAGGCTAATAAATGCTGCAAAATGGGCTATTATTTGATGTAAATTAATGTCTTCTTAACTAATGTTAAACATCGAGACCACAGCCTTTGTAAAGCGCTATCATGATAATTTAAAATAGCTTAAAATTACATTTCCATACACGACACGTGTAGGCTAGATTAACTAGGCTATTTTTGTGAAACTGATTTGCAGTTTTTGGTTTTAACTGTCTCACTGTTTTAGGCTTTATTAATTTCTTAATTAATAAATTAACTATTTTTATTATTAAAATTGCATGGGCAATATGATAAATTAGTTAACATGTGTTATTGAATAGCCTAAATTCGGATTTTTTTGATAAAACGTAGGCCTAATTGTAATTTTCCTTCGCAGCAAGGCAACGAATAGCCTATATTTTGCACTTGTCAATTTCATTTTCCTAGGCCTTCAGCAATGGCCCAAGGAAGGTGGCGAACGAATGCAAATGGAGAACGAAGATAATACTGAACCAAATCAGTTTTTTCTTGACCTTTAAAAGCAAAAGGACACGGGTATTACCTTGAGAAGAACTCATTTCAGATCGTTGGTCCGGTTGTCTGTTGGTGGCGCATCAGTCGAAGCCTTTGCACGGTCTTTCACCGCCATCTATCGGTGACTAGATGTAGCGACCTGTGACTAGCTTCGACAGCCAGTGTTCCTCCTGGTTGTATAAAACAAAGCGGCATACCTGAGCGAATATTTGGAGAGGATAACAATGGACATAAACACTGATAATACTAACAGCTTCATTCATCCACATCAATCGCACATGTATTCAAAACACAGTTATCATCCAAGAAAATCCAATGTATCATTATTAAAGCATACTGAGACAATTAAAATCACACAATCTAAACATAGACAGAAAAAAAATCACAAGAGCATGATCATTTTGACAATTACATATCAAAGCATGGGAACTAGGGGTTAAAGGAGATCTGGAGTGCATATTTCACCATCAACAAACAAGAACATTGTACAAAATAGCCTATATTGAATCAATATTGTATATTATAATTAAATAGGCTACATTATGAAATAAGATGTAATTGGATGGGATAGTGTGATGGGATCACTCAGCGAAATGGAAATACACTGATACATTATATCGTTTGGCCTATATGAACTGAAGAGTGGCTTAATATTCTGTCAGAAAGATCACATTCAGGTGGCACTTGATTGCTGAATTCATTTTGTCTAGCAGTTTCATGCTCTCTTATACATGCATGAAAACTGTGCACCAGATGTGTTTCTGTATAGAGCAAATAGTTTGTTGCTGATTGACTGTTAAACAAAGACACATTTAAAGTATGTCTTTCTGAACATTTTGTAAATTACATGCTTTGCACAATACACTCAAAATTAAATTCAACAAATCAGCTTTCAGTGTTTTTCCCATGCCAGTGCATTGCTAGCTCAGATTCAAAATAAAAAAATATAAACAATTAAGTTGAACTATTTTATTAGACATTTTAAGATCCCTTTTCACTAAGATGTGTTTTATGAACTAATAATACGCAGAACTTTCTATCTAATTTACAACAGATTCAGAGGACATCTACAAGGATTTCTGATGTTCATGATCTGGGATGAGAATGACTTTCATTAAAGAGACGACTTGCAGCATTGGTCAGCGCATGTGTTTTAGCTCTCGCATATTTGGTTCAAACAAAGGCCTCATATGAGACGGAATCTGGTATTGTGGTGGGGGATGGTGAGCAGAAAAAAGCTAAAATTATGACAAACCAGCAATCTATATATTACCATATTCAAAAACATATAGGCCTAGCCTACAAGTCACGTAGCCTATTTTATATGTGAGTTCAGACTAAGAAATCAACATTATTAGGCTATAATATTAAATATCATGGCATTTTCAGTTTTAAAATGTCAAAATAATGCTAAAGTAAAATTGAGAGCAAATAAAAAACATTTCTTTTTTCGTGTGTCCTTTTAATTTAAATAATAGGTTAACATGTCTTCAGGTTATAGAGGGGTGTAAGGGGTCCCCCTACCAGGACAGAGACGTTATCTCTATTTCTAGTTTAATTTCTTTTTTCCCCATGTGAATCAAACTAAATGCAGGCTATGTATTAGCCTATTATTGATATCTGATTCGGCCTATATTTTAAAAGGTAGCCTAGTTGTCATGAGCAATGCACTCTTAATGAGTGGGCCATGAGCTATCTAGACTTAGGATAATCAATGTTTGTGATAGTGTTTAAGTGGGAAGGAAACAAAAAAGCATTCATTATTTTATAATGAATGATTTCTTATTACTGTTTTAAAACGCAATGTCTCTATATCAGCTAGTAAACGAAGAAAAAATCTAAGAATATAGATATATATATATATATAAAGAGTTCAGATGCAAAAGCCTCTAAGTGCCATTTGAAATTTTCTTCTAAAATGATCATTTTTATCAAGCTTTAAGTTCAGTAATTTCACTTAAATGGCAATGAAGATTACCTATTAATTGTCATTTAAGTGAAATTACTGAACTTAAATATACAAGCTCAATAAAAATGGTCATTTTAGAAGAAAATCTCAAATGGCATTTAGAGGCTTTTTCATCTGAACTCTTCATATATTCTTAGATTTTTTCTTCAGTTTACTAGCTATATAGAGACATTGCGTATATATATATTTCAAATAAGTAGGCTATCATAGCAATATAGCATATTCAACGTTTTTAATAGAATATTAATGTTGAGATTTTAGCCGTTAGGAACTTCCCCAACAAAATAAACATACACCCATTTCCGCTTTTGGCATAAAGCGCGCGTGTTAGCTACACCAAATTCAATAGTCATGTATTGTACCTCATTTTCTTCTTTCTAGGAACATTAGTGAAGCATAACTCAACGGTGTTTTTACCTGTCAAGCAAAAGCAAAGCAAGCTCAGCAGCCCCATATTTACCAATGATCTATCTTGCTCGTGTTCACAGTTCACACGCTTTGTTTTCCTGGCCCAGTTGCAACTTCCGGTTTTCCATATTGACTACATATAGCACGACAGTAAAAGAGCAAAAGTATTGACAAAGGCATCCGGCTCTTTGTTAAACACATCGAACTGTCACAGAGATCGTAGATCTTATATCCATGGAGAAGTTCTGTCAGCCAAATTTGACTCCAAACTCTCGTTTAAACTTGACAAAGACTGCTGGCAACTGCTGTGACAAGCCCACGAGGGCCTTAATTCATATACCTCACGCTAAAGAATAATGCTGCTTCTATGCAGCTGGCGATGGAACATTCCTTTCAGTAAATTAGCTGATTGCACCCCTAACCCATTGGCTGTAGTTAACCGCAGTGTTTGAAGAAGTTAGTGTGTGGTCTTGCCTGTTCGCGTGCAGCCTGACATCTGTGGACCAGTGCAGCGTCCTATTCTTCAAACGCAAAAGGAGTACCAGAGATTAATTCCTTATTGAATGCTTCATTTGGCACCATTATACAAACTGCTGACCTTATGAATGGACCATGAAATTAATATGCACAATATATACACACACCATTTGTACCATTTAAGTTAAAAAATAGCCTTTTTTTCATAGTGCTGCAATATCATTTAGGCCTACATGTTTTACTAGGCTACACCTTATATATAAATAGGTATTTTATGAACTACATGGAATAGCCTATTAGTAGACAAAGGTTACATCAAGATCAGGTGAATTGGGTATACTATATATATATATATATATATATATATATATATATATATATATATATATATATATATATATATATATATATATATATATATAAATAATAGATATCACCATGAAACTTCCTCAGTTGATTACTTACACAAGTAGGTATTGTGTAAAAAAAGTGTATTATACGATTTTTGAAATTTGTATGTTCAATTATGCAAATTAGGGATTCTCTCATTAAATATATGTAATTTGGCATATCTTTTCGGCAGATTAGATCTGAACATATGATAAAGCAAGGTGTAAAATTCTTTTTTCATTTTGTTTACACACCAGTCATAACACTACAGAATAACACTACACCCGTGAAATTGATACAATGTTGATTAAGTGTTGATGCTTCAACGCTAATTGCATTGAATTAACTTTACAAAATATAGTTGCTTTAGTATCACTCTTGCACCCTCAGTTAATAGTGAAGCCAATGTTAAGATTTCAACCAAAAATCAACAATAGTATTGATTCAACATTGCAAAGTGATATTTTATCAACATCACTTTTGCACCTTCAGTTAATGTTGAAATAATGTTGAGATTTCAAACCAAAAATCAATAGTAATAATGATAGTATTAGTATTGATTCAACATTACAAAGTGATATCTTAATCAACATCACTTTTGCACCCTCAGTTAATGTTGGATCAATGGTAAAAAAAAAAAAACTATGGTAATGCAATTGAATCAGCATTAGACTATGATTGATTCTACATCACTGAGGCTGAATCAATATTGAAATTAACAAAATTAATCAATGGGAATATTGTTAAATCAATATTACACTTTGATGTTGAATCTAAATCACTGCTTTTGAATTAACACTGAAATTAACAAAAATAATCTTTGGTAATATGGTTTGATTAATGTTACAATGTGAAGTTGATTCTAAATAATTTTTTTTTGAAACACTGAAGATTCAATGTCAAAACAATGTTTGCCATCTGATGTACTAAGTTAATGTTGAAACAACATTACTATTTCAACTATACCTCAAGGTACATCAACACATATATGTTAAAAGATTATTCTTTAAAAAAGGGGAGAAAATTGGAAAGCATTTCAACCTAAAATTGGCTTCAGAAGTCTGATGTCATAACTACAGGTCCAACTGTTCAGGTTCTTAAAAATCTGTCTTGCATCAGACTACCTCTTTTCCTTAGGGTTCCCTGAAAGCATGGTGTTACTCAAGAACGAGTCAATTCAGTTGTCATACATACAGTCACAATCAAGAATGTTAATATAATAAACACAATATGATTCACTTAAAAAAATATGATTATAGTATCTTTAAATTCTGTTTATTTAATTTATTTTTCTAAAATCTATTAATGCTTCAATATCAAAAGAAAGCACTGGCAGGGGTGTCCAATTTTATAATCAAGGTCATTAGGATCAATTAAAACATTCATGCAGGTGTGTTGAAGCTAAACTCTTCATGATGAGGAACAAACACCTCCAAGCTTTCGCCATAACTACATCTCAGTTCATTTCCTGTCAAACTACATAGCATTCAAGTTACAAGTTAATCTTGTAGAATAAAAGAGTTTAGTTTTTTTAGTGAAAGTTTCTTTAAGGGATGGTTCACCATGAAATGAAAGTTATGTCATCATTTACTCATGCTCAAGTTGTTCCAACCCTGTATGCGTTTCTTTCTTCTGTTTAACACAAAATAAGATATTTTAAAGAATGTTGGTAACCAGAAATTTGACGGCGGCCATTGATTTCCATAGTAGGACAAAAATCCCATGGGTCTAAGTCAATGGCTACCATCAACTATCACATCTGGTATCAACATCCTTCACTTTATCTTCTTTGTGTGCAGCAGAAGAAAGACATTCATACAGGTTTGGAACAACTTGAGGGTAAATAAATGATGACATAATTTTCATATTAGGTTGAACTATTTTTTTTCTGTCAGCATTATCAAGAGGGTGCTTCTCTCTTTTTGTATTGTCCATCTTCATCATCCTTTAGGAGGAGCAATGTGCTTTGTAAGCACGGATGGATGCAAGACATGGGCTCTGTTTGCAGTGTAACATTCTTGCTCATGTTCATGTCTCATGCACTTCAAGAAATCTGTTAAATGATGTTAGAACTTTATTCAGGAAATTCCTAATAATCTTTACTAAAGCAAGATGCATCTTTTAAGATGCAGTTTAATAACTTTTTAATGTATCTAATTACAGTGAGTAACAAAACTAATCAAACGCAAAATAGCATACAAAACAAAGGAACAGCAGAGAAATAGGGTAGATACACCATTTGAAACTGCTAGAGAAGTCATGCACCAATCTAATCAAACTACAATAAGTGTTTTTCAACCGTTTATCCACAGACTTGCTAAAATCAAGAAGAACCACCCCTAAAACCCAAGCCCCCAGTGGATTAGAGAAAGTCGATTTGCGTAAAGCGTTTGATAATGCCCATTGTGGTTTGAAAACTGGTTTGAAATCATTTTAAAGTGCATTGAATCAGCATTGAAATTTTGATGAAAGCACACATGGGTGGAGACAGTGACATTGAACTAACAGTGATTTGTAGTTGGTGAGCACAAGATCTTTCAAGCATGTATCTCTGCAGAATAATAGTGGGTGTTTCTCAATATCAATGTCACCATGCTATCTGGGTAACGTCCACTATGGTTTTGGACACCACAACAAAGGGGGCCCTAAAAAGTCGTATATCGACGAATTGTCCCAAAACGTCAGTTAAATGACGAATTGGGATGAGACTGCGTTGTTTTGGGACACTTCGTCAATATACGACTTTTCAGGGCCCCCTTAAACGTCGGTAGATGACGTTATGGGATCCTAACTCTACCCCAGACCTAAACCTAACCCTAAACCCAACTCGTCACCTAACTGACGTTAAAGGTACAGCGTCAGTTGTATGACGACCCGGGATCGTCATCTACCGACGTTTAAGGGGGCCCTAAAACGTCGTATATTGACGAATGGTCAAAAACGTCCCAAAACGTCAGTTATATGACGAATTGGGATGAGAATGTGTTCCCCAAAACGTCAGTTATATGACGAATTGGAATGAGCCCCTTAAATAACACCCTAGCCTATGTTTTGCGGGTTGGTTGGGGTGGGGTGGAAATGGTGGTGTGTCATTAATAATACTATTATTAGTGTTTATGTTGTTCTTAAAAATTGCTCAGACTTGCAGAAGAAAAAATGGAAATGTCACTGACAATTTAACGAAATACAAAGTATTTATTCCATTTCCGTGCAAAAAACCCTACTTTGTACTTAGATTAGTTTGATTGGCCATTGATTGGTGCATGACTTCTCTAGCAGTTTCAAACAATGGTGCATCTACCTTATTTCTCTGCTGTTCCTTTGTTTTGCCCTTTTTGCATTTGATTTGTGTTGTTACTCACTTTAATTAGATACATTAAAAAGTTATTAAACTGTTAGAATAAAGCATTTATTATTTTTCTACATTCTTAAAAGATGCATCTTGCTTTAGTCAATATTATTAGGAATTTCTTGAATAAAGTTCTAACATTATTTAACAGATTTCTTGAAGTGCATGAGACATGAACATGAGCAAGAATGTTACACTGCAAACAGAGCCCATGTCTTGCATTCAGGGAGTTTAGAACGTTCTAATGAACGGATATAGCCTATACCCTGCCTAGGCCTAGGCTAGTAAATATGTTTGAGAATGAATCGCTGGTTTTATGGTTAATCCGCCTATGGGCATATGCCAGGTAGTGTATGGCTGTTATTAGAAAACAAATTAGCCAAAATGGGCGTTTGTACAAAAGGGCCACAAGGGGGCGACCAAAGACAGAAACACATTTTTAGCAGGTGACTTTGGCCAACCTACTGTACAGCAGACGCGCTACTCAATTTGCTTGTTGCTCCTCATTTCATTTAATTGAATTGGCCCAATTCCTCGGTTTCGGAATTAGCTAAAATAACAGGAATTAATGCAAGAATAACTTCAAAGTGAAAAATTGTAATTTTGACCGAGTAATCTTGATAACATTAAGCCGGCTCCAAGGATTAAAAAAAAGAAAAATTTTCCAACGTAAATTTACTTTTAAATCAGTTAGCCTAATTGATTTAGACGGTAAAAAAACTAAATGAATGATGCTTTGTGACATTTAAATTATTATTATTGTTTTTTTACCGAGGTAAAAAAAGTCATTAAACAAACAGCATAGAAAATCAAAAATGAACTAAAAATAATAAAAACGCTTCTTTGTTATTTTAATTAGTATTGGCTAATATAAACATAGGCTAATTATTAGCCTAGGCTATACTCAGTGTTTTATATGGCTGTTTTATTTCTTTATATTGCTGTTATTGTTGTCAATGATAATAATGAATTGATAATTATGTTTTATTATCATTTAATATTTTATTATAATAGCCTATTTTGATTAACATTTTTACTATTTTGCCAAAGAGAATAAATTTTTCTTTCCTTCTGTTTCTATTCTGTCTTCTCTATTTTTTCTGCAAGTGATAGGTTTTCAATAGGCCAAATAAATACTTTACAACCTAAAAGCATGTTACAAAGTCAAGTTGAACAAATGTATTAAACTACTCGTTGTCATTAAGGCTATCAAAAATGCCACTTTTAAATCCCTTCTTTTTGAAAAGAATAAAGAAAAATGCCACAAGACTTCTCAGTGGAAACGTGAAGTTATTAGTAACTGTGAAGACATTTTTTAACATTTAAAGAAAATGAAAGCAGCAATGAAGTGTGAGTAAACGCACTGATAAAGAATAAATCACTGCTGGCTTTTCGTCGACTTACCACCAAAAAGACTAAAAGACACCTTTTGGCCTGCTGTTTCCCATGCAGTAGTAGCCTAGCCTACATTTGTTTCTGAAAAACAAACATCGCTTTACTATAGGCTACCCCCTCCAGCGCATCTATTAGTGCCAAATGATGGAAATGAATACATGGACGAAAACAGGGAGTCATTCAGGGCTGCAACCCTGTTTTTTTTTTTAAGAAAAAAGAAAAACACACACAAACGAGGCATCTTTGAGAATATCTGTTTAGTCCCGTGTAGCCTACACTTTAAAAAATGCTGGGTTGATTCAACCCAATTGTGGGTCAAATATGGACAAACCCAAATGTTGCATTAAAAAATTAAATTAATACATTTAACCCAACAGTTGGGTTTTGTGCATAGGCTATTTGACCCAAAATTGGGTTAAAACAACCCAGCATTTTTTAGAGTCTATTTAATAGCCTATATGTATTGACCATATAGTTTTATACAAAATATGTAATTTTATAAGATATAAGCCATTCTGTTTATTTCACGTGAAAAGTAGGCTAGCCTATAGCTAAGGATAGGCTATGTGAATTTTCTCGATTTTTGTCAACTCATTTCTACTCTTTCCGTGTGTTTGCGTCTCCCTTATCCTTAACTCAAGGGTACGATTATGCCTATGCCCATAGCAAAAGGTCTTCGGGTACAGTCTTTCCACAAACAGCTCTCGAGCGCTTATTGGTCGTGAGATGAGTTCTGGGAGGAGCGCTCAGAGCAGCCAAAAGGCAGAATTGGTAATTCGGTGAAAAAGTCCCCGTGAAGTGACGGATGCGGGAAGTTCACAGGTTTTCCCTATTCACTGACTTCTCCACGTACGACATTTGCTTCTCATTCGCCTGCACAGCGTCCTGAAAATCTGACTGGGAAGAAACTTTGGATGAAACTTTTGAGACAAGAGACTGAAGGAAAAGGTTGACTTTAGAATGCTTTGAATGTTTTTCTCATAGTGAATTAAGACGTCTGCCGAGTTTTTTTTTTTACCTTATTTTTCTCTGTTCGTCCGCAGCAGGAGAGCGTTGGAGAGAGGGGTACGATGCAGGCGCGCTACCCCGTGTCAAGTCAAAGCCCTCTAGGCGTAGTGCCTTATATCACCGGAGATCAAGGCTTCTATCGAGCCGCGGCCGGAGGTGGATATACCGGTATGCCTGCGCCTATGAGCATGTACTCTCACGCAGCGCACGAGCAGTACCCCGGTGGAATGGCCCGCGCATATGGGCCGTACGCCCCTGCACAGCAGCCCAAGGATATGGTGAAACCGCCATACAGCTACATCGCGCTCATCACCATGGCGATCCAAAACTCAGCCGACAAAAAGATCACACTGAATGGAATCTATCAGTTTATCATGGAGCGCTTTCCATTTTACCGGGACAACAAGCAGGGCTGGCAGAACAGCATACGGCATAACCTGTCGCTTAACGAGTGCTTTGTCAAGGTGCCTAGAGATGACAAGAAGCCAGGCAAGGGCAGCTACTGGACTCTAGACCCGGACTCATATAACATGTTTGAAAACGGCAGCTTCCTGAGACGGAGGCGCCGCTTCAAGAAGAAGGACGTGCTGAGGGACAGAGAGGAGCGGGACCAGCAGGACAAGGACAACCTGGGCCAAGCGTGCGAGCAAGAGGCACAGCAGCCTGTGAAGCTCCGGGATATAAAGACGGAGAACGGGGCCTGCACGCCCCCGCATGACAGCACTCCACCCCTCAGCACCGTGCCCAAAACGGAGAGTCCAGACAGGAGCGGTGGGAGCGCGTGTAGCGGGAGTCCTCATTCGCAAACGCCACAGCAGGCCTTTAGTATGGATACAATCATGACAGGACTTCGAGGGTCCCCGCAGCACGCAGCAGAGCTGCCGGCCTCTCGCGCTGCTCTCCCAGGCTCAGTGTCTCTGACCTACTCGCCATCCCCACAGCCCGCCCATTACAGTCCACCCTGCGGCCAGCCCGCCACTTATCACTGCAACATGCAAGCGACGAGCCTGTACACAGGGGACCGCGGCCACGGGGATGACACTTTACCGGAATACACAAACACAACAAGCGCCTCCTCTATCTCACACCCCCATCAGAGCCTCAGCCAGGAGAGCCAGCACTTGCAGCAGAATCCTGACTCGCTCCCTGGTACCTCAATCAGTCCGGAGAGCTGGGACACCTGAGCGCGAGCTATCCCGGCCAGCAGCAGAACTTTCACGCGGTGCGCGAGATGTTCGAGACGCAGCGGATAGCGCTGAAACAGCTCTCCGGTGACCGGAAGCAATAGCTGTCAAATGGCTTTCCCGTCCAGTCAGCCACTCTATCGAGCTCCCGGAGCCTTTGTATACGACTGCAGCAAGTTCTGACCAAACGTTTTATGAATTTCGAAATTGTTTTAATATATATTCGTGTTATTTTCCATGTGTTTGTAATTTAAGGAAGCTTTTAGGTCTGTGAACTCGGGCTGATATGCGAGTTTGTGTTGGTAAGTAGGATAATTCCGCTGCACATAAACATTCTCTCCCTGCTCGTCCATCAAGAAGGGATTAAAAGAAAATGTGTTAATTTATTTCATGTAGGCTATAAGGCCAGGTGGACCAACTTTTCAAGGACATGTATTTATAATCAATTCAGTATAGAAAGGTAACGAGTGTACAACTAAGTTACAGTTTTTTCGTATACTTTTTGAAAATATCTAAAGTTACTTTTTGTTTAATAAATTTGACGTCTTGTTGGAGTTAAACTCTCGAGTGATTTATCGATTTGTAATGCCTGTTGAATCCATTGTTTACTCAAATGACTGTCAAAGCGTGTTATTGAGAGGCCACCAAAAGCACGGAATATTTTTAAAACGTCGTTTAAACGTTTGTCAATTTTCCTCCTAAAAATATTTAGTAAGACATTCTTTTGACAGGGGTGGGTGGGGGTCAAAGGTTTAAAAACATCTGGAAATTATTCTTTGTCACTTACGCGTGCAAGGAATCCTTTCAATTAAATTTAAATTAAATTTTCGTAACATTAAAAAATGCATTTACTAACATTAAAAAACACCAAAATGTGAATTAATATTAATAATATACCTTAGTAAAAAAAATCAGTGCTATCATGTAAAAGTAAATCAAAAGAATAATCTCGCACTTTGACAGTTTTTTGTCCCCTTTTCCCTCACAGCGTTCATTTTTATAATTTGAAACGTTCTTTATGTAGGCTAATTTGTTTCTAAACTAATACTTTCGAGAAAATGAGATGATTTCTTGGATATGAATAGGTTTTTATTTGTAAGCTTTAATGTGTTTATAGTTGTAATTTTTTAGCTACTGAGATAAAACTTTCAGTCCTTTTATTGTATGCACTTTTGCAATCTTGTCTTCGATAGAAGTTTTAATTTGTAAACACATAATAGATTAAAAAGGAGATAAACAGCAGATGAAAGAATTGCTGTAGGCCAGACACGTTGAGCCAGCCATGTAAAATATGGGCTTGATAAATCAAACGATTAGCAAAAAACTCCAAAACAAACAAAAGCGAGTCTGTGCTTTGTTGATATTATCTATTTTTTTTTTTACATATTATAGGTGTAAAACAAATAGATAGAAATTATTGGCATACGTACTCATGCGGTAACACCGGTTACCATTTTATATATTTAATGTAGCCTACCCTATTAAGAAATAAGATTCATGATTTGTTGAGTGCACGCTTGTATTTATTTGCTGTTTTTAGGGTATGATTTAATAAGGTGTGTATGTCAGTGCAATTCAAAGTCACGGTTTGATAGGCCTCTAGCCCTAAATCCAGAGAAACAACTTAGGAAACAAGAGAAGAAACGGAAAGAAAGAAAGAAAGAAAGAAAGAAGAAAGAAAGAAAGAAAGAAAGAAAGAAAGAAAGAAAGAAAGAAAGAAAGAAAGAAAAGAAAGAAAGAAAGAAAGAAAGAAAGAAAGAAAGAAAGAAAGAAAGAAAGAAAGGCTGTGAATGAGATTTACAGCGTTAAGTAGGTACTGTGCTTATAGCACAAGGTCAGCCCGAGGCGATTTGACTTCGCATGAAGGGCTTAAGTGTCAAATGCATTACAGGTGCGCGCGGGCAGTGTTAGGGGCTCGTGCCAGTGAAAAGGTGTCTTTGTTGTGATCAGCTGCGTGTTTTAGGCTTGAGTTGCGCGCAAGGGGAATGTGATAGCCTACAGAAGAGAGAGCCTTTTGCTATTAACGTAGGCCAGCACGCTTTAACCAGATTTAGATCTCATAACATGCCTAAAGAGGTGTGATCGTTTGTGTATTTTTAATCGACGAGTAGCCTATGCGTGATAGTGTGTGTAATATTTAGCCTATATTAACATTTAGGCCACTTGACATTTTGCGTCTCTTTAAGTTAAATGCACAATTTGTCGTTAATTTTCAAGTGCGTTTTTGTGAGGTGCTGCCTATTTGTAGCCTACGTTAACAGCTTGTGCTCATAAAAACAGTTTGTTTATTATTATATAATGACAATAACATGTAAATAATATAGATAATATTAACAATTATGTTAATAACAATTAAAACATAAATAGGCCTAAATAAAAACAAAATGTAAATGCTCAATCCAAACTTCTTTAATAGGCATCTTCTATATTTTAATTTCTATTCTATTCTATTTCATTATTCTATTTATATTCAACACCAATGTAAAACTATAAAAAGGGTTTGATCAGGCAAACAACAATATAGCTGCGGCCTGCACTCAGAGCTAAATTAGGCTACACATAATGTTGTGAATTCTGTTGTAGTGAACATAAGCCTATATGCTATATTGACATATCATTATGTTACAGTAGCTATATTAATTAATATAATTAATTTCTTTCTGATTTATAGATCTTTTTCCTTATAGCCTATTTGAGCGAAATAAAATAAACGCCCATGAGCCATAAGAGGAAACGCTTTGCGCCCAATTAAAATACAAATAAAATATTAATAATACAACGAACTTAAATAAAAAAAATCTCAATAGGCCTGCTAAGAAATTTACGCATATTTAACAATAGTTCAAAACTGTGTAAACAAAAATATAACAATAAAACAAATCTTGCGCAAGACAATTGTTGGCTACTTAAATGTAAAGGGTAACCCTCAAACTTTAAGAACAATTCAATAATTTTCAATTTACTTTTCTAATTCAAAATGTCCAATTTCGAATTCCAAATAGAATTGAAGCAAACATAGGCTATAATGCCGTGGACTGTGAGAAAGGTCGAGAGGATTATCAAGGCAATCTCTGCATGACGACTGAAAAATAAACACTAAAAACACTTACCTAGTTTTTTTTTAACACTTACCTTAAAAGAGGAGATTTGAACAAAATTATATATTGAAAAAGAGAAAAATTGTTAGACGGATAAGAGTGAAAGTTCTTTATCCACGATATCCAAATGTATAATGCTTAAATGTCAAAGAAAATAATTCCTGCTTTTCCAAAATATAATCCAGAAACAAATAACAATACCGGTCAAGGTGTGAGACACACAGTTATAGGAGTTATATAAGCAAATCCAGAATAAAATAGTCATATCAATTTAATATAAGACTATAACAATATAAAATATAAGATAAAAATACATGATTGACGTAGGCTAATTATCTTTACTAGACAAAAGTAATTATATAAATATTAATGGGTTTTAATAATATTTATTTCTTTGTACACCTTCAATTCATGACTTTTGTAAGCAATCAACATTGGTGAGCAAACCAGTTTTGGCTGAGGATAATTTGAGTTTTCTATTTTTCTTAACTTCTTTTAATTGTGATGGATTGACAGTTTCCAACAGAAAATAATATAAATAAATGCATAAGGCCTAACCTACTAATAAATTCAGAGACTTAACAATGTTAAGGTTTTCCACGTCCCTTAAAGTTTTATGACACTTTAATCCATTGGTTCAATTTAATTTCACGTTTCCCACTGCTTTTTTTACGGGAACATCAGCTGGGTAGTCAAACAAAATACCAGAAATTTCCCTCTCAGAGCGTAAAAAATAAATTCGCCGGTATATATAACGTAGTTAGTGGCTGCTCGCGGCCTGTGCACCTGTATGTGGTAGAGCTCGCGACCCTGGCCAGTGGAAAAGTGCTCTTCACGCTCGCGGACCGGTGAGGCGCTGTCTGGTTTCAATCAAGCACGCTCACACACACTGGTGCGCTGTTGAAGGCGCTTAAATGGCTCTCTACTGGCTCTAGAGAGATGTCTCAAAAACACAAATACACATACATCAACCACCCCCACAAATCGCCTGTCTTGTGAGGGTCTCAAAGACCCCACTTTCTTTAGACGTCGGTATCAAATGACCCTCATTTAGCACTTCGAATAGACTAGAATAGCTGTGACCTCTTGAGTCAGATTTTACCGGGTTTCTCTCTTCCTCGCTTGAGGACACTTCAGCTGACAGAGGTCTCTTGAATCTGTCGTTACTTTGATGAGGACAACCGTGTCACCATTACAAATAAACACAACGGAGGATTTTCGCACACAGTGAAATGTCTTCACTGTCAGGGTTCAATGGCCCAAGCTGTGCCCGACGTCAGAGGTGATTAAACATGAGCTGCTTTACAAGGCCGAGTTCTGCTCCCTGAAAGCTGCGCGCGGTGGGCCGTGCTCGCGCATCTGGAATGAGGGACCGCGAGGCCTCGTGGACGCCCGTTTCCCTCCGAATACAAGAGAGCGGTTGTGTTCGGCGCGGGGGCTCGATGACCGCCAGGCAACCCGCGAAAGCTGGCACGAGCCGCTTTCTGACGCATTTCACGATATAGGCCTACAGTATTCAACTTCTGAGGCCAGAGAATGAAAAGGAAAAGTTGACCTTTATTCTCAGAAATGTTGTTTTCTGACTTTAACCATGTAATCTCGAGCATTTACTCAGTAAATCAATAGCCTATAGCTAGCTAAGCCTCAGGCCTATCTATTTTGTTCCGTTTAATAATGTAAATTACACACACAAAAAAACATAAATCACCGTTATAGCGCAACATGTAGGTTGAAATTATAAATTTACCAAACCTTCCAACATGCCTACACCAGGCCTCAGGGACTGACTAGGCTGCAAACTAAATAAATAAATAGGCCAACGTAAATAAAATAAAACACACACACAAAAGGATGAACATGTAAACCTATATTTGAGTCAATCTGTCCCACCTCAACACACACACACACACACACACATTGGGTACACGCCCCCCCCCACATTTCAAAATCAAAGTTCTGTCCCCCCCCACTATTTCCCAATGTAGGATTTTGTTTTGCATTGCCTGCCTATCTCTGCCAATTTTGGAGTCTCCCAATTAATCCATTCTGCAACTTTTAAATACATAATTCAATTTTGAAAACGGCCGGTATTCTTCAGCTGCTTATGTCGTCAGTCGACCATGATCGCGGCATCGCGCACCAATCGCGCATGCGCATCTAGGTGACACGGATAAATGTACGCATCGGCATCAATATATTCCTGGGATATCTGTAGTTGCACGGGCATGTGGAAGCGCGCAAAAGTTCCAGAAATGTACAAAAGTGCCCTGGCCTTGAATGACAAGGTAAAGAAAATAAGACTAAACCAAAATTAAATAACCAAGACTTGGTTGGTATTTTTCTCAGGAGATGTTTTGAGCATTTTACTTTAGACACCGGATTATCAGAAAACTGCCACGAGAACTGCTAACTAGCTGGCTACTCAAAATAAACTAGCTATCTATTCAGTCAGCATATTTGTGTTTGATCTGTGTGAAAAACTTGAAATATAATTGCTAGACCTTACTTTTAGCTACCAAGCAACCTTTCCACAAGGGATAGATTGATTTTATTTTTTAGTAGCCTATTTTATAGTTAATGGAAATCAAATCAACCATTTATTTGAGTTTATCAGTACATGACTGATTAACAGTAATGTAAATGCTAAATGCCCTAATACATGTTTACACAACAATGCAAAGTATATGCTCTTAACCTTGCAGTTTTTCACATATCAGCTAAACCTCAATTTCTCCATTTCTTTTGCACAAAACTCTCCAGAAACTATCATTTAATGGTTTATTTTTCAAAAACATACCCCCGGACCCCCTAGCATTTAATGTCCCTCCCCAGCTTCAGAGTTGCTCCCATGCTCCACACTTATCTACAAAGGTTATTCATTTTCATCTATAGTGTCTTTTAAGATGAAGTTTGAAGACACGCAGATCTTAGGCCACCAATATATCTTAGGCCTGACAAAATATCTTGAAAATCATCTTGAGAACCAAAGTTCAAAGTCTGAGACCCACAAACAGACTCTTTGAGAATTATTTTATATTTTAAATAATTTTTTAATGTTCCAACTATTAATGTTTCAATTTGAGAAACCATGGCTAAAACCACAACAGAGACCTTTAAAAAGCTCTACAAACCCTTTAATCCCTTATTTATATATATATATATATATTTTCATGATTATGAATAAAAACAGCTTTATAAAATGGATAAAAATCATTCAAATAGAAAAACTAAAAATCAACACACATGACCATAAATATGACAGTATAAAGGAATGAAAAAGGCAACACCAGGAACCCTCGAAACAGTGCAAATGAGATTAAAAAGCTGAATCAGGAGTGAAAACAATAGACGGAGGAACAGAAAATGCAGTTGAATGCTTCAGCATTCGCACACACTTCAACAAGCATGGAGAAAAAGGCGTGTAGTAGAATCAGGCATTCGGGTTGTTCTTCATGAGCTCGACGTCCGCGTCCACCATTTCTTTAACAAGCTCCTGTTCAAATACACATACAACGATTATTTCTCAAACTTCGAGAGCGCTGGAAGTGACCCGCATTGTTTTTTTTTTACAGAAACGCTCACCTCAAACGTCACACGTGGTTTCCAGCCCAGTACCTTAAAGGCTTTGGAGCTGTCTCCCTGCAAGAAGTCCTAGAAAAAGACAAAGAGTGTAAGATGAGGAAAAAAACAAAGTGGGAAAAAGGGGGGTGGTTTAGTCCTCCTTTATAAACCGGACCTCCCAACCTGTATACACACACACACACACACTCTTCTTCACTCTCACACACCCACATACAGTCGCCAGCACCACACACACAGGTGTCAAGCTCCATGTCTCTGGGGGAAGGTGAGGGCTGAAGCAGGCCATCCATCCAGCACCCCCTCTCTCCCAGTGCCAGAGCTTGATGGATTATGTGACTCTTGTGGCCTAACCCCTTCTTTTCTCCTGCTGTGATGGCAACACACACACACACACACACACACATTTTGGGGTGCTTCTCAGGGTGGCGGTAAAGGGTTTGAGGGTGTCTTTACTGCTGATCTGATTACGCAAGAACACACAAACGCACTTTTGTGCCTTGACAAATGGGAGCGTTTGTTCCAAAGCCCCATGTTTTAATGTTGAACCCTGAGAAGTTACAGTCACAAACTCATGGTTCCATTTTAGCTCCAATTAAATCATTTAAATGACATAACCATACTTTAAAGTCTAATTAGCAAAATAGCATTCATTCATCAACATATGAAACAGCATGCAACCATCATAATCAAGACATGTATTAATGCGGCATATTAATCATAATTAGTCATCACTTTTCTGAAAGCTAAATTAACATCAGCTGCTTTTGTCACCCATCCAAGTCCTCACATGCAAACTACGACGGTGCTGTGTCCTGACAACGTAAGTTTACAAAGCATTTGCAAGGAAAGAAAACAAGAACAGTATTAATTCAATGAGACCGTGTGCATGAGAATCATCAATCGTTGTGTGTAGGCCTAATAGCTGTTGCTATTAAATAGAAAGTGAGCAAGTCAAGACATATCAAAGGCACAATTTCACAGTTTAGTTTCAAACACTGGGCATTTCTGCTTGTTCGAAGAAATTCTATATCTGTGTGTCAGGGATTATAAGAGAAGCCGTACCTGCATATATAGCAAATAAAATGCTAAAAAAAATAAATAAAAGTGATAATCATCATCTGGGCACATTTTTATTGTGTGTGACTGAACACTTAACGTAAAGGAATTCAGGACTAATGGAAAGACAGACCATGACACACATCAAGAAACTTTTGTTAAGTTATGGCATGACTACACATGACATTTGAGATGCATATTTGCATGCATATTTCAATGACTTTCTGATGGAGTTTTAATGTTTTTGAGACATGCTTTTTGACAAAACGGCATGCTCAAATGATCTATTTTACACACAGATTGAGCAACGGTCAACAAGTCAAAGGTCAAATCTACAAAATCAGTATGACCAGTTCAACAAAGCACTCAAAAGTCTGTCAAACTTCTATTGATGAACAACAGAAAGTGCTCTGAAGTATCAAAATTTTGATAATTCACCTATCAGATGGCATTCTATTTCTAAATGTATGTATATATATATATATATATATATATATATATATATATATATATATATATATATATATATATATATATATATTTATACATACCATGGGATTAATTAGTCAATTTTTTACTTTACATGCAAATGTATACTTTTATATAAACACATGCTCAATAATTCTATTCAGCAAGGATGCATTAAAATGATCAAAAGTGAAATTAAAGACTACAAATAAATGGTTCTTTTAAACATTATATTCCTCAAAGAATCATATATATATATGATTATATATAATTTTATATATATAGATATCACATCCAAAATAAAAGTGTGTTATACATAATAGATGTGGGTGCACTGTGTATAATTATAGTATATATATATATATATATATATATATATATACATACATACATACACATGCATGTATATTTAAGTATATAATATATAAATAATATAAAATATTTATAGTTATATATAATATAAATTATATATAAATCTATATACAGTATATACATGAAAATATTTCTTAATTAAATATTAAAAACCATGTGTGTGTATTTATATATATAAAATAATTATACACAGTGCATCCATATATTATGTAAACACAAACTTTTATTTTGGATGCGATTAATCGCGATTAATCGTTTGACAGCCCAAAATATATATATATATATATATATATATATATATATTAGGGCTGTCAGTTTAACGCGTTATTAACGGCGTTAACGCAAACCCATTTTGACGGCGTTAATTTTTTTATCGCGCGATTAACGGTCTTTTTGTCACATGCTTTTGCAACAGGACGTGGCATGCGTCCTGATCCATTTCGCCGTCTCGCGCTCGTCATCCAGTCAAAGCCGAAACGTGTGTTTGTGGCATGCCTGTTGTTTTGTTTTCGATCTAGCTAGATCCGCTTGCTCTTTGGTTCGAAGAAGCAACAAGAACGTCCTCGCGTGGCACAAGCCATTGAAATGAATGTGTTTCAGAGCACAGCGCGAGGATGTTTGGGCTTGCGAGCCGGCCAAATAGTAACGTTACGTTTTAAGTGGATGACGAGCACGAGACACCGAAATGGATGCCCTAAGATTCTGAATTGGAAAGTTTACTTTTAAAAAGTTGCCAAACTGTCCATTGACAAGACCAAGTGATCTGTGTGTTTTGTCGTTGTGAACTGAGCTATCATCATCGCAGCACGTCCTGTCTGAAACACCACTTGATGATGGCCAAGCACACACACAGCTGATGCGAATTCTCCACCCCCTCGTCAATATTAGGACCTGTCAGTATTTTTTTCACCCTTTTATTGGTAGACATGTTACATTGTGTGAGAGATTATTTATATAGTGTGAAATTTAACACTATTCCAATGTTATTTTCAATAATAATAATAAAAAAACATTTGCACTAAACAAGCCAATCCACTTTTCCATGTTGATAAGAGCATTAAAATGAGAAAAAATAATGTAACAAAAAGAAATCAAAAGAAATCAAAAGATATATAGAATAGATAAAAATGTGTGATTAATCGTGAGTTAACTATGACATTAATGCGATTAATCGCGATTAAATATTTTAATCGTTTGACATACTAATATATATATATATATATATATATATATATATATATATATATATATATTTGGGCTGTCAAACGATTAATCGCGATTAATAATAAGTGATATATATATATATATATATATATACAGCTATGGAAAAAATTAAGAGACCACTGCCAAATCAGCAGTTGCTCTGGATTTATTATTTACAATATAAATAATAAATCCAGAGCAACTGCTGATTTGGCAGTGGTCTCTTAATTTTTTCCATAGCTGTATATATATATATATATATATATATATATATATATATATATATATATATCATGGTTTCCACCAAACTACATAACAATAAGCAGCACAAAAGTTTTTGAAATTAATATAAATAAAAAATGTTTCAAAAAGCATTAAATGCTAATTTTAGAATAATTTCTGAAGGGTCACGTGAAAACTGAAAATTCAGCTTTGCCAACATAGGAATAAGTGTAACTAAAATATTTTTATTTATAATAATATTTCACATTTATATTTAATTTTTACACAATATTATTCACATATTTTTTTAAAATATATTTTTAGTCAAATAAATGTTGTACGATAAAATCATACAGACCATCAATTTTTGAACGGTATAAAACAGATATCAAAATGTGTAAAAGAGACAAAAGTCAATGCAGAAAAACCTGAGTTAACACAAGGGAGAATGCCTCTTAGATTCTTGCTTCAAGAGTTTAATAAATATTTATCTGATCATGTAAACCCTCTCCAGCATGAGACACTGACCCTAAGTGTCTGACACTTTACATGCATGCGTATGTGAGAGCATCGAGCAAGAAGAATCCGAAAGTACATGGTGGAACCGAACAAGAAATCCACGGCTGTTCGACAGACTTTGCTATGTGCTGTGCAGTTGTGTGTGAGTGAGTTGTGTTATTTGATGCAGGATGTTGAGGTGGGATCAGAGACTCCAATGATTTCCCCTTTTCAAACAACAGCCAATCACAGAGCAGGAAAACCATATTAAGTGCAAAAGAACATCTGAATCTAAATAACTTCAGTGTCAATGTGTTAATAGCCAGACTTGAATGACGAGATCGCAGCATGAAAGCATTTGTAAGAGTTACATGTACTCAATGGTGTGTTTATTATAGAGGATCTGTATGTGCTTACATGTGGTATTGGCAGTGTGTTTGTGTGTTTACAAGCCTCTGAGAGCTGT